>MU383907.1:0-204299 GCA_022495065.1 Xylaria telfairii
ATTATTTATTTAAAATATAATATAAACTATTATTTTATTAAAGACTATTTATATTATTTTATTAAAAACTTTAACTAGTTTAACGTTTTAATATAATATTAAAAATATATATAATATTTTAATACTTTTGTTTTTTATATAAGTTATAAAATTATATAATATAAACGCGTTTTTTAAGTTAATATATAATATTAATAAAATATTAATTATTTTATTTACTTAATGTTTAATTTTAACAGTAGCTGTTTTAATAGTATAGTTTAAAGTAACGTAATACTACTTATATTTTAAAAAATAGTTTATTATATAATAAATATATTTATTCCTTTATATAAACTTAAAAAATAAATTAATAAAGTTTATAATAATAATTTATAATAACTTATATATAATAATTAATAAGTTAAAAATTAATAGCTTGTTTAAATTAAATTAAATATATTAAAAACATTTTAATATATATTTAATAATATTTATAACTATTATTAATTAATAAATTAATTAGTTTAGTTTTTATATAATAATTAGTTTATTAAAATAGTTTAATATATTATATATATGTTTTAATATATTTAAAACTTTTTTATAAATAAAATAATTTTTTTAATATTTTTTAAAATAATGTTTTAATTGTTTTTTTTATATTTTAAAGTTCTTTGTTTTATTTATTAATATTTAAGAAAGAGGGGTACCTCCGCAGGCCACCGGTATAAGGAATCGAACCTAAACCCCCTTATAAGGAGTGGCCAGCTAGTCCAAGGCAAAGAACAGCGCGCCCCCGTGTCACGAGTAGGGAAGTCGTCAGGTCAGGTACAACAGTATATTAGCCTTAGGAATAGTAGGTAGTAGACTAGACTAAAGCTTATAGAAGGGATAAAAGGTGTGCGGAGCACATCCGAAAGTAGTAGGCTTATATGGGCCGGATCTGGTGGCTTAAGGCAGCCTGCGGCTGGCCATGACACCCCGCGCTTCGTCGAACTGCCAACCTTTACATCGGTTACACAGTGGCTTTTGTTTACGCAGGCTTCAACGGACTCTGTCTCTCTATGTCTTTCTTTCTCTCTATTAATCCAACTGCTTTACGTGGCTTGCAAACGCAGGGCCTCCGCGCAAACGGGTAACTTTAAGACGAAGCGTACGGACATACCACTAAGCCACTGCCTCACTAGGACCACCAGGAAAAAGGGGTGCCTCCGCAGGCCACCGGTGTAAGGAATCGAACCTAAACCCCTTTAAATAACCCAGCTTATTTTATATTTAAAATATTTTTTTATTTCTAGATTTTTTATTTTAATTAAATAATATTATATATTTATATATTAAAAAAAATTTACAAAGTAACTTTTTATTAACATGTTAAAAATTAACTTATTAATTAAATAATAAAACAATAAATTTAAAATAAAAATTTTTTTTATTAATATGTTATATTATATTTTATATTTTATTTTTAAATTATTAAATTAATTTTATAATTATATAAAATAAATAACTATAATAACGTTTTTATATTGTTTATTAATTAATATATTTATTTTATATATTATTAAAAAAAAGAAGTGCTTTTATAAGCCACTAGTAATAGGATTTAAACTTAAACCCCTTAATAACCCAGCTAGTTCGGGGGCAGAAATAGCGCGCCCCTGCGCTTCGTTAAACTGCTAACCTGTACGTCGGTTGCAGTGGCCTCTGTTTACGCAGGCTCTAACGGACTTTGTCTTTCTTTATGTCTTTATAGGTTTCTTTATCTTTTTATTAGTCTAAACTACTTTGCGTGGCTCGTAAACGCAGGGCCTTCGCGCAAACAGGTAACTTTAAACGAAGCGTACAAATATACCGCTAAGCCACACAGCTTTACTAAGACACACCAGGAAGGAAAGGTGCTTCCGCAGGCCACCGGTGATAAAATTCGAACCTAAACCCCTTAATAACCCAGCTTTATTATATTTAATAATATTTATTAATATTTTTTAATATTATTTTTTTATATTTATTTTTTTATATTATTATTTATATAGTTATATTTTAAAAAATTATTTTAATAATTTTAAGTTTTAAATATAATATATAATAAAACGTTTATTATTATATTTTTTTAACTTATAATATAAACTATATATATATTTAAACGTTTTAATTTATTTGTTTATTTTATATATATTTTTTTAATATTAAATAATATTAAAAAAAATATAAAAAGTTTATAATTTATATAAATAATTAAAATATTAATTAATTTAAAATAATATTTATATTTATAATTAAATTTTATAATTTTATATAGTTTTTTTTTATAAATATTATAATTTTTTTATATAATTATAAATAAAAAATTATTATAAAAAATAAGTTTTAATATATTTTATTAATATTATAAAATATAATATTTTATATTATATTTTAATATATTTAAATATATTTTAATAAAATAATTTATAATATATTTATATATTTTAACCGCTGTAGTTAATATTTTATATATTAATTTAAATAATAATATTTTATTTTAGTTTTATTATTAAAGTATTTTTTTTTAAAGTTATATAAAGAACTATAATACTTTTAAATAGTTTTTAATTTATTAATGCATAAAGCTTATAACGTTTATAAATTAACGGACTTTTGTTTAATTTTTTAGTATAAGCTAATAACGTAAACGTTTTACTTAGTTATATTTAATTAATATTTTTTTATAAGTTTTATAAATTATTTTTAATACGTTAATTTTATTATATTTAATAAATATTTTTTTTAAAAATAGTTTTAGTTTAAATTAAAAAATTTTTAATAAAAAATAATATTTAATTTATTTTAATTATTTTTTAATAGTTTTATATAATTTAAATATATTATTAATATATTTTATAACGTGTAAAAAAATATTTAATATTTTTAATATAATTATTAATAATTTAAAATTAAGTTTAAAGATTACGCTAAGTATAATTCTTATTATTTTAAATATAAAATGTTTTATTAACTATGTTTTTTATAATATTTATATAAGCTGTAGTTAAAAAAATCCTAAAGTTTTAAACGTTAATATATATTTATAATTAAAATACATTATAACAAACTAATAACTATGTTTAAGATTAAACTTATAATATAACCTAATAATTAAGTTATTTAAAGTTTTATATATATTTATAAATAATAAAAAACTAGTTATTAGTAAGTTTTTTTTTATTTTATTATAATTTAATATAAAACGTGGTTTATTTTACAGGTTTTGTTTTATAATGTTTTTATTTTTATTAATAAAGATTAAAATAGCTGCTTATATTAAAAAGTTCCTGTTAATTATAGCAGTAAATTTATATATATCTACGTTAATATATTATTTTATTAAAATATTTAACTAGTAAAAATTAAAGTTAAACCAAGGTTTTTTTTAAAACTTATTTTATAGTTTTACTTTTTTTTTTAGCTGTATTTTATATATATATAAGTTTATTAGTTCTAGTATATTTTTAATATTAAACATGTTATATAATTTATAAATATACTATACTTTTGTATAATATTTTTTTATTTATTTAAGGATTAATATTTTAAATTTTAGTTTTAATATTTGTTATTATTTTAAAATTTTCTTGTTTAATACTTTAATTTTAAGTATAAAGGCCAAGCGTTTTATTTTTCAAGCTATAGGAAATTTAACTTTAAATTTTATTTTTAATACGTAACGTACTATGTTTTTTTTATTTATAATAATATATTAATTATAGCGTAGTAAATCTAGGTTAAAAGTATTAAATATATAATAAAGTTATCGGTATACTTTTTTTTATAAATATATCGCGGTTAAACGCGGTATATAAATGCCCGACTATACGTATTCTATAAAAATAAATAGAATTCCCGTAGTAATTAATTTAACAACCTAGTTAAATTAACGCTAATAATTTAATTTAAAAACTTTAATTTAAACTAATTTGTTTTTATTAATTAATTATTATTATTATTATTATTGTTTTTTTTGTTAAATATATTTATTTTATAGCTTTTAAATAAACCATGAGCTTGTTTATATAAAAATATAAACTTATAAATATTTTTAAAAAATATAATTAATTTTTTAAATATAATTAGTTTTTTTTTATACTAAGGTTTTTAATAATAAATAATAAGCTATATATATTAAATAATATTATAATATTTTATAATTAAAATAAACTTAATAATAATAAGATGTTTTTTTTTTTTTTAAATAGTTATATTATAGCTTAAATTAAGCAGGTAATATTTATTATAGTTATATTAAATATAATAAATTCTTTTACTTTAGTAATTTATTTGTTAAAATCTAATAAAAAAACTGTTTTAATATTAATATTTATAAGTACGCGAAGTAAAATATTTAAGCTTTTAATAAAAGTAAAATATATAAAATTAACGTTATTTTTTTAGTCTGCTTGTTTTAAGTTTTTTTTAATTAAGGTTATAATTATTATTTTTTTTAACTATAAATTTAATAATAAATATTACTTTATATATATTAAATAATATAATTATAAACGCTTTTATAAATAATATTATAGTTTTTAATTTAATATATTATTTAGTAGTTTTTTTTATTTTATTTTTAATCTTAATAAATAAATATTGAAAATTATAAATAAAATCCAGGTTTATTTATAATAGGTTTAATAATAACACGGGTATTTTTATTTAATTTAATAATATCTTGTAGTTTATTAATCTTTTATTTTTTTAACTTTTTATTTTTTTTAATAGTTAAGAAAACGCGTTTAAGTTCCGGACTTTATATAGCTTAAAAACGCGTTCTAGTTATTTATTATTAATAAAGCTTATTATTAGTGTACTGTTTAACGCTTTACGCTTCTTATTAAATAGCTTAGCTGTAGAGTTAAGTAAAGTTTATAAAATTATAACAAAATTTTATAAGTTTTATTTAATAATAATATTTTTATTTATTAGTTTTATATAATAAACTAATTAATAACGCGTTAAAATTTTTATAAGCTGATTTAAGCTAAAAATACTTTTTTTTTTGTTTTTTATTTTGTTTAATATAATATAAAAATACGTTTATATTAACTTAAACTAAACTTTTTTATTTAAAAATTATAGTTTTTAATACTTATATATACATTAAACTTTTAAGTAAATATATACTTGTTTTTACTATTATAACTATTTATTTTTTAAGGTTTTATATTATATTTAAGTATATTTTTTTTTTATATTAAAAATATACTTGCTTGTTTAAATTTAAAATTTTTGTTTTATTAATAAATAAATAAGTTAATAACTTTATAAGTAGTAATTGTTTAAACGCTTAGTTATATTTTTAATAATTACTTCTACTTGTTATAATTAATATCCTTTATAAAGGCAAAGCTTTTAATTAAGGTCTTATATATATATTAATAATAGGATGGAGAAAAAAGGAAATATTTACAGGCAAAATTATATAGATAAATATTTATGTGTGCACAGGTGGCTGATCATGTGACCCGCCGACCCACCTGGTACGTACCCGCGGTACGTACCCCTCCTGCCCCGCAGTGCCTAGTTAGCCATCCGTGACTTTACCCTAGGTTCTATAACTTTCTCGGGTATTAGATTCTTGCTAGTTATTAGCTAGAATATAACAAGCTTATAAATAATTACAGGCTAGGTGTCTTGTTTAACAGCAGTTATAATATTTTATAGTTTAGGGTTATTAATATACTGTTAGTTTATCTTAATAAATATAATTTTATTAAAAATATACAGTATTATAATAAATCAGTTAATATACTAAGGCAGGCGGTATTATTATAAAAATAAAAAGTGCTAATATAAGTAAAGCCAAAGTTGTAATTACAGGAGTTATTATTACAGGTATAAGTGTTGCAATATATACTAGGGGTAACTTAAGCTGTAACGTTGTAGCGTTAACGCTTTTAACTACTTGTTAAACGGTCGCGTTAAAAAAGTCGTAAAGGAATTTCCGGATCGCTTTTATTTTTAGCTACTCGGTATAATTAGCTTTTGTTTTAGCTTTATTAACTAGCGTTTTTACTACGTTTTAAATAACCTTGAAACACTTTTAAAAAAACTTAGCTTTTATAGCTTTTTAAAACAAGGCTTTTTATTTTAGTTTATAATTTTAAAACTTGTTTATAAAATTAAATATAATTATTTTTAAAAAAGTATTTTTTATAAATAAATATATAACTTTACTAACTATAATAAAAATCTTAAAAATATTTTAAATACTTGTTTATTTAACAACATTTTAAATATAGTTATAATATTAAATAAATAATTTGTTTTTTTTTTAAATAATATAAATTAAGTTTTTTATTTTATAAATTTTATTATTAATTAATTAGCTTAAATATTTATTTTTAAAAAGTTATTTAAACTAAATAAAATTATTTATATTAGCTGTATTTTTATTTATTTTATTAATAATGTAAATAACTTTTAATATAAAAAATATTTTATAAATATACTTTATTTTTTTAAACTATTAAAACAATTATTATAGTTATTAAAATAAAAACTTTATATTATTAAAATAACTATATAAATTAAAATTAAAAACTATTTTATTTTAATTTATTATATTTATTAATATTAAATAGTTTATAAAATATTTAAATATTAAATCTTAAAATATATCTTGTTATTTTTTTTTTAAAAAAGTCTTTAAGTTAAAAAAAAAGTTATATAAATAAAATATAAAAGCGCGTTTTTAAACAATAATATTTACTTTAAATAATATTATTTATTTAAGTAAACAGCTTTAAATATATATAAATTAAAAATAAAACTAAATTAGTTATAGTTATTAGTTTAACGCGCGGATAAATTATAGATAGTTTTTTTATAAACGTTTTAATAATACTTTTAATTATTAACGGAAGATCTTTTTTTTTTTTTAAAAAACCTTTTCTTTTTCTTTTTTTTTTAGGTGTCCCACTTTTGTTACCAGGAAAATAAGTAGGAAGAAGAAGCGTGCCTCGTTTATATTTAATTCTATAAAGTGTTTGGCTATGTATAGCCGCGCGGAGCGCTGGCAATGCTGCCAGCTGCGTGCAGCTGGCGATAACGTCACCAATCCAGCTGTATTAGTATTATCCATTAATCATTAATCATTATCTAGAACATATGTCTTAAACCACGGTATATATATATCCCTTGCCCATTCTATTAGCCGTCTTATACCAGCAATAATAGAATACGACTCCAAGCATGTCTGTGTTGAGCCAAACTGACGGTCAGCCCACAATTTGGTCTTCCGGTCTTCGTAGGTAGAGAGAACAAGATGCCAGCGATGACCTTGTACAATAACACCTGGTATAAAACCAAGCTTGGATATAATAGAACTCGCCTCGGGCTCATTGGCATCATGCTCTTCCTCCTGCGCCCGAGACATATTCAGGCTGCTGTCCCCAGCTTGCTCTTTATTTTGGGCATGTTGTCTTCGCAGCTTGTCGGCGACAGCCCACCGCAGGAACGCCCATTGTGCCGCATGCCAAATACCAATCTGAAGCTGTGCGGCCTCCCAGTGCACACCGGGCTTCTTAGTCTCGATGCTTAAAACTAGAGGCCGTGTGCTGACGGGGAAGAAGTCAGTGTGGTTGACAGTGCCGGTGGGAGTGAGGCGGCTGAATCGGAGAACCTTAGCGCGCAGGTCTTCCTCTTGGGACGACGAGGCGTGATAAATGCATATGTCAATCATCTTGCCCGGGGTCCATATAGGCTTCCAGACAGGATGCAGGCGGGCAGTAGTGCTGTTTTAGTTTTATATCAATTAGTTGGGCTCCCCATGACAGTTGTAGGGGGATGTGACATACCAGATCATAGCATCGAACCCGTCGCGCAGCCGCCCTTGCTCGTCCTCTAGTATAAGCTCCAATAGGCGTGCGTGGACGCAACAGTTCCAACTGATTTCCTCGTGGTTATACTGTTGACATTCGTTCGCTTTCCTGCATATTTTTTCGACCTCCTGAAAAGTAGGGATACGACCGGGCAACAGTGAATCGGCCTCGTCGTCCTCGGCACACTTGAACGCGTATCTCCACAGGCGTGGTATGGGGTCGCAGGCGTTGACGGGCTCCATAATGCTTGACTTAAGGCCATGGGGCAAGATGTCCTGGTTACTTCCAATCTCTGTCATAGTGCTAACAAGTACTCGGGCGGCGGGCGGCAGGGCATTCAAGTCGAGCGCGTTAAATTCGAGGACGGGTTCGTAAAGGCGGAGATTCAACATCTGCTTTTTCGGCGATGAGACACGGGATGAGGTGCGCGAAGGCGTCGACGAAGATACTGATGGCGATGAGCTGGGGTTGCTTGCATGAAGCGGAGGAATCGAGCCCCCTAAAAGGCCTGGGCGAGGCGTGCTATCAGGGTCTGCGGCACTGGTGCGGCGCCTCCTCTTAGGTGTTGATGGCATTGTTCGTTGATGGTGGCCGAGGTGGCCAAGGGCTTCGTGGGCCGACCCAGCGGAGTCGGGAGGGCTTGTGAGTTGTTGCTGTCGCTTTCTTTTCTTGGTCGTTAAAGGCGAGCTAGTTTCTTCGGCTACATTGCCAGGTAGACTCCAGATCCAAGAGGCAACGAGGGCATTGCGATCGCCCATACCGAATAACTAATGGAGTTGTAGTAGGTCGTTATCTTAGGATGTCTGGAGACTCCGGATGTTGGTGCATATTAGCGATTATGTGATGGTGTTCTAAGGTTACGGTATATTAGATTAGTGGGGCATGCGTCAACCCAGCAACCATCCGGTTACGGCGGGGGGAAATAGCCACCCCACCACAGAAACCATATGCCACAAAGGATTAAGGGGCATCAGCAGAACGGTTGGAGAACATATGGCTTGTCCATCATTATGGACGCTTTCAAGGTTGTTACGTGTTTGCATTAAGTATATCTTTATGATCCGGCGTCGCTGTCGCTTTGGGGGCTTGTCGGGTGGTCTGCTAAATGGCTGCATGGGAGGAGAGGGAAATGAGGCCGGGCCGTGTGCTCGCATCTTGACCGTCCTCCGCATCTTCTGTCGCTTGTTGAGTGCACAACCGTGAGAGAAGGAAGGTGTATACTCGCTGAAACTCAATGAACATGGCGAATGCTATTGTAGTATACAAGGCCTTCGTGCATCCTGCAACAAGGATTTGGCACTGAGGATGGTCTGACTTAGAGGCTTGGTCGCGGGTGTGTACAGGGTGATGGCTTGATGCAGTCTAGATGGCGCTAGCCGAACCCGAACGGTTCTAGCCTGCATTAAGATGCGGGCTTAGTAACCTAAGCATATTGAACGTTATAATGTTATAAATTTAACAAGAAGTCGGTTGCGACTTAGGGGTAGGGAAGCCGAGGCCGGAGCTGGTAGCTACAAAACGGTTATCGAGAACACTCCAGTTCACATGCATCCGTCATCGGCGCTGTTCGGGAAACACGCCGAATGGGTGGTGTATCACGAACTCGTACTCACCACACGCGAATACATGCACCGGACTACAAGTATCGAGCCTAAGTGGCTCGTTGATGCGGCGCCCACCTTCTTCAAGGTGTCAGGGACGGGTGCTCATATGTCAAAATGGCGGAAGCAACAGCAGATCCAGCCTTTGTACAATAAATATGTTGGCGAGAATGACTGGCGACTGTTAGTTCAGCGTAGAGGCGGTGGCAGGGGCGGTGGTAGCAGAACATGGGGGTAATGGAACGTCTGATAGCGCACCAGGCCGTATGTTGCCGAATGATCAACCTTGATATTTTTGGGGCAAATAATATTCCAACATTCCATGTTGTCTTGACTCTGAATTGGGAGATCTTGTGCTTATAATTAGACCAAATTGTTGTTCTCTCACAAATGCTCCTATATTTTAACGCCACAGGCCAGTATTAAAAAGCGCAAAGATATGTTTCTACTTAACAACACTCGATCTTGTAGGTTGTCACCAGGCATAGAGACAAAGAGACTCCTGTAATTATATGTATCTAGGTTACCTCATGTAGCCTTGAGACCCTCCTGCAACTACAAGAGTGTCAGTCACTAGGGTAGCAAGAGGGTCAAAAGTGGGTCGCAGCTAGGACCTGAAGGATTATATAACATATAGAAGACTATATAAGGCGTAAGGGCTCCCAAATTCAAGGAAGGAGACCCAGGAATCAATAATATTGAACCCTTACCCCTGCCTATTAGTCAGTGGCAACACTGGTGACCTGACTTTACTCTATATAGCAACCCCCATGACAAAGAGTCTATTGCCTACCCTATACTGGACCCTGATTCGTGACATGGGTCAATAATAAGCATAAAATTGCTAGTTTGTGAGAGGTTCTGACTATATTGCTGTTGATGCTTGGAGAGGAGCGCCCACTTCTGATGGCGTGGAGGCAGACCTGGCTAGCTACCAAGCAACAGGTGCTGTTACTTTTTCAACAATTACTAGCACAAGGAGAGCTGCCGAGACAATAGAGACACGCGAAGATCATATCCGTGGAAAAACTAGGCAAAGGTGACTACATGATAGCCAGGGCATGGAGACCGATCTTACGCTTGTCCACTAGGAAAGAACCTAGAGTCGGTGGTAGCAGAGAGGATCTCTTAGGCAATAGAGGAATACGGATTACTACCAATAAACCCCATAGGGCCACGCAAAGGGAGGTGGGCGGAACGAGCCCTGATAAGTAGTGCGGGGGTTACGTGAACGAGGCGTGGTGATGTAGACCAGTATTCAGCTTGATCAACTTTGACGCTAAGGGATCATGCAATAGGATGTGCGAAGAGAGACTCCGAAGGATAAGTTCTCAAGGTATCACACACTGACAAGCAAAAAATAGTTTCAACAGTTACAGACAGCAGTGTGTGTGTGCATGTGTGTCAATAATGGTTTGAATTGACTATACTTCGACTCTTGAACCAGCCGGTTTGTGGAACAGTGCTTTCTGATCAAAAACGTTGCCGAAATGCCCATCTACAGTCCCAAGCGATCAAGCGGTCTACATGGGTATCTGTTCTGCCCTCATCCTTCATCAGATAATTAGTCCTTGTCCCGAAATTGCACTTGGAGTTCAAATACATGTAAGTATCAACAAAGGGAGAGACCTGACCTCGTTACTACTTGCACACCATTTCCTGCTCCACAAAATTCTACTGCTGCTGGTCTCTACAGTATCCATACCAGGCAGAGCGGGCGGGCGACATGTCACAGTGTGCCGATTTGTTTCCTGTCAGCTTTGGAACCGAGCAGTGGCCTGGCTAAAGAGTTAAGGAGAACTAGGTGTCCTCTCTAGCACTGAGTATGTTTACCACCATTACTACACGGCTACTATTGCCTGGCTGTGACCTCGCAAGTGCAGCATGATTGCTTCGAGCTCTCCGCACTCTCTGCGCTCAAGGCCAAAATCTTTTCAGTCATTGAAATGACCGAAGCTGTTGTACCCAGGGTCATACCACTTAGCCCCGCAAAATGTAGCAGATGGTACCGCGAAACAGGAACACTTGGAGGGTTTCCCGAACTCGGCCTTAAAACCAACATCATAAGTAACACAGAGAGTTGCATAAAATTAGGAACGAGCTCATTGTTAAATCCTAGGAAACGAATGTTGACAAGTAAAAACATGTTGTGGTTATCCCCTATCCTTTCATCCATTGACAATGACCGTTTCAAGTAAAAAAAACTATCATTTTCACACCTTCAAGTCCCTGCCGGTAGCACCGATGCTCAATACCATGCTTCCACAGAAGTATGATTCAGCTTGCTAAGCATTGCTCTCCCTTGGACTAATATACCACTATAAACTTTTTCTCCCTTTCAAAAGGTCTCGGTTTAAGGAAACACCTATATACTCACATTCACTTAAACCAACAGCGCGCCAAGAGAAGGATCTCTCATAGTACGTATTACTTTTATACTTGCATGGGTATTGAACACGGACTCCTGCTGTTGCATTGCACGCATAGAACTAGCATTCCATAAAACACGTGCACGACTATGAGGCCCAAATAACGGATTTATTGAGCCAATTCACGGAATTACTCGCTAAGTTGCCGGTTTAAAGTGCAGGTATAAATGCGCTATTACATTTCAAGTGAGATTTCAGTCAATAATAGCATGCTTTGCACGTAATGCAGAAAAGCACTGGCAGTCTGCTCATTGCTGATAATATCAGCTTGCTCTATTTTAGGACCCCGTTTGGCCTCGTTGAGTAAAGAAGGGATGTGAAAGGCCTCATAAAATGATTCCCCGAAACTTCCTGGAGCTGGGAATTCCTAGGGAAGTTGGTCAACTTCGCGTGGTTCCTACGCGATACAAGAATTTACAGGTACTTATTACAACACCTGTAACAAGGGCTTATGTAATAAGGGCTTAGAACAGTGTTCTATTCAACTAATAATTCTCTTTTGGTTTAAAAGGTCCATGCTTTCCAAATCTAGACCTCGATGCAACCTCGACCTACGCCTCGTATTTATAGACAGCCGGAAGGCTGGCGCCTTAGGCATCTATCTATTACCCCTCCTTTAGCTGTCTCAGATCCAGTCCGCGATACGAGGCTTCTATAACTCTTATAAGTCCTGTGATACTCGCCGACTAATAGTTGCGGCTCCTTGAGGCTGCGTGTCTTGCCGGAAGGCTGTATGTCTGGACGGAAGGCTGGCAGGCGTAGGCACCTGGCTTGGTCCGTGTGACATCTACTGTATTAGTGCCGGCTTATAGGATCCTTTTACATGATAGACGATATGCACCCAATAGTGGAGCTTACCATGTTTCGCATGAAACCTCACTTGAAGCAAATGTTCATCTTTGTTGAGAGACTAGGTGGTTCTGTAGAGGTTGGGAATACAGCCAGGAAAAGGGCCGGAAACATGAGCTAGAGGATAGAACTAGAGCTGGTTAATAATAACCCGAACTCTCTATAGTAAGAGAGCAGAAAGACCGTATCCAATGCACATAGGGGAAAAGGTACTAGTTTTATGTATGCTATGTTTGTTTAGCAAAGGAGTAAAAGAAGTCTAGGTAATACTATGTTAGTTTTCTAAAGTCGACGGAAGAGAAAGGTTACGAGTTTTCGGGAAGGCTCGATGCCTTCTTCTTACGCCCCTAGTTATACATTGTTTCCTACTGTGCCATTGATGTGAAAACGTATTGAAATTGTAACTATTATTTCAGTTGCCAACATCAATTTTCGGTCTCCGCTGCGACTAACCAATCTTTACTGAAACAACTACCGTGATGGAGCCTGCATAGAACCTCTGCAAGTGACAACCCATCAGGAATCCAAGATTGATTGCGACCCTCCAACATATCATCTTTTGAACTCCAATCAATCCAACTTTCGAAACCTAATCAAGCATTCTTTTGCCCTCGGCACCGCATCGTGAGTACTGGACTGTCGTAATGACTCGGGGGTGCACATTTCGGTAGCAGCCGTCTCGTAATGGAAATATAGATGTGCGGCCAGCATCTTAATTTCCATCGTTGCGAGCGCTTTTCCCAGGCAGATGCGACCTCCATAACCGAAAGGAATGAGCTGCGCCTTACGTATCTTCAGCCCCACGTCCTCGACTCCGAGCCATCTCTGGGGATTAAATGTCTCGGGATCTGGAAATACCGTCTCATCTCGATGCAAGGCCAACACACAACTCATGACAGTAGTGTTCGCGGGAAGATAGACGTCCGAAAGGATGCAACCCCCCGCCGGCACGACGCGCTCGGAACGGCCACTAGAAGCCGGATACAAGCGGTATACTTCCCAAATACAGGCCTCGAGTATCGGAGCCCTATTGTTAATGGTAGAAAAGGATGCTGGCTGATGAGGGGTCGTTGAAAGAGCTCTTAATTCTTGGTTAACCTTGTACTGCCAGGCGGGATGTCGGCTTAGCAACCAAATAAGATAGGTGGCTGTTACTGTAACAGTAGCGCGCGCGGCATTGATATTGTCGAGAAGCTCTGCAGCCACGAAGTCAGGGTCGAGGCGTTGGCCACCAGCTTTTTCTTCGACTTGCATGAGCTGCCGGAGTAGGGAGCGGGAACTGAACAGCATCGGATCGTTTACCACCTCTGAAATGCGGCGTCGACACCATTCTGCCAGGGTTTTCTCTGCTTGAAGGTATTTTAACTGAGGAGTTAGTCGGGGTAGGAGATATGACATATATGCAAACAGGCCGGGAAAGAGTAGACTGAATGGGCCGAAAAATTGTAAATGCTTGAGGTCTTCGATAATAGCACGCTCTTCGCATGGTTCCTCGATGCAATGGGTGCCATGATTAGGCCCGAAGACGACATAAGTAATAACATCAAAGGCGTACCAGTCCGTTAGGCTATACACGTCCGTTATAGGTGCATGCTCAAGCGTTTTCAAGACGGCTTTACATCGGGCATCGACATAGAGTTCAAGGTCTGGAAAGTTGTAAAGAGCTGAAGGCTGATAAAAGGCAGAGGTCAATTTGCGTTTCTCGCTGTGCTCCTGAGAGGGCTTCACGGCAAATATTGGTCGCTGGTTGTACCCCATAAAGTTGTCAAAGTAACTGCTTTTGGACCAGCCATTCTTCGCGGTATAGACTTGCCGAACCGCATCAAGCGTGGATACGGAGACCTCATTGGGCGACAGACGCACTACAGGGCCATAACGATGGTGCCACCTGAATATTTCCGTGTTGCGGCGGCATAGAAGCTCGTAGTAAGCCAGGTGAAGACGTGTGATCTTACTCAGCCAAGGTCCAGGAACACCAGACGCACGACGTAACGAGCTATAGAATATGCGCTGGTGTATGATGGTAAAGTAGGCAATCAATGCGAGACATGGGACACAGAAACAGACAAGGATGTGATGGCTGCAATTGAATAGTAGTGCCATAGTGTCAGAACAACGCGAACAATCAACGGGGATTTTATTACGCATGATATTTAGTTTCCTGGCTTTGAATCCTACATTTTAGATAATTATATATACCTGAATTTCCCCACCTGGCTCAAAGTTCGAAGGACAATCCCGTGTGACAGGTCACTTGGGGTGAAAGTAGTACGAGGCATGTCCTGGTCCTCCTATACTTGCCGCCGGTGTATTTGCCTTGTTCCGGCGGAGAAGTGGCCAAGAAGCGATGATCTGCCGAAACTGGCGCTGCGTAGGAATACGCGTGATAGAAGATGTCAGAGGCGCAGGCTGTTGCAGGCCAATCTCTTAGAAACACATCTACATCAATAAATGACGAGATTAAGCTGCGCCGTTCATCTGCTCGTGATAATGGGCTCCTGAAAATCTAGGGGCGGTAAAGAGGCGTCGGGACTGCATGTTAGACTTTGCTCTTATATAGACGGCGATGCGAGGTAACTTACAACCAGGGAATTCGTGACTGGGAAAGCCCCACAATGAGCGACTATATTTACCTGGGAACCGGCGTTCTGGCCTCGTCCTCCAATTGTCTTTACCTTTATGCCGGACAATGAGGCGTTACTACTTCGCTGTCGGTAGCAGGTAAGCGGATCTGCGTTAAGTATAAAGCAGGTAAATGAGACCGTGGCTGAGGGGGAATGAGGACAATGCGGGTAGATTCACGAATCACGGGATACTCTGACGTAAAGCGAGTAACGAAAGGACATGATGCTTATAAGATGACCTGCTGTGTAACAACCGTTAGGGTCCGACTAATTTAGACCTAAGCATCTGTTTGGAGCAATTCAGCCCAATAAACACCGGTAGGCGGAAGTGGGTAAACAATCGCTCTCGGCGTGCATATGCAATATTTATATCTTGTTGTTATATTTAACGCCAAGGGTGCACCACGTAGCAGTACTTCGCGGATCCTCCCGAAGGGTGTAACTTGATACCTCTATCCGACCAGTCTAGCACCGAGGTAGCAATATTGCGGGAATTCAACACTGAGTCTCACACTCAGGTTATAAATGTCAGTGGCCTCGTAACCCACTGTGGCCTGTGGTATCAAAGGAAAGTGAAATATCCCCCCGCCCCCCCCCCTACCGTATATAGAAATTTATAGCAATCTTTCTATGATCCACGGAGAGTAGAGATTAAATTGCAATGAGATCTATATGATTGATGCTTTTGGGAGGGTATAGCCCTCTGGTCTTGCAGCCTATTCCGACCAGACATACAATTTCAGTGACTTTTGGTCGGCAAAGATTACGAGGCCTGCATGGACCTACAATGGGAGGTAGCCAGGAAGGGGTATGCTAAAGGAATGGCGAGGTTACATCGCAGGATGAATTCGGAGACTAATAACTTCCAAACCCAAACAGAATTACGAGCTGAATATGAACACAACTCCGAGCCCCCGTTTCACAGACGGCTCGGTAGCCCCGGAGGCCAGCCTAGACCTTCCGCGGATATTAAACGCCACCTTGTGGGTGCTGCCGGTGATGCGTCATACCGGTCCTTCGATGTTACTTGCCGCAGCATTCGGGTTCGGATGACGAGTATCATTGATAGGCTCTACAGCCACGTAATTTCTAAGACTCGCATCGAACGGAGATGTGATCGAATCATGGCGAGGAGTACCCAGTGGCAACTTAAAGTGATTGGAATTCATCAATGTCCATGTCTTCAAGCGATTGATGCAGGTCAACCAAGGTGGCATAAGCCCCAGGTTTGATGATGGCCGTCTTGCCTTCTTCTTGGTCTCAATATAATATAGACTTACGACCAATGCTACCCTTAGTAAACTAGGATACGATGTCTATTTGATAACTATATTCTTCATCACTCGAATTTTTGAAACATCTAGTTTGGCTTGATCCACCCGTGAATATCCAATCCTCACGAAAGATAGTGGATCGGTTTCGGATCGAGCGAGCAAAAGGGTAAATACAGTGTCGTCTCGTTGTTGCAAAACCACGCAAAGAGCCTCACCCTGAATGGAAGAATGTTGGCCGTCCTTGGCGAGGCCTGCTCGGCGGAAGGTCCCTCCTTCATTTGACTCGCCTTTAGCATCACATTCTTCAAGAATTGTGTCAGCTAGACATTCCGGTACATGATGCCCACTCTCCGGGTGGAACAGATGGTAGCCGTAATACTGCGTCGGTGTAATAACGGATATATGGCACGGCACCGCAGGTGCACTAAGCATGATATAACCCGTTACATTTCCCAAATTCGTTATGTTTAGATGTTTCCATTTGACAATCGTGAATCGTCGCAAGCGTATGAGACTTGGAACACGGCTCATCGCTGAATTTGTAGCTGATACGCCCATTTAGAGAAGCCCAGGACCAGGATGGTGAGCCGTTGTTCAGGGGAGTTGGTGGAGGTTGCTCGCTATTTTCAACTCCCCAGGTGTCAGAATGCCAGAGGAGGTCGTATAAAAGGTTCTCCCGCCAAAGCCCGGCTAAATACTTTGAGTTTAGAATTTGACTCATCTCAGCTGCCGCTCCTGCCAGAGCAGGAAGCTTGTCTGCGTGGAAAGTCAAGTCGCGGCCCGAGTAAGTCTTCACAAGCTCATGCCACTGCTTATAATAGTCGCCCGAGTGTTCCGCAAATGAATAGGGGAGACTTCGTATCCAGTCAAGAGGAAGGGGAGCAGCCATTTCTTCACCATATACCCCGACGTCCCCTTTGCATTCAAAAATAAGGCCATGAGAAGTAAAATGAACGATACGAGTAGCAAGAGCATTTTCTTGCCACACCCATGCCCGTTTATTTAGCGGCCCAAAATCATGTTCATGTGCTTTATCCTTGTTATGATCCAGTGCCGTATACTTCATATATCTCAGACGACGTAGTCTTTGGATCTTCAGGCTGCGAGGAACCCCACCCTCAGCGATGAATTTGATGTCGGCGGGGAGCCAGTAAGGATCTCGGGGCGCCAGGAATGGCACTGTTGGATTTGGAGATGTGGAACAAGCAATAACGAGGTGGGCTTGCGAGTAGTACTCAGCCATTTTGGAAGCTTCAATCTCCCAGTCTTCTTTGTCATCTTGTATGATGCATAGTGAGTCTATCCAGACGTATTGAACATTGAGCACCCGGGCAACATAAATAACGTCTTTAAATACTTGCGGCAGCTTATCCCATGGTATTCTGTTCTTCATCTCCAAAATATTCGAAGTAGTTGATTTTAATGGCAAGTGGCCGCCCCAGCAATAGCTGAGGGCAATGTACCGGCGGCCTTGGTCTTGACAATTTTCAAGAACTCTGACAACTTCACTACCGGCGGCTCCTACATCCAAGACTCGATGAGGCAGCAGGGTTGAGGACGCTCCGTCGCACTCTGGATGGTTCTCACAGTCGCGGATCTTCTTCCTGATAAACTCGAAGCACCGCATATCACCAGAGTGGGATGCAATTGTTCCTGAGTGTCGCAGCTGTGGCCAAGACGGTATCTGTATTTCTGAACAGAGGTTAGTAGTATGTCAAAACCAACTCGCTTAAACCACGGTATCTGGGACTGAGGTGTAATATACACAAAATTCTCGCTGTTTAAATTGATACGGACTTACCTGGAGGAAGAAATATCTCGAACTGTAACTGCTCACGATGCCCAAGCGCCAATTCAAAGAAACCATTCTCAGGATACTGTAGCATTACTTCAAACTCCTTCTCGGAACCAGGGAGGAGATGATCTATACAAGTAAGGATCAAGGTACAATAAGGGCATCCCGAGTGGGCGGCAGATCGAATATCCATGAAGCTCAGATCTAGCCTACCAATTGGATGCGTTTCGTCATGATCTCGTAGATTCAAGTTGTTGCAAACCCGACAGGCATTAGTTAGGCGTAATCGGTACTGCCGCTTGAAGATGTTGCTGATCTTCCTGCCAGCTTCTTTCGCAGCTTCGGTCAAATCTTCTTTGAGGTCTGAAACGTCCGGCATTTCCTAACTTCTGCACAATAAACCCAGCGTAGCTTGATTATGGTGTCCTACATGCAGACCAGTTCTCCCTGGTGTATTCGGGAATGTCTGACATTCAGCTGTTAAACCTGAACCCCGGCGCCAAGGCTCGAGGGCGGTCATGGGTTGCAGTATCAACGACACCCCGCATCACTAGACTTCAATCGGTCAGCACGGAGGCATTTATAATTTTATACCTAGGTAGTGTCCAATGCCTTGGTCCCGAATAAACTAAGCTATTTGTCGTTGAATAAGCCCTTGCACCATGACGGGTCCTGGCAATACGTCGCTTCCAAAGCCATTGCTTTTACGTATAATAAACTTTAGCCCTACAACCCCCTGGATACACTTTCTTTTTGCTTCATCGTGCTCTACATTCCGCGTCAGGTCGTGAAAAGAATATCTGCCTTTACTTGTCGCCTCGGTTCTAAAAGAAACACTGGGCTCTCCTCCTGCCTTTCCCCATTTTGGTGAACTCTTCCCATTTTCCATTTCGAATTGGATACCATGTAAATAGTCTGCACCCCAAATATGAACTGCAATGATCCGGGCGCCTTCCTCTCCTCCTGGATACCATTCCTTTCCAGGACCGCTGTTCTGCTTCTGTAACTCGCTCTTTGTTTTCACGTGTGCCTTCGATCCACTGATTCGAGGGCCGGCCACCACCACGGTAGTAATTCCTGCACGAAAATCTTCGTAACTTACCTCTTCGGTGAGAGGAATTTGGCTATCTTCAAGAGGCATTCCGATGAAGCGGCTGGAGATGTTTGCGAATTGCACCTCGAACCCACCTATCTGATCCAAATGGCACCATTCAGGCGCCGCCAAGAGACCCCGGAAACAAACAACAGGCTGCATCAGGTCCAAGTAGCTTGCTGACTCATTGCTCTTGCTCTCATCGTTTTGCCGCGTGAAGTCGGGATCGAAGATTCTTATTTCTCTATCTTCACTGCCCACGCACGGCTCGCAAAGAGACCACTCTGGCGGCGGCGGCTCTGGGTCCCAGATACGACCTTCTTCGTCTCGCAATACTTTTATTGGGGATTCGGAGGTGAGAGATGAAGCGGCTGGCGCAATTAGAACACCCATGGTCCAGTATTGCATGAAGGCGGGGCTGAGGAAAAGGCCGACAACAGCAAAGCCGGAAGGAGGCTGGATGGGGCATGCCTTTTCGATTGTAGATTGCTGCCCAAAAATTCCCTGTGTGCCATGGTTCGTCACCACGCCAAACCACTTAGGAACATGCCACTCGAAACCAGCGTTTTCTTCAGGCATCGGAGGCATAAGCACGGAGACAACAGTTTCACCACCGGGTCCATCTATATCAATGCTCTTGAGAGGGCCCTTGCAGTCCGGACCGGCCACTCGCATTGTGGAAGGCGTTCGTCCGGGTACACCAGCGAAGGTAAGTTCTATACGGCTCGCGTCGCCTGAGGCCGAAATTCGTATTAGTCGGGCAGCAGTGGTAGTTGGGTCTTTATGCTGCTCGTCGGTGCCGAACAGCAGTCCCTCCATCCGCAAACCTTTCTGCTGAGCGCTACTGAGCGCTTCTAGGCTGTTGGGAAGAACGCGGACATGCGGCGGCGGTAGCCCATTGCGCCATGACAGACTTCGCGTTAGTTCGTCGTTGACAGCCCTCCGAGGAAATCCCTGGTCATCCTCGCACTGAATCAGGGCGAAAGAGTTGATCCGATTGCCCTTGGAAGTCCCAATTATACCCACCAAAGCTTTGCCATCTGCCGGCACGAAAAGGCGATGGTATCGATCCTTCGGATGGTAGCTGCCGTACTCAACATCGGCGCCAGAGATCCAGACATCGACGTTCACGATGCCGACCGGGCCAGCTTCACGGCTCTCAATCGGGTCGCCGATGATCATCTCGAAGCCCTCAATCCATTGGCCCGGATTAATCCGGATAACATGCGTACGTGAAATTTCTGCCTCTGGGGGCGGGTTTCCGAATTGACAGATTCGGTCATTGTATGAGAGTCTAATGCACGAAAGGTAGCCGTCTTCCTCATAGGTGACTTCCAGCGATTTCGTGTGCTTAATTTCATCCCAGGAAGATAGGAAAAACGTCTCATACGGGGTTTCAGTAGGGTTATAGAAGGTTCCAATCTCCACGGCCTCATCCGGAACAGGATTGAAACGCATTGTGGGATCACTGGATCTCTTTAAGATTGAGGGTTTGGTAGGTTAAATGACGGGATGGCCCGAAAGGGGGGAAATTTAAGTGATTCCTCAACGTGGACCTGGCTATTGGCGGAACACGTTGCATTGTTTCTGGTGATATGTGGCACCGGGGTCCTCCAAATCCATGTCAGTGGGTTATTTCAGCTTTCAGCTGAATCTGCACATTTGCGCAGAGCGATTCATCACAAGCCCCGATACCGTATATCCCCTTACCTATTCTGCATTAGCGGCACAGGTTATACTGTAATGAGAGAAGCGCAGTCAATTCGCTTCTTCGCTTAACTGCCAAGATCCGGGGTTTCGCTGTTACTGAGGGTCCAGTGGCTGACTAATCCTTCTTGAACAACAGCAAACCCCCAGATCTTGGCACTTAAGCGAAGAATATCTCTCCAAGTGCGTATTTGACATTAGTAATACTATTATGTAGTTCTAGAGTCTAGACGAGGGATCAGGGGCCAATCAAATCAAGATTAGGTTTTACAGTCTGTCCATAAATAAAGGGTAAAGGGTGAGGTTAAATCGAAGGATGGATTAGGAAGGCCAAAGACACTTTAGACTCAAAGAGAATTATTAGGCAAGTATGAACACTGTTCCAAGCCCTTGAGTACAGGCCCTCGTCACAGCAGCCATGGGGCCCATGTAGATCTCTGACTTCCCTTTCTGCATGGCGAGCGAACTGCAATCTTATGTCTGAATAGCCTCGCCCAAATTGCCGACTGCGCCGATTCCCGGCAGCAAACTGTCTTAGGGCGTCGGGTAGAATCTGATCTGATCGGCAACTTGCCGCGTATATGATTACTTGCATAATATCAAGTGTCCCGAACCCCTGTGCATGCGTGCGTATGACAGTAACCATGTTGACTACTATAAGCAAGGGATCCGGCACTGCCTCAAGGTGTACTATCGGGACTCCTATACCTACTTAACCACCTCGGAATATATTACAACACCAACATCGAACGCTAGCTAGGACCATGGCAAGGTATCAATGCTGATACATTCTTGCTTTCTCTTCTAGCTAAATATTCCGAAGCCTTTACAGAGAGCGTGGGTGAAGTATGGAACCCATAGTCTCTATCAATATTTTCCGTCTATCCCCCGAGACACTACATAAATACACCTAGTTACGGCACCGGGGTTTTGCCATATTTTCGACCTAGAACCGGTAATTCCGCATTTTTGCATGCGCGGTCACATCATCAACGGTTCCTCTCATATTGAATTAGGCGTCACAGCATAGATAACCTTGCAACTCCAATTTCGTCCTATCGCAAGGGCTTGTATTAAAGGCTTGGAATTATATTAAATTAAGTGTAGTAATCTTCAATGCAGTCAAAGGAGCCATACAGATCCCCGTCCCCTTCCACCGGGCGGGCAAAATCCTGTCTTTATGCCTAAATAGCCTCACCTAAAATTGACAGCCGTCCCGGTTGCGGCATCAAACTGTCTGGAAGTTTTGGGTAAAATTAGAGCCGACCGTCCGATTCAATCTGATTTAACCCAAGCCTCTTAATAGGCAGCTTGCCGCTCATATGATTATTTACCTGATATCGGGTGGCGAAACCCCCTTGGGTATGTATAGGTCTAACAGTAATTCTTTTCCGCAGAGATACGCCCTGTTAAGAGCTGGTCGGTGGCATCACTGCTCGACACAGAATATCAGGACAGAATATATATATCTATATTTATACCAAAAGAAGGGTTACCGTTAGCAACTCACAGCATCCTTACAAGCCTTTGCCCTGTTCAAAAGCGTGTATGATGGATTTATGCTTCTAGTATTTTTAACCGCGTATGAGGTAAGTTAATTCAATAGAGTGACTCCGTAATATCTCTATAGTAGCTTAGTTATAATTAAAGCCATTTCTTTAGAAGCTAAAACCTGTTATTCATTCATCATTGTATTAATAGATATGTGACCCGCCATAGAACCCGTATTATCGATACGCTAAATTGTGCATAGCCCCTCGACGCTCTCCTCGCCTCCCTCTTCACTTCATCTTCTTTCAGCCTAATTACCCATATATCCCCGAGTTGCAACATAAACGCCATTCTAGCTGCACCTTCTCCGCGTGCTCTATGATCGACGCTGGTTTTGTCCTAAATACACCGTTTGGTCCTGCTGTATTATATTTACGTTCCCTCGTACTACCTCATCGGTGTTACGAGCCTTCTGCTACCTTGCTATGGTGTTATATCTTTTGTAATGAAACTGGTCTAACAGTCCAAGGATATTGCTGTTCTTGGAGATATTGGGTAATTAGGGGCGTCAATGCCTGCCATCCCATCTAGCAAACCTATGCTAAGTAGGGCGAGCACAAGCTATACTGAACATTACGAGAACCTAAACCTTAACCGCTGCACTAAAGTAAGCTAATATAATGATAAATCGCTCTTCATTGCTCTTGCGGTCTGTGTAGCTGGCGACGATCTTGTCTCTGTTCTCTTGGGAGAACCCTTGTACAGTACCTAGGTACATACTTTGCAGCGGGAATTAGGCCGCGCTAGGGCCAACGGCGCGCCGGTGATTCACCAACTGACTGGTCTTGGCACCTACGTTGGCCTTAGGCACCTAACTACATGTAGTCTACTGTACTACAGTGCTTAACCTTAGTTGGAGACTCTACCTCTAGGTCCTGCTCTAGGTACGTAAGTATTGCTATTGACATTTGCTATAACCTCGCTTAGAGGGATGCCACCACAAGTACCGTCGCCTCTGTACCCACACACTAAACCTTACCCATCATAGTACATAGGCGATCGTAGGGCTTCAATATTGCATGTAGATGATCTACAACGCGGTTCTTTTTCTTAATGAGCAAGTCAAACTGGACTTGACTATTACTGGAATCGACATGACTCCCAGGGGTCGCGCATCACCGGAAGCAACAACACCAAGGAGTTAGACGAACTTACCGTGTCATAGTATTATTTGGCCCTAGTGGGCCTCCGGACTGTCTGCGTAATATTTATATCTGCCTGTATAATAGCTTGCATTATGGTCTCTCTAGTTAAAGATAAAGGTCTTCCTACTCCGGCACTCTATAGACTGTAGGGTTCGCTCACGTTGTCGGGCCTAGTGTTAGAAGGCATAGAGACTAATGTTAGAAGAGGTGGTATATGAGTGTCGTATTCAACTTGACTACTTGACTGACTGCATGATCAAGGTGGGAAGACCTTCATATATGTACATGAACAAGATAACCGTGCCCCCTTTTTGTCTCTGTACATGAAGTGACTCCTTGACCTAGTACACTTCTGACAACTAAGAGACTTCTATACATATATATATAGTCGAGATAGCTTCACGTAGGTTGGGTGGCTATCCTGAAACAACAAGAGTCTATTGCCTACCGTATAATTATCAGGGTTCATGACATTTAGAGATATGAAACATAGGATCGGGGTGGTTATAAGGCTATCATTATTGCCGAAGCCAGGACCATCGATAATTACATCATCTCCATGGCGTCTAGAGAAGATGTCATGACTCGAACTGATGAGTATCCGAGAGCAATATCTTTAGGGCGGCCTGTATCCTAATAGAGCAGTTAAAATTGACCACCGAGGGGCGGTTTAGTGTCGAGCAGCAGTATAGGGGTTTGAAATGAACTATACCGATATCGACAATTTGTCACCACCGTTTCCTGTCGCACGTTTGATAGACACGCCCTTTAGTGGCAACTTGTCTAAAGTGACAGTACTCCAAACGTATGGCCGGCGATAGCTCTAGCTTAAACTACGCGACCAGCGAAACTCAGCCAGTTTTTCTATTTTTCTCGTGTCTAACATATGGTTAGATTTACTTACTACTGTTTGTAAACTTTATGGGAACGTGTCTGTAGTTGATTATAATAAAGTTGGTAGCTGTAATTATAATCATTCACTGCCAGTATTGCCGTCCCCTGTTGCAAGTTGTCACACATACCGAATAGCTGGCACCCGCTTCCGGTACATCCGACAGTAGGACCTGCATATCATCTATAGTATACGGATCGGTATGTGAGTTTATCTCTGTGCGCAACCCCAGGTCTCATCATACCCCAGGTCATGCATGTCTTACCTGGCATTAGCACCCACTTCTAGTCATCAGTTCCATCTAAAATATCTAGGCCCTAATAGTGCCCATATGAGAACCCTCTATTAGGAACCTACTTTCATAATAACCTCTAACACTCAAGCGGCCTACATAGGCTGGAAGAGACATCTCCGGGCGTATACGTGTCTCTACTCATGGTTATTTGGGAGGTCCTTACGCCGTAAGTTTACGTATCTTGGCAAGGGCTCATAGATGCTAATGCATATCAAAGCTTGCCAAGGCTTTAATCGAAACTGTAACAGGTTGGCTAGGGCTTAGGGCCAGGTCTCAACGTGAACTATTCAAGGATGTAGAATCTAGATCCGTTCTAATACACGAACATTCCCTAGAGCGCTAAAGCTTTCGAAATACCGGAATCCATCAGAACTATGATGCCGAGTTTCTTAGTTGATGGGTCCTAAATGCTGCCTATTTTAAACCGCATCTTTTCACTTCAACAATTGAAATCAGCAATAAGGCACTTACAAATATCTATTGTAAGAGCACCGACGGAGGTGTAATTATATAGAATCAAATGAACCTATTTTCTTTTAGATATGCTTGGTTTCAACCTTTTTCACGATGATACTATTCGTTACGCGTGTCCCGATCGGGGCATATCACGCCACAACGGCAGTAGTAGCGTCCTTAGCCAGAGTCAAAAGCCGCTGCAAGGGAAGGCATAACGAACAGTGGATTAGGTAAGGGTTACCGCTCAGGTTAGTTGCATGCTAGCTACTTGCTTTATTCTATCGACAACACCAATTCATATTTACTCACCACTATCGCATACCGAACAGCAGCCGATCACTGGTCGACGCGGATATGTATGCTTGATGGTTTGTACCCGCCCATGAGGCCAGAGCAATTAAAGGTCAACATCACGGTTCACTAGCAAGCCGTTTAGTATATTTGATAGGATATGGGAGATAACTTGGTTCAAATAGCCCAAATTGAGAATGCGAGTATGACCATAGTACTCCATGTAAACTGCAATGGTGAGAAGGTGAAGGGGCACGACTGACAGTGTATAAGGCCCACCCCGCACAGTCGCTGCACGTCAATCCCTCACTCCCCCGTCCATGCGTATCCCTCCACAATATCCACTCGCCTGCTAGTTAGTAGTTAGGTTAGTATATTTCCACCGCCACTAGGAAATTTCTACGCTCAGGCCTGCGCTACAGCCACCGAAGCAGGCTAGCCTCCTACAGCGCGAGTCGTGCCGCTGCCACACCGGGCCTGACCGGGGAAAGCTCCCCCCTGACACTAAACGTCAACCCCAGAAAATTCCAGGTTCTGGGCTGAACTTAGGCTGGGGTTGGACGCCATGTCCCTGGCTGTGCCGGCCCAGCGGAACGTCTAGTGCTACACTAGTGTCGGGAGGTCACTCGCAGCCAACGACCAGCACGGACTCGAGTTTGAAGCTGAATCTTCACCGGCGTTGGCAGATGAGGATCCTGTGTTTGCGGCTAGTCGCCGTAGACATAAGCGTAACTATATCATCTCTACTTGCCTAGCTCTTACATACGTCTGAATTGTCTTAGTTCCTGACATGATCTTTTTTGCTATTATAAAGACACGACCCTTCCAAGTAATCAGTTTTGCTTTGGTGGAAAGGGCGAACAAATGTAGTGCGATCTTGCGCCACTGATTACCTCAATCACTTACTTTTATTTCCTTAAATTTCATACCCCTGTCAACATGCCAGGATTTCTTATTCCATCATGGTTCGTCGACACAAGCCCGAGCGACCTCGAACTGAACATTGCATCTATAGTCTGGGGATTTTCTCTTGCTGTGGCTTTGTTTTCTGCTGCTAAGGGAAGCACACAGTCATGGAAGGCATGGAAGCGAACCGGGGGCACCAATGCTTATGTCATTCTACTTTGGGCAGAATGGATTGCGAGTGTAATCATGAGTGCCATCACTTGGTTTTTCCTCTGGGGAACCGTCCCACCATCGTAAGTACACGCACACACACACTGAGTATCGCACGCTAGATGTGGCATGATGGCTAACCACGAGCTTCGCACTCCAGATTTCCCTTCTTCTTTGCCATCGTTACGCTCTGGTCCCTCCAGGTGCAATGCATTATCCAGATTATCATCAATCGAGTCTCCTTCCTCATGAGAAACCAGAGAAAAGTGACCTATATTAAGTGGGGACTTGCCGGCTTACTCCTCTGTATTAACATCAGTGTTTACACCATCTGGATTCCCGCCCGCCTCCAGATTTCCGAGACGTATATTCGAATCAACGAGGTTTGGGATCGTGTGGAGAAAGGGATCTTTTTGATAGTCGATGCCGGCCTGAATATATACTTCATCTACCTCGTGCGGTCGAAACTCATTGCCAACGGCCTCACCAAATACTTCCGACTATATCATTTCAATATTGTTATGATTCTTTGTTCCATATCTTTAGATGTAAGTACCATCCTGCCTTATGCCTCTCTTTTTTTTACTAATTTGCGACAGGGCATCCTTATCGGTGTTATGTCTCTTCACAACGGCTTCATCTACCTGCAGTTCCACCCCTTCGTATATCTGACCAAATTATACATCGAGCTAAACGTGACCGAACTCATTGCCAAGGTCGTCCGGCTCGATGAAGGGGGTTCTGATCCTTCAGGGTCCGGCGGGGGAACGGGGCGGAAATCAAACGCTAGAACCACCAATACTGGTATTCGCGGCATTAGGATGGGAACCCTGATTACTGCTAACAGGGAATTTTCGGAGTTACACGACCAGAACTTGCCATCGACCGGCATCAAGAAGACCGTGGAGACCGAGGTTCGATATATTACGAAAGAGGCGGACGACGGAGGCAGCCAGGCAAGCTCGACAGAAGAGCTACGAAACTTCTATAACGTGTAAACCCTGTGAAAAGACTTTTGGTATCGGTTTAGTTATTATCTCAGTCTCTTTAAAAGGGATAAAAATATCGTAAAAACAGAAAAACCCCTATTAAGCACACTTGTTTTATACATTCTTGGTCATGTAACTATAGTCGTATTAATTTGTAATAAATTTGCTTATTAGGGATTATAGTATTATAATTATTGTTTAATTAAATTGTAGGGCCATTTAACATGGGTTATACCAGGCTGCCATCACTTCCAGTTTTGCAATTAACAAGAAGCTAGCTGTCATCATAAAAGACAGTATCGAAAGATGTCCAATATGGGGAGCATTAATATCTCAAAAACTCTTTTGGTCTTCAATTCAAAGACAGCTAATAGCGTCCTTGGATAGCCACGAATACCTCAGAACCGTGTAGCCTAATACCAGTAGTCCAATTAATTCGATTACGTTAAAAGGAATAGAAAGGCGATTAGACACAGTACGGTTCCACCGCCCCTTTTGTTGTTTGCAGGACAGAATACTCCGTATTTATGTCGAAATATAGAGAGTTTAAACCCTCCTTCGGACCATTTACATCATTAAATTGGTTTTGTAAATAGAGCACCATGGGCTAACTCGCGCGTGTTGGATTACGAGATTTATTTTTCGAAAATCGTATTAGACCGGGTCTATGTATTGTTTGAAAACGTCCATCATTAGGGGGTCGAAGATGAACAGGCTATGTAGGATCTATAGCGCTTATAAATGGCCATGTGTCCCTTAAATTCAGTCTTAGCCGTAGCATAAATTACCTCCTAACACTATAATTAAGCGATTTTATGGAATTTTCATATTTAGAGATATGGTGAAATACCCCTACGTAGAAAGCTACTAGTAACACATAGTGTAATCCAGTACTAATTCCTCGTCACACGCACGCGTATCCAACTAAAGCTATAAACAGACGTTGTATATATTCATTTCTTTCATCGCCGTTCTTTGTACTACACCCTAGACTGGCGCATGCTCCTTGATTTCGAGGGATCATCTGTACCGAAGCAACGAAGGTGAAGGAGTACGAGTAACATCGATAGAGACACTAGTATTAGGACTGTGGCAAGGACAAAACCCTCACTTAGAAGGTATCTTCTTATTATTGCATCATACGCATACCAAATCCCATTACGTGTGTTACCGTCATTATATATACAACAAGTTAACTTCTATTACTGATTTGCCACCGAGTAACGGGACTGGCATTGAAACCACTAATGTTGGAAAATTCATAGAAATGAAAAGCACAAAATGATATATCTCCTGATGCTACCGAGCCTAGCGACATCTTCGGGGGAGTCTGGGAGGGTTTAACAAATATCACAAAAAGAAGGATCACCTTGGGGAATGAGGACCCCGACATCATTTTCCAGCTAAGGTCAGAAAATATCACAGTTCATGAACCGGGAGAGGTAGAGTACGAACGTACTGTAGATCTGCGTTGTGCAGGCAGTCAAGGCAACTGAGGTACAAAGAGGTGTTATTGGGACAAGAAGAACAGGGTTTTCTCTAACTATAAAAATAGCGAGCATTCGTATTCAAGACCAGTAAGTCATATCCTCTTATAAGTTTAACCTGTTCGTTATAATTAAGGACCCCTTTGATAATATATTAAAATGAAAACTGCATGCTAATCCCCTACCCTAACAGTCCGCCACCAACACAGGTGTCCTCTCAGATCTGGCAAAGTTAAATAAAGCTAACTTGAGTATGGGGATCCAAACTCTCACCGTAGAGGGTGGCGCCTTATGGGGTAACGTATATAAACCACTGATAAATGGGCGTCTTGGTGAATGGGCTATGAATGGCGGTCGGTGTCCTACTTCCGGTGCAAGTGGCTTCATGCTCAGCGGTAGCATCGGCCTCTTCTCGCGAAGCTTTGGGATGAGATGCGACAGCCTGCAATAAATCACCATCGTCACTGCGGATGGCGAGCTGGTCACAATCGGCGAATGAGATGATCCCGGGCCAAGGGAAGGCATGCTTTTCTGGGCGCTACGAGGCGGAGGGGTCGTAACTTTGGGGTCGTCGTCGAGATGAAGATAAGGGTACTCGAGCTCTCGGCGGCGGACGGCATGGTAACAGCTGGGAAGTACGCATGGTTTCCTAACCCAAAGAATGGCCATAGGGACCTCCTCCAGAAAATGAATCGATTTTATCCGAATAACTGGTCTGACCAAATGACTAATTATCGACAGCTCGTAGTATTCTGACACCCAGGAAAAACAGGATGAGATAGGAGTTCGCTTCCTTGTCTATTTTGACGGCAACGAACACGACTTTGGGAAGGAAATACATGGCGTTATTGCGTTCTTTGTTCTCGAATCAATCTATAGCTAAATAGGTGATCTGTCTTAGCTCTCAATGCATAATATTTGGTAGGCTATCTGACTGAATTATACATTGACAATTAATTAGTTTAGAATGATCTACTAAACAAGTACGAGTAGCAGTGTGCTAGAGATATATTACTTACACCCTTACCTGCCCACATATATAAAGGGGGTGAGACCAAGGGTGAAAGGGGGGAAAACAGGGGGGGCGCAGGTATACTTGCTACTACTTATTATCCTGCTTGTTTTATTTTTAGAGGAATAAACTATTGCGACCAAGGCGTTGCCCAATTGTATCAGTTAGTATTACATATGTTAGATGTGTAAGGCCTGCCCACTTCTATCCCTAGGCTGCAAGCCTAAACGTAGCCCCCCAGCCTAGGCCGCTACACAACGAGCCAATTTTCGAAAAGGTGTCGCGACTCTCAATGGCATGCCTTGCCATACTTCTTTAGTCGGAGATAGTTGTAGGGGAGGGGTGTAATAAAACCGGCACCCATCGAGATAACAGCGGCGGCCCAAAAGGCTGGTGAGTCAAAGGCAACTACACCACCAGTCAGGTGATAATCAACCATGTTCTGTGCGGCCTCCATTGTGAGCATAGAAATAAAGCTCATACCCGCTGCTGTTCTTGCAGCGTTCGGCCACGAAAATTGATCTCGTCCATATCGGAGTAAAATGGTCTCGAGAAGAATTGAGGTGGTAAGACCGCTAACCACTGGGTGACATTGACACATTAGCTGAGGGGAATCATAGCATGCTGATGCATTGGAAGAATTTGGGACGCACTAGCTACGCCCATAATGGCGCCGATACCGATTTCCGGGTAGAATGTCTGCAAGAGCCACATTGCAGAGAAATCGCCGCTGGTGCACCCAGCTAAACACCGTAAGGTGTTGATCGATGCTCGTCGCCATAAAGGCGCCGATGTCCAGAATCGAACCGAGGTAGGGGCGGCGGCTTTCACGCCATGAATGCGGTTTGGGGGCCCCCCAGTGACTGGTTTTGAGGTCTTGCAGGAATATGGCCGCAGCTTGGACGTCAGTTTACCGGGTCTCATCGGGGTGGCAAAGTGAGGCGCGCGTCCTGCGCTGCTCAAAGACGTCTTATGAAGTCGCGCAATGACTCCTATAGGCCACGAAGGTCTGACCGTTGGGGCGAGCATTATCGTGTGAACTATCATGGCATGTCCTCGTTTCAGGCGTCAACCAATTTGTGAGGAGCCGTGCTTCGGAAGGCGATTTTTGCGTTCGCTGCATCCATGGCCATGAGTACGAGTTCATACCTATCTTCCGAACGGCTTCGGGGCTTAAACTTTAGCACTAATGCCGCAGCCGGGGTGGTATATTACTACTTAGGTATGTACCTACCTAGCCCAGGCTCTGGCGCACTGACGCTTGCAAGCACTAATTAATACTGGCAATCAGTAAGAAATTCTCATACTATCTAATGGGTTGAACGTTGTAAATAGATAGACATACGTACCGAAGCCCTGCACTGCAGGGAACATTCTATAGCAGAACCAGCAACACGGTTCACGCCACCAAGGTTAACTCGATTAGGATAGCGTGAATTTAAAAGTATTGCTCGGTCCCTGGCTTACAATTGTAGCGTCAGCTCTACCGATTTCCTCCGACCCAAGGTTGGGTAGTTAGGCCAAGCAACTTCAACGTCAATTTATTCATGTACCTACTTAGGATTCATTATTATCACAATGCTAAAACTGATAACCGAGCCCAATGGAGACCGTGGGTCTGAATAATGGTACCACTTCAAGCTACCTACTAATACCGATTCCCATGCATATGATCTATATATACTTTCGATCTCTTCTTATCCTTTGGTTCTCCTATTGATTAAAATTGTCTCTGCTTAAAACCTCCGATTCTACTCACCCTAATCCGTCGCAATTATTTGGCTCTTCGATTTCACTTCATAATTTATAAGTGCCGTGTTCGAGACAATTAAGGCAATAATCACCCAATCTCATAAGTGCCAACGTGTCATCAGCAGCCCATATTCTGCCTTGACTGCGTATTTCCTCATAGATGCCCATATGCCAGATCGGATTTCTCATCGACAATACCATCTCTCTCCTGCAACTTCGACAGGATATTACGAAGGACATAAATCAACGCTCTGGTCGTCTCACATACCCATTTCCCCCAGTACATACTACAGCCTAGTAAAAGGCATAGTGGGAAGAGGGTTCCAAGCCCCTCGGCCGCATCCGACGCGTCGCAGCAGCAGTTTCGGAGCCGAGCACCGCAACCCAAAATGCGCCCCTCGAAACCAAAAAAGCCCTCTGTCGTCTTCTTTTACGTTACATGGGCTGGTATTACTATTGGAGCAGAAACCGCCTATTCTCGCATGAGCTTTCGCGCTAGCCCGCAAGGCCTTCTAGTCGCAAGCTAGAGACGGATCCTCCTCCATTGAGCTTACGTAAAGCAGTTCATAGTGCAAAGACAGGCAAAATATCGTGAGTGGTGTTTTTAACACCACCTTTCATGCAACCGCCCCTTCAGAGGAAGATGTTATATTGCCCCTTCCCCTCTTATCCAACCCCGGCTACAACGCCTGGTCTCCCCCTACCATTATCCCTCTAAGAATGGATACTCCAAACCATTCCAACAATTAATCACAAAGATCCTTCAACTTCACGGTTAAGAGCGAGCCATTATGGTTCGACAGATGTCCCGATCTAGATCACCACATACCTGGAATATAAATGCCTCTATGACGCGATTTAATTAACGCCAATTGCAAATATCAACCGCTGTGGGGAAAGGTTAGTTCTGTTTCTTTCTCCCTTTTTTCCCCCATCAGATAGGAGGGCGTTGAGGAATGTTGAAAGCCTAGAGGAACTTCGCAACAAGCAGGAAAGGGTCGCGTAGACATGGTACTGTCTCAGTCAAGCCGCCTCGCCAAAGCACTAGATAGATCAACCTCTATCCAGAGCTGTTGATCAAATCCGAGAGAACTTTTCTAACACCAACGTCGGTTATCTTAATAATAATTCCCAATGAATGCTAAGTAAAATAAACAGAATGGTAACTATATTTATATAATTTTGCGATTGTCGTGTTTATTTTACAGCTTTCCTTCCCATTAAAAATGTCCGTATTACCGTTTAATTTCCGCAGCCGCTTTCTATTCACTACCTTATTTACCCTACCCCACCGCAATGTCAGTAAATAGCCCTGCTCAAAGTAGTCCGCACCTTCGAATTATCATGCGTCGACTTATGAATCGCAAGACGTATCTGTATATGCAGCAACACGTTGTAAAAGTGTGGGATGCTACGTGCAGCTGAGCCAGCTTGGCCCGTACCTGTCGGGAAAGCACTGTTAAGTATTTCGTGCAGTTAATAACATATTGTTGAGAAGTTTCGGGCAGGGCAATTGATCTTCTACTATCTGAGAACCAACTGTAACGCATATTGTTACCACCTTAAGCATAAGGGCAACAGGCCATCCTACGTGCCTAAAACCGTCATATCTAATTAGGGTCGCCGTGATATATAATAATAAAAAGATACCTTCAGGACCCGAGAAAAGATTCCTCATTCTCCGAACCATCCAATACTTTGGTTCTTATGAATCGTAAGGCAGGTCCAAATATACCTAATCGAGCCGCCACTCTAAAGTGGCACAACGAACATGCGTGAGCACGACGTTGCCATCACTAAATCGGTTTACATTCGGGTAAAGATGCGCCACAATAACTTCGCCGCCACTCGAAGTATTGATGGGATCTCTAGTTTCCTGCCTCGTTACCAATATAAAGAAATTACCTTTAGGATGAGGAATTTACCCACTTGTTCCGTCTTAGGTCAATACTGTTCTAACCACCCCAGATAACACGTAGCTATTTACTAAATGTTGTGGTTTCTCGTCGTAATGAATTAATGCAACCCTAACGAAAAGTAAGTATTCTAACATGGTAATTAGCTTTCAACAATATCTGCAACATAAAAATACTGATTCGGGCCTATCCTCCCTATCCGGTGTACCGAAGGTATGGGACCTTTAAATGATCCGCTAGATGAGTAGACTAGTCTGGTCATGTGGCGTTTTTGTCCGGCAAATTGTAACTCCGCGGCTCAAATGCTCACTAGCACCCAAAATTACCTAACCTATGCCAAGCAGTGCATTAACTAAACGAGGCACGCGCGTTTGTCTTGATCAAGCTTGAAACCCAAGTCATCTTGTACCATCCTCTGCGTCAAATCCTCCGAGAAGGAATGTGACATCGGTATGCGATTGCTGATCCCACTGGCACAATTAATAACACACCCATTCCGATATACAGGGACGTAGGTACCAGCCAGGCACAGGCTTTTACGCGTTACAACCATGTCGATCAGTCTTGGCAATCACAGTTTGGCAGCCGTTAATGCGATGTTGAACTGCCTACTTGAGCGAGGGGGCTCACCAGGTTGGGGTCGACTACCCGTAGTAGGTAGGTAGTAGATCGTTTCCCAAGTCGCTAATCAACGTCCATGTTTCGCACCAATGTCACATGCCTTGCCAGGCCAGGTAATATATGCAACCGCTGCTATTCTTGAACGCTCCTCTATCGCCATGACTTCTCATTAAACACGTCGCTGAGACTCTGGGCGGGGGCCTCTCCTTTTGCTATCGTGACGCGTCCATTCAACCTCTCTCGGTCATGAGGATTAAGCGCCAGTCGACTATTTCCGGTAACAGCATCCTTAATAGGATGCTACGTTGCAATTATGTGAACGGCAGCCAGCCAACTCCTGGCATATCAGCCATGCCGACTTGCGAAGTTGGCCGCATCATATGAGCCATCACCTGCCAAGTATGTTGTGTACTAGGTACCTAAGAATGCCATGTGCACCAGCAGGCAAGCTGCGGTGACAATACTGCCTCAGCTGTGTGTCCTATAAGAGTACGCTTCATACCCGTGGACGATAGTCTATTCTCCAACGGCATTGACTACGTTTGGCCCATATTCTAGCGCCGGTAACTCATCCAAGTTCCTCGCCGATAATCTAACCATGGCACGTCTTCGTAACGCAGGCCTCGTAGCGCTCCCAGCTATAGTGTCGACACTATTCGGCGCTGTCCCAACATCCGCGCAGGATACATGCAGCACCAAAGGAAAACCACAGGGCAAGGTTCTTCAGGGATATTGGGAGAACTGGGACGGATCCTCCAATGGAGTTCACCCTGGGTTCGGCTGGACGCCAATCAATAACCCGCAGATTCTACAGCATGGGTACAACGTCATTCAGGCCGCATTTCCCGTCATTCTTCCAGATGGCACGGCGCTGTGGGAGGACGGCATGGACACGGGCGTAAAAGTCGCAACACCTGCTGAGATGTGTCAGGCTAAGGCGGCTGGCGCTACGATTCTCATGTCTATCGGGGGCGCTACCGCGGCTATAGATCTCTCGTCGAGCGCTGTTGCGGACAAATTCATCTCGACCATCGTCCCGCTCCTGAAAAAGTACAACTTTGATGGTATTGATATCGATATCGAATCTGGCTTGACTGGAAGTGGTAACATTGGTACGCTGTCCACGTCCCAGGCAAACCTAATCCGCGTCATCGACGGCATTCTCGCACAAATGCCTGCCAATTTTGGTTTGACTATGGCGCCCGAGACGGCATACGTGACAGGTGGTTCCGTAACATACGGATCAATCTGGGGATCCTACCTACCCATCATCAAGAAGTACGTCGACAACGGCCGCTTGTGGTGGCTAAACATGCAGTACTACAATGGCGAGATGTACGGCTGCTCCGGCGATTCCTATGCGGCTGGTACTGTCGCGGGTTTCATCGCTCAAACCGATTGTTTGAATCAGGGACTCGTCATCCAGGGAACAACAATCAAGATTCCCTATGACATGCAAGTTCCCGGCCTACCAGCACAGTCTGGGGCCGGTGGCGGTTATATGACCCCTGACTTGGTTGGACAGGCTTGGGATCACTACGGCGGAAAGCTCAAGGGTTTAATGACATGGTCAATCAACTGGGATGGGTCAAAAGGCTGGACTTTTGGCAATAACCTATTGGGACGAATCCCATAAACGCTCAGTCTAACATGGGGCTGAGTAGAGCTCAGTGGCTCATGGCATTGCCTCAGACTTGGCCGTGAATATTCTCTGTACATATTTTTTGGATATCCCGGCACATACATTGATTCATTGCATCACCATTTCCTGCTAAGCCAGTATAGTCCAACTGTAACATTAACATTACTTCTTGTAAATGTTATAACGCATCGCGTTATAATTCATAGCCTGCACACGTCATGGTCACGCTTGTCGCTGAAGCTATCGCCATGACCAGATGCAGCAATGTTTTTAATGGTGAAAAGAAATTCAGCAATGTCCATTGCACAGCGCTAGAACATATCGAAAATAAGAGGGCAGTTGAATATTGACAGCATAAATGCTGCCTATTTTAAGCATTAAGCACAAAGGAGAATCAATGTCGATATGCGATTCTTAGATCCTCCCGAACCCTGATCGAGGGGCGCGTGGAGTACTGTCAGAATGAATCATAGTGATGCGTATCTGTGTAGCGGGGTGAACGCTAGACTAGGTACCTAGCCGGTTGACGCCTACTAACTCCGCGGGCGGTTATAAAAATCGTGGTTGCCATCAATGCATTGACGGTTCCAAAGTTCGTAAATGCAGCAGAAATGGAGGACGCACCGAGACACGCCATCGTCTTCGGTGCATCAGGCCTGATTGGCTGGGCTGTCGTCGACCAGCTTTTGCGATCATACCCTAAGGCGGGCACTTTCTCCAAGATCACTGCCGTCACAAACCGCAAAGTTAAATTTCCCGAATCGCACTGGCCTAAGCCGGGTGCGGACCGGCCAGTCTTGCAGCTTATCTCTGGGATCGACCTTCGTCACGGCGATGGGACTACGCTAGCCAACACTTTAAAAGAGGCCGTAGAAGATATTCACAATGTTACTCATTTGTTTTACTTAGGTGCGTAATAGTGTAAGAGGTTGTTGGGCAAAAGGATTTAACAGCCATCAGTTTTCACTTCGGTCCCCGATGAAATCGAAGAAGTCGCAACGAATCGAGGCATGCTCCAAAATGTCATCGATGCTCACAATTTGCTCAGTCCCAATCTACAATTCGTGGTATTTCCAGGTGGAACGCGAGTAGGCACCTTATGTTTACAGTTCTATTGCCGTACCTACTGATCATCTTCTAGGGATACGGCATTTACTCCCCTGGGGGAGTGTTTTCTCCTCCGTTGACCGAAGATATGGTGAATAACCTTCCCCCGGATTATTCGAAGACGGTTGTCTATCCTGCCAATCGTGAGCTACTCCATGCAGCGAGCGAAGGAAGAAATTGGACATGGTGTGAAGTCTGTCCAGATGCGATAGTAAGTCTTCAAGTCGTCGCATCCAAACGTAGCTAACGCCCTACCAAGATTGGCTTCACCCCAAACGGCTCTCAATTCAGTTTAGCACTTCATTGGGCCCAGTATCTATCCCTATATGCCCATAACCACGGGTCTGGACCATCAACTCAACGGACTATATCACCCGCGGCCGAGGTACCCTTTCCTGGAAACGTGGCCGGCGCCAATTCCCTATTCTCCCCCGCATCCGCTTCAAAAATCGCACGTTTCATGATCTACGCCTCACTCCATCACGATACATGTGGTGGCGGTCAACTTTTCAACATTGCTGATAATGAAGTTCCATGCACATACGGCGAGCTTTGGCCTCGGCTAGCCAGCTGGTTTGGCTTAGTAGGCATGGGGCCCCCTGGAGGCTCAGAAGCACAGCTTAACAATTTGAGGGCCGGCGAACTTCCCGAAGACACCCGAATATTAACACCCGGGGAGTACGTCGCAAAGTACAGGGACATTTTTACCCAGCTTGGACATGCAAACGCTGTTGAGGGAGGTGTTGGCGCCGGGAGTCGACAATTGGACAGTGTGGGCTTTTGGCTCACTTTTGATAGGCAGCTGAGCCTAGAAAAGCTTAGGGGAACGGGATTTGAAGAAAATAGGGATCCTATTCAGAGCTGGATAGATAGCTTTCAGATGTTCAGAAAGGCCGGCTTGATACTATAGAGCATAAAGCAATCGATTAAAGATGAAAAGAGGCAAATACCAAGAATCCCCTCTAAGTTTCGTTACTGCCTTGGAGCCAATTGAAACAGACAATAGGTCGTCGAAATACGCCGCTGTTGCAGAGGTAACTAACCGTCCGTACTTTTCCACGCCACTGTACGCTATATTATAATAGCTTTCACAATGGTTACATAAAAATTCGAGTATGTTGCCTGTTTGTGCATTGAGCGCGGTGCGATTTAACTCTTAGCTTGGTTACGGTCCATTGGATGTTGAACTGCGATAACCTAGTACCGAGGTATTTTGGGAAAGCCCGTCAATAAGCCGTAAATCCAACCAAATTACTCTGAAATCATCCTTTAATAGCATATGTTTGTCATGGCGTTAACACAAATCATTAGCGTAGGGAGTTCAGACTGCTCACACTTCTATCAGATGAGGTCATCTAATCAATAAAAGAGAAAAGCGCAATTGCATCATATAGTTGCCAGTCCAACTGACGAAATCGATGTGCTAGCTATCGTATACGGCCTGCCTCGAGAAAACTCAACATGACAAGATATCAATTTTCCCCGGGAAGAGCCTTGTTCACATAATATTAGCTGCATAATTAAACTTTTCATCCTCCGCTTGATTATCACTATATAATTGCAAGGCTATGTTCGCATTCCTCGCTATATCCTAGTTCTAAATCCCCCTCGAAGTTGTTTCAATCGCAGTCTAAGTCGAGGTCTCTCAAGCTACGCCCGCAGGGTCATGCGGAATAGGGGCAGAGCAGAGGTTTCCATCATGAAGCAAGAAACATGACTGCAGATCATTAGCTTCGTGAATGTCGCAGGCACCAGCTATCATTTACCAGTTACTCTTTAGTGTTTATGGTGGTAGGTAGCTCTAGATATTCTAAGTGCATATGCCCCTTCAAACATCAGAAGGTTACGAATCAGATGATTGTATGTTAACCCCAAATTACTTACCTGGCGGCATAAAGCCTAATTGCTTCACCCTATTACCCCTAAAACTTAAAACCCCTGCGCTCTTCAGTAAAGTTCAGCGCGGATGATCACGATTAAGGTTTCAATCCTACCCTCACCTGTTGGGAAGGTCAATATATGATTCAAAGTTTATAAATAATGATTTTTTATTTGGTCACTACGGTTACCATGGTTTTGGTTCTCGACAAATAGACGCGCCTCTATTCCTTTCTGTCGTCCAGAATTCCTTCCTCACACACATTCTACTGCTGACGATTAACTTTCGACAACTACAGTTATACATCCACTATTACTCTCAACTGTTAATTACTACTGTCGATTATCACAGTTAATTACTATTATCAGCTATTATCAGAACATCGCAATTATCTCACGATGTCCCCTATTACCGAGTGTGCCGGTGCTATTCGTGCCACCCACCTCGCCCCAGAATTGACGCCGCGAAGTTGTCCACAAGAAGGTGAGCCAGTCGTATTCCTCTATTGATAACGCCTAGCTTTATACTCACCAAGGGGTTTCAGCGTCAGCCACACCACCGTGCCAAGGCCCTATCGGCGACGAGCTCCCAAGTTACGAGAGTATACAGTTCCAGATGCCACCACCATCATACAGCGTCCGCCCTCCCGTCGGGCACTCCACACCATCTCCCCAGTCGCCTCCCAGTTCGAAAGGTCTCTGGACCAAACTGGTCTCGCTAGCAAAAAGCCTCCGAGGCCACGCGAAGACACCAAACAACGAGCGTCAAGAGACACAACGCCAAATCAAGCAAGTCGAGGCCGAACTCCGGCTCCTTCGCGGCCTCCTAGCCACCACAAAGCGCGCGGACGAAAGTGACGCAACCTGGAAACTCGAGAGGGAAGCATGCACCCCGGCCGAGATAGAACAGAAGCTCAACGAACGGACAAAGCTAGGCAGGGTGATCGACAACACCTACCTAAAGCTCAACACAATCGCCGAGGTGAATTTCGGCTCAGAGTGGCGCTACCAGGCGACACCACGAATCACGGTCCTCGAGACGAAGCTATGCAGCCTAAAGCAACTCAACAAGGCGCAGCAAGACCTCTCCGATATCCACAGGAGGGTAGACGACATGAGAGTAGTCGTGGCCTGTCCCCGATATTCCGGGATGAGCCGATACAAGGCCGTGAGGATCCTCAAGAACTACCTCCAAGACCAGAGCGCCGCCACCCTCAAAGTCTCCGAGGTGAAAAAGGGCATCGCCAGGCTCGATACACACCTGGAGGAAATGCTAACGGCGTACCTACGCTGAGGCATCTGATCTGCCGAGTTGAGAAATATTGACCATGAAGGTCCTATTTCACGTATGATGTAAGGCGTTTATTTGTCAGGGTTTGTCAACCCAGGGGAGAGCACTTACGACTTATGATTTACGACTACGACTTCGACGATGTATATGTCGACTATACCCCCAACGCTTCATGTGTTACGACCATAGCTGTACGCGGACGAGATCCTGTATGGGAGCCCGAAGCATTGTACAGGTTTTGTACTCGAGGGAGGTTCCCTGTACAGGCAAGCCAGAAGACTTGCGGCGAATGCGTGCATCAGGATTATGGATTCGGGACATCAAGTAGCATTCTCTCCGTCGTCTTAATGCTATAGATTTGCTTTTTGAAATATATACGTTCTCACCTACTTTCTGCTTCATTGCCCACTTTTTAATTGGAAAGCTTTACCAAACTGCCCTACCAAATTTCAAAAAGGGAAGGTGAAGCTTGAGAAGTTAATACCAGACCCCCCAAAACTCTATCCAAGTGGGCTGGCTTCCCAACTATACAGGCTGTGAAGATGGCCTGTTTATGCACTCTATTGTGCCTAACAGCTTCTATGCAACACCGCATTTTATTTGAATACATTGTCGCATTACCTGTTGGCTCGCTATGTATGCATATTCACCGCTCTTGGGGACTAGGAGGTGAGATGCCCGACGAAGGTGTGTAATATAGTCAAACTGAACTCGCACAATGTCACCTCGGCGTTTTGCGCGACCGAAAGGCGGTCTTGTTTTATTGCAGTACCGAGATCCTAGAAATCAGCGTTAGTCATTCTGCAGCATGTGCTCGCTCGAGTCGCCGACTGGACATTATTGGAGGCTATCTACATGGTCGGCATAAGTTGGGGAGTATTGGTGTTGTATACCTTTTGGAAATGACGTCACGCACCTACGGATACTTTGCTGTCCCCGGACGCAACGGATGTCTATTGTCTACTGTATTCCGTATGCTAGGAAGCAATGACGTAATGGGCAGGGGTCCGGCAAAACAAAACATTTCGAATTGATTCATATAAATATTTTCGGGGTCTTTTAGGCTGGCATTTGTGAGGAGGTAGGTGCCTAGGGATGTCTCTTAGTGGGCGGGTAGGCCATGCGGGTTATTCTTGGCACATCCCGATTCAGCATATGATCTTGTTTACGTATCTGTAGTACATGAGCTGAGCGACACCACACATCCAAGCACGCCACGTATACGAAGAGGAGGCATCGTGGGTTCGGGACTGATCTTTGCGTGGTTCGGGGTTGGCAATTGATGATTTTTACGTAAAAGCGGTGATCTATACTGTGCCTGGCATAAAGTGATATATCGAAGAGGGTCGGCGGGGATAGGTACCTACAGTACCTAGGTAAGTACCTCAACGTTGCTTATCCGCAGGTGCTGGAGCAGAGCAACAAGTATACATTCATAGGATGAGGTACCGAGAGCATCAAATCAAAGCCCGGGTTGGCCAATTAAGCCGAAACAAACACACTTTAATGAGAGCAGCAACAGCTTAAAACGCACCATTTGCCAAGGCGGGTTGCACTTGTGTTTGTGTTAAGGTTAAGGTTGATGCATGCGGCGGCGGCAGCAAGTGCTCCAAGGGATGGCGTGATAGGGCTAGGAGTGGTGCTACTGTAGGTACATACAGTACTTGCAAGGTTCATACTTACATATAGGTATACTAGTATAGTATAGGTCCTTGGGCACCGTCGCCTACCGTCGTTCGGACCTAAGGATTGGCTGGACTGAATGAGGCTTTTATACTGGGCAGGCCAATAAAATATTTTCCTTGGCACGCGGCTTCGCGGTTTTCATTGTGGCCAGGTAAGATTGTAGTAGAGTTTCTTAAATTGATAGTCTGTCCTTGAGAGGTCTGCGTCATTGTATACAGTATGGATGTGCCTCTCTTTTCTCCGATACAATTATTACCGATCTTGCTCCCTAGCGCGCTTAGCTCCACCCAAAAAGAGCAAATTCTAGCACCGTGTGACAGATCTCGGCACCTACAGTAGGTATGCTAGGAACCCGCCAACCCACTCAACCTTAAACCGCGTCATCCCACGCCAGGTGCTATATCCAGTTACGTATTTACTGTATTATCGAGATTTGAAACGATCAACGGACATCGAGATAGGTAGGTGTACCTACAGTACAGTACAGGAGTATGCGTCACGTGCAATACAGATGTACTTGCAGTAGTAGGTAGGTGTTGCACGTACAAGATGAGCCAGGGTAGACCTTGGGGCACCGTGTTCACGTGATGTCTACACGGTGGTTCATTACGAGAAAACAACGATCGAATTCTTTCTTAACGTTGGTGTTGGTCTCTTTAATATCCACCATGGTCACTATGTCTAGACTAGGTCTGGCAACTGGGTCTAGGTTCTGGGTTCGTGGATACCGTTAACGGAGCAGCCGGCCCCTTCAATGCTGATCCGTTCTTAAATTCAGAACGGCCTTGCGTCCGAGAAAAAAAATAAAAAATAACACTCACAATCTACCTAGCTAGTGTCGCCCACAATAGGTGTGACAGCCGTGGATTTCACACTGAACAGGTGGGACATACAACGACTTGCTGACTGTTGTCATGGAGAAACACTACCCAGACCCTCCCCGCGAGCTTGATGATCTCTCGCCCCCGGGTGCCGAGCCCGCTGCAGGTGTGGGTGTCGAGGCGGATAGGGACACAGGCAGAAGCCCGGACAACCGGGCATCGCCAACAAACACCACGCAACAGGAGAGACCAAAGGTCCGGTTCAACAGCGAAGAACATTCGCACGCAGAAGCTGCAAGGGCCCGGGGAGAGCAACAGTCGCCCGTGTCGTCAGGGGCAAGGAAGCTGCGTCCGGCGCTATCAAGAAATCCCAACTCTTTCGGCTCAGCGACGAGCGACGTGGCTGACGAGCCTCTCCATCCGTCAAAGCTCGCGTCTGCTGAGGCTGCGGCCGAGCGTGCTCGTGCTGTTGCCATCGACGCCTGGCGCGACTCGGGTTCTAACCGAAGATGGTCCACGGAATCCGAGGCCGTGACCGATGGCAGCTACGCTGAGACCCCCATGGCAGAGTCGTATGCTTCTCACGCATATGCTTCGCCGCCACATGAGGATGTTTCTGCGGGCGGTCATGCTACCAAGCTTGAGGCCGAGGCCGAGGGGCTTCTCATGGCTCACACCCAGCAGCTGAACAGCGCATTGCGCGATATTTCAGGTAAGTTCGGCCCGTTTATAGCATATGCTCTGAGGATAGCATTACCTGCGAGGCGTTAAACTATTTCATGTTAGACAACCACCTATCAGCCGCGTCTGTCGCCGTGCCCTGCAAAATAGTGGAAAAGCTATTCCGTTAATTCCTTTCCTCTAACTCTATTGCAGTAGACACCCCATCCCAGACCGACTTGGACACGGGCATTGCAGACGAATCTCACGTTTCGTCCGGAAACGCCAGAGGTGGCGTTTTCTACCAGCTCCTTCAAGCCTACCGCACTCCGATGTATGACCCCGTTCAGGATCAGCGGTCCAAGAAATACGACACCCCGGGGTCTTCGGGCACGGTAACTCCGACACGGAGAAAATGGTACGAGCAGGACAAGGAGGCACGGGCCCAGGAAACCATCGCCGGGTTAGCCGCGGCGGCCATGAAGCTGGCAAACCCGAACGACAAAACATCAGGCCCGCCAGTCCCCCCGGATGTCCGCAAACGACGAGGGCACAAAAGAACCACCAGCGGGAAGATCATGTCCATGATGGGCCTAGCTCGGGAGGAGGAGGTGAAGATAAAGGTTCACGTTGCCGACATTCTCAAGCGCCAGAAATATATTGTGAAGATGTGCCGAGCCCTGATGCTCTTCGGCGCACCCACTCACCGACTGGAGGAATACCTCGCCATGTCGGCTAGGGTCTTGGAGATCGACAGCCAATTCCTCTACATTCCCGATTGTATGATCATCTCATTTGACGACGTCCTTACGCACACAACCGAAGTACGAATTGTTCGTACCGCCCAAAGCGTCAACCTCGGTAAGCTCAAAGATGTGCACGACATCTACAAGGAAGTCTTGCACGATGTTATAAGCCTGGACGACGCCCTCTCGAGGCTAGATCAGGTGATCCAGGCCGGACCTCGATACCCGGTGTGGGTTTGCGTTCTAATGTACGGCTTTGCAAGTGCTGCTGTGTCGTGCTTCTTCAAGGCACGCCTCATTGACTTACCAATCATCTTCGGCTTGGGTACCCTTTTGGGCTTTCTGCAGCTCATCGTCGCCCCCAGATCGAGAACCTACAACACTGTCTTTGAAGTCAGCGCGGCGATTTTATTCAGCTTCCTTGCACGTGCTTTCGGCAGCATCCGCGGAGGGAATTTATTCTGTTTCTCGGCGATAACGCAAGGGTCCATTGCTCTGATTCTCCCCGGGTGGCTCGTGCTGTCTTCCGCGTTGGAGTTGCATTCCAAGGCCATGGTGCCCGGCGCGATTCGGCTCGTCTATGCCATTATTTACTCACTGTTCCTCGTGTACGGTATCACGGTGGGGACTGCTTTATACGGCGCCATCGATTCGCATGCGGTCACGGAGACGACATGCCAGAACCCACTCAACCCTTACTGGAATTTCCTCTTCGTGCCGCTCTATATCTTTTTCATCACGTTCACTGTTCAAGCCAAGTGGACTCAAATGCCGGTCATGATTCTGATCGCTCAGGCAGGCTATACAGTCAATTTCTTCGCTAGCCAAAGGTTCGCCGCCAGTCCTTCTATCGCCTACACATTCGGAGCGTTCGCCGTGGGTGTATTGGCGAACTTGTACAGCAGGATCAGGCACGGAGTTGCAGCGGCAGTCCTCCTCCCTGCCGTTTACGTTCAAGTCCCGGGGAGTTTGGCCTCAACGGGCGCTATCACAAGCGGCTTAGTAATCGCCGCCAATCTCACGAACTCGACTGGGACAGGCTCTGAGGTAAGTCTCCAAAAAAGATGTCACATTACAGCATTCGCAAAGTTTCTACTTTCCGTAGCTTTGCTGTGTAGCATACGCTTGAGTTGAGCGTCATGTAACACGATAACGCCAATTGCACATCGTAATCGCGACACTTTCTTGATGCCAAAGACAACTTTGCACAATACCATCACCATTCAGGCTCATGCTAACGTAAATCTAGGCCGATAATACACAACTAAACGCATCTGTATGTATAATCTCTATCCAAATTACCTAATTTCCCCGGAGAATATTTATTGACCCTGTTTCTCTTAGGTCTTTAACGTCGCCGCTAGCATGATTCAAATTTCAATCGGCATCACTGTTGGTCTGCTCATCTCTGCATTAGTGGTATACCCCATGGGTAAACGGCGTAGTGGTCTATGGACACTATAGAGACTATCGTGCATCGATCGTCCGGGCCGCAAGTAGTGTTTACGTGCCCTCATAATCGTACGCCCCTTGTATAAGTACGAAATCCAGGAATATAAGGCGTATAAAGATTGGGAACAGATGTCATATCGTTTTACTAGCATTTTCCTGGCGTTATTGTTTAGTAATTAGACATCATTAGGTAGATGTCTCATTACGTTATTAAGCCTTGAATTGACCTTATAAAAACATGGATTCTTCTGTCCCACGCACAATATTAGGGTGTCCAACAACAGCTAACCTTAGGCAAGTACTATGTTTCCTTTTTATTGACACTTGGTCCAGTTGCAGGGTTGCCCGGATTCTCCCTTAGTATTATCCCGCAACCAATATCGAACGAAAGCCGATCGTCGACATCTCAATCCTAGCAACATGCATGATGGATTATTGGAGAGTGTGGATCCTGGGAGGAAGCCTGAGGGGAACCATTCGCTCTCCGTTTTCGGGGTTCGGAGATTCACGTCATTCAGTCAAGAACATTTAAGAATATCTGCCATCGCGATTGTGAAATTCTGAGGTCTCCTAGCCAACAATTGCATTCTCGACAGTGCCGATTGAGAAAGATTTCATTTCATTCAAAACTAGTGATCGAGCGCCCCAGTTGGAGACGTCTCCAGGGCTTAGGAAGCTACTGTCGGACAAAATGGCGAAGCTTACAAACTACATCGCTTTTGTGAACCCAGAGACTGGCTTGGGGCAAATTGGACATTTCGATATAACGGCAAATACAATACAACCTCTGAGCTTCCTTTCCGGGACCCCGGTGAAGAATCTTTATCAGGTCATTGAAGCGGGGTCGCCCGAAAAGTTAGTCGCCACAGGGCCGTCGATTCCAGCACACTCGGTCAAGGTCTTACCTACGATATCCGGCCGCGATGTGTTAGCTGTGGGTAAGAACTACATGGAGCACGCGAAAGAGTTCAACAGCTCCGGTTACGACAGCTCCGATAAGGTCGATCGTCCGAGCCACCCAGTTATCTTCACCAAGAGAGCGACTTCGATTATCGCTCATGGCGAAGACATCCTGCTGCATGACGACTTCACCTCGACAACCGATTATGAAGGCGAGATTGGAGTTATCCTTGGCAAGCCCGGCTTTCGTATCAAGGAGGAAGATGCCTGGGACTACATTTGGGGCTACACCATCATAAATGACGTTACGGCCCGCGAGAGACAACGAGATCATAAACAGTTTTTTATTGGCAAGTCGGCTGACACATACTGTCCTCTTGTAAGAAAATCCTAGCCCTAATCATGGCCTCAAACACACAATGTCCCATTCATCATGATCGACACTTCAGACCTTCTTACTAACAACACCAGGGTCCTATCGCGGTGCCGAAGGAGGATCTCCCAAAGTCTCTACGAATCCAAACGCACGTAAACGGCGAGTTACGACAAGATTCAACAACTGATGACCTCATTTTCCCCATATCCGAGCTCCTCACCGTCATGTCCGCAGGTCAAACTCTCCAGCCAGGAGATGTACTGGCCACCGGCACTCCCGCCGGCGTGGGAATCGGAAAGCAGCCTCCAGTCTTCCTCCAACCTGGTGATGAGGTCTCTATTTCTGTCACGGGCCTCGGCACTCTAACGAACAAGATCGCCCAACCAGGCACAAGCATATTGTCTCGCGTCCATTCAGCGTCCGCCTTTGAATTGACAAATGCCGCTAGGACGGCCGGTACAGAGGCCGGTCTTACAGTGATAAACGGCAAGCCCATTTCCTATGAACGAATCGGCTCAGCTAGCGAGGATAATATAGTCTTCGTCCACGGACTAGGCGGGTCGAAAGAATATTGGACACCTCTTATATCCAGCTTATCTCTCGCCGACTCGGCGATGCTCCATCTATACGATTTCGAAGGCCACGGGTTAAGTCCCACTCACCCCCTGAGCCAGCTCACCATCGAATCCCTCGCAACCGACCTCGCGGGAGTATTCCAGACAGCCGACATCTCCACCTCGGCGCCGGCGACACTAATCGCACACGCAATGGGGTGCTTGGTAGCGATGAAGTTTGCCCTAGAGAATCCCGGTCTAGTGAAGAAGCTAGTTCTAATAAGCCCGCCGGCATCGCCTGTATCCGAAGCTGACAGGGACTTCTTCCTAGCTCGCGCCGCTCTAGCGCGGATGAAGGGCATAGCGGCTTTGGCAGATAGGTCTGTGAGTCGAGAGGTGTCGGATTTCACCAAGCGGAAGAACCCGCTCGCTGTCGCCGCCACGCGGCTTAGTCTCCTAGGGCAGGATCCAGAGGCTTACGCGAAGGCTTGTCATGCTCTTGCGGGGGCTACGACACGCCTGGAGGTTGAGAAGTTGAATGTCGATACCTTGATTATTACTGGCCGTGAGGATGAAGCCTCGACCCCTGCGCTCTGTGAGGAATACAGGAGTATTATCGAGAACTCACGCTTGGTGGTCCTTGAGAATGCGGGGCATTGGCTTGCTTTTGAGGATGTGGTAGGTCTTGCTGGTGCAGTTAGAGAGGCCTAAATAGAAGTATTGCATACAAATGTGAAAGTGTTGGTATGGAAGCCTCCAAGATTGGAGGTTCTGGCATTCGAAATGGGAGTCCCCCATGCCACAAGCACCCCACTGGGTCGAGATGTTCACGTTACGTGCCCTCATCCTCATTAGATTTGAATAGGATGAATGGCTAAGGCTATTACGACATAATATACTGCATGTTTAAGAGACTGAACATAGCATTTTAATTGATATGCTCGAAGAGATTAGTTGATTCTAATATATCCTTTACAGTAGCTTATTAAGCTGGATAAAAGGGAGCATACGTACTAATAATAGGCTGTGGAGAGAGAGGTGGCGGAAACGGATAAATATAGCTGATGTTACTAGTATAGAATTGGTAACTTACGGTGGCATCGTCTAATATCTTATGTCTGTTATTCCCATAGGGCGTATCTAATGGCATTAATAAGATAGGCCTAGTTTCTTACACTAGACAGCTTTGCAAGGGTGTTTCCGGTGCACGTGCGAGGGGCGCCCTGTCACAAATCCAAGGGTGGCCTGTTACTCTACTGTACAATTTTCGCTCAATTAAGTAGAAAATGGGGCGAGTCTCAAACTAACAAAGCAGGTCAACCGATCAAGAGGGTATTATAACGGAGACATTTGGAGCCAATTAGCATCAGCAATCACAACTACATCCCTAACCAACGCCCTAGGCAGTTAAGGTCAGTCAGGTAATTGGCTTATGTAGAAAGTTGACTTACCTTATGGCAGTTATTACATAATATGCAAAAATGGATAGCTTCTGTTAAACCCACTCTAAGCTTAGATGACCCCCACTTGGAATCTTGGCAGGGCCCTTGGCACTTACTCGCCAGGATCTGTATGTAGTATAGGAAATAAAGAAGTACCAAAAAACCCCTGTAATTTCTGGCTCGAAATACTGTAACTGGCCTGACTGGTACAGATATTCTGGTTTTGCTAACTAAACTGGTGAGATCAAAAATCTGTACCCTGACTTAACTTCAACCAGCTCTTTGCAACGTCCCCGAAGGGCCGCCACGAAAACAGTAACGATCGAGTATCGCCAAGTCGCAAATTGTAACGGCACCGGAGCAATTCAGCTCTTGACACTACGGTTGCTCCGTCGCGAGTAGGTGATGCCGTGAGGTCTAAAAACGATTGAGGAGTCTCCGTCCAGGCCGCCACAGTGGTATCCGGTACAGGCAGAAGAGAGGGGACAGGACAAACGGAGATTAGACAGTTATACAAACCAATTCCTCGCCCCTTCCTTCTTTTCCTGACTTTGTTTCTGAATTGTTAAGGGCTCTGCCCGCGAAGTTGGTGTCCTCTCTCCGCCATACTGCCTCACATTCCCCTCGGACGATGTGCCGCTCGCCTATGCTACTGGAGCGACATATCAGTTGGAAGTGCAATACGGCGCGTGCCGTCTAAAGCTCCGGGGTTGGCGGTAAGACCATCTCAGCCTGTGCTGACTCCCGGGTCATCGCGGAGGACGCGGCGACATCGGTGTGGAGATACCGCATGTGTCCACCTACTACTATAGTTAGACTTCACACGTCTGACGGCGTCGTTTTTTCAATGTGGTAAATCACTTCAAACTGGGCTCGGCCTCCCAGTAGGATTGAGTCTACATCTTATGCTTTACCGGTGATAGCGACGCATACATTCTTAACGGTCTTTTTGGGTAAAGTCAACGTTGCCCTTTTCAGAAGGATCAAACAGTAGACCTTCCCTTTTGGTGCATTCGCGATCCATGCCCCCAACCCTTATGTTTGAGCTTATGTTTCCTAGCGACCTTCCTTTCTATCACTTGCTCCTTTCTAAACTGTCACAATTTTCTAACGGAGACGGCTTAATCCCACCTTCATGTCCAGACAGCATGTAACGTTCTCTTAAGCACCGTGGTATCGCCGGTGCCGCTTCCTTTCCAGTTTCAGGACCGCAAGGCTCTCAGGCCTATGCCCCTTAGCACCAGTAGAGATTCCTACGGAGCCAGGCCTGAATATGGGAGCTCGAGCACCTAATTGTTACCTTAAGCTTACCACATTTTAAACTTCAGAATTCTTAATTTAACCGACTTCCTAACAAAGGCAACAACGTGACCACTTGATAAGCTGCCTTGACGGTTTTGCTATGCAATTGTAATCCGGAAAAGGTAAACGGATGACCTCGCCATCACCGGGAGGGACTTGGTAACCTATTGGTAAGACAAAATGGTTGAGGCTGGACAAGCCACTGAGGCCCATCGATGAATATATAAAGAGTGCTGATCCCTCCCCAAAACATCATTTTCATCTCTGTATCACTATCACAGACCATCTCGTCGCTCCAACACTCATTTCTTATCAGACTATCACTCCTTAACAGACTATCATTCCTTAACGGACTATCATTCCTTAGTAGTCTCTTATTTCCAAACAGACGTACATTCCTTAAAAACATCACGTCTCAAACCATCACTATGCAGAAATCTATTCTATTCTTCCTCGGCGCCTTCGCCTCGACCATTGCTGCTGCCCCCCAGTACACTGCCAGCAGCCTCCTTTTTGCCAGGGCAGGAGAATGCTCCAGCGCGGCTCAATGTCCCGCTGGATACTGCTGCTCCCAGTATGGCTACTGCGGTACCGGCACTGAATACTGTGGCAACGGTGGTGGCAACAATGGTGGCAACAATGGCGGCGGCAACGGCGGCGGGAGCGGAAGCTACCCGGGTCTCGACGATGTTCAAAGCCGTAATGCCGCTGCCGCCATAGGCGAGGTCCGCGCTGAGGGTCTCAACCGACAGGCTTGTCTTGCCGTCATCAGCACTGCCCTTCAGGAGTCCACTTTGCACATCTATGCCAACAACGCTGTTCCCGAGTCTCTGAACTATCCCCATGATCTCGTCGGCGGAGACCAAGATAGCGTTGGTAAGTTTTATCCTATACATCGACCCGTCGTCCGTATAAGGACGAAGAGAGAGCATGCCTTTACTAATATGTTTTTTGCAACAGGTATGTTCCAGCAGCGACCTCAGTGGTACCCAGATATTGCGAAAGACATGTCTGCTGCTGGCAGCACCAGCCAGTTCCTGGCGGTTATGGTTACAATCCCTGGATGGCAAAACATGGAAATTTCGGCCCTCGACCAAGCTGTGCAGAAGGCTGAGGCTGGAAATCTTTATGCTCAACGCATTCCCCTTGCTACCCAGGTTTGCGATGCTGCTGGGGGCTGGTAAACTTTTCCCACACCTTACCAATTGGTGCAGCACGCTTGTAATTATAGCAATTTGTGCTTTCCACATGATCTTTGTGATCTTGTTTTTTTCTTGTATATCTATTTGTTAGGGACCGGGGCGCTACTTGAGGGAAAAGGCACCATGACGGCGAGGTTGTCAGAAGTGTACTAGGTCAAGGAGTCACTTCATGTACTAAGACATAAAGGGGGCACGGTCATCTTGTTCATGTATATATTGAGGCCTTTCCTACCTTGCTCATGCAGTCAGTCAAGTAGTCATGTTGAATACGACACTCATATACCACCTCTTTTGACAGAGATCATGGCAAAGTTCCAGCGATTTATATTCTCAGGACCTAAAGCGTCACTCTGCAGCGAAGTACCAGTGCGGGGACTAGACAGGGGTAGTTTTACATATGTATAGGCCCAGGAATCCATCAAAAGAGTAGGTATATGAGGGTTGCATTCAACTGATCTACTTGATGAAGCGATGCGGGAAGGTTCCCTTACATACATGAAGTGACTGCTTGACCACCTACACTTTCAGCAGAATCAATATAATTGAGCCCTAGCCCATACATCTGCCATATCTGCAACCCCTTAACTGCTACCTAAGTGCTATCTCTCACTCTGGGACGAAATTCCCTGGCATATATAAATTGGAGGTACCAGCCATAGCTAGAGATCACTAGGAATGAATGGAATTGAGACCTAAACCCCATACTCCCTTTGAACACGCTTCTTGCCAGCGTTCCTCTCACCCTGTGGTCAAAACCCCTGACAATACCCTCGGCGTAAGAGAGATCATCCGAGGACGCGGTGTAGGATTCGAACTGCTTAAAGGCTGCACGACGGTCAATGAAGCTGAACTTAAAGCGAGTTCTTGGAGAGCCTTAGTCACGTCGTCAAAGCATTACTTAAAAACAGTACATTTGAGTTATTAGCTAGTACCTACTAGAGTAAATTTACCAACCTATTCTTATAATAACTCTACTCTTAATATCTAAATTTCGCTAAATATCTTCTAAGTACCTTAATTCTGGTAATTATAGAATATCTTACTAGAGCTATTTGAAAATGGAAAATTTCTTTTAGCTGCTAGAAATTATCGCTCTCTATACAGTATATCGTTGCCTTGACTGCGAGATTGATGCTATGTGGCGTATTGACACATTGTTAAGCGTGAAGGATCTAACGGAATCGCGCTTAATCACGAAAAATGCCATTATACTCACCACTTCTTCCGCAATAGCGAGACTAGTATGGCGACCCGACAGAGACGGCAGTCCGAGCTGAAAACACAATTGCTTCTAGGCACGATCAATGAAATAAACAGTATTCATGTTGCTGCCCCTTAATTATTCAAAAAATAAATAAATAATTTATCGACCCACCCCTTGCATACAGTGATTTCAATTTTAGTTATGGCAGTGTTATTGTTTTCAGTGAGGAGGTAATGCAAAAGTCAGTAAATCCAGTGCTGGGGAACTACCTTGAGGGAGCCGTCAGTCATGGCCGTGTCAAGGGGAAATAAACGTTATACTTTAAAAAAGACTACATCTCGAATTATACTATACAGAGAACTATACAGGATCAGCTGTGGGTCCAGCGAACTCTGCTCAGGGGTGGGATAGAGGGGGTGGGCATAAGTATACTAGATACAGCATCGTTCGGGAAAGGAGGAGTAGTATGACCCGGCGGCGCGATGGTGCCATTTCCTTCAAAACAGTACACCTATGGGGTAACAGGGCCGATTGCAAAACCGAGAGACCCAGCGGCTACCGAGGCTGGCGCACCGCCACGATCCACCGTGATGAGTCAGCACAGGCTCTCGTGCCGAGTTCCTAATATTGCGAATTTTATAGTGTGTAGGTGGGGGATGGTGCAGTATTAGACCGAGGAAAACTCTAAACTCGGAGATTGGATTTTGGTCCTTCTTATCGGTCTATATGGTTAGTAGCCTTGCTTCTAGTTACCTCTTTACTTTTATTAGTCTTGCTGTCTCAGAAGGGGTTAGGTGGTGCGCAGGTGAGATGAGAGCTCCTATGTATGATATGTAGGTTCTAGCTATTCGGTAGGTGTGACACACAATCCAGAGCGTATGGCTTCCAAGGTTCTGCAAGTCCGATACAATTTATTGAATCGGTATTATGCAAAGTGATTAATTGAATTCATAACGTTGTTCTAGAATATGAGCGAACAAAGATGGCTTTGATTAGATACTTAACACTATCCAAGAAAACGAAAAGGCAACACCCCAAACATCTCATTAATATCGTCGATCTCGCTAAAGTTGGAGAATGGCCCTTCCCATTCCGTTACCGCTGCATCTAGCGGGGTACTCTGCTCGTTTATGGAACCAATTCCTGTGGTATAGTTGGTAATCTCAAATTCGGCAGCTTCTCCCTCTCTTATAATGCCCCCCTGCTTCCATGTGTTTGGCTGGTCTCTAGCGAGACAATCTGCTGTAGCCTCATTACAAGCATTATAATCTGTAGAATCTTGAGCCACATCGCCATCTTCGAGCGTTCCATCAAGCTCTATCACCCTTTGACTCGCCAGAGTCCGGGTAGGAACCAGATCATAGCCCAATGCCTGCTCATCAGTGAAGTTATGACTATTCAGGTCAGCAACCGTAAGATCAGGGCCCTCCCACCAGGCTTGAGGTACGCAATCTATATCGTAGGACCCATCCGACAGTTCGTCGTTGCCGTCGTCTTCTGGTAGTTCAGCATCATCTTCGATGCTATCAGCTTGCCCGATTCCATCATCAGAGGCATCAGATGCCCCGTCAGGGCTACAGAAATATCCCTTCGTCGGTGCCGCGCCATCGCAGCTAGCATATTCCATAAACTTCATCCATCGGACGCGCCAATCGCCAATCCCCGCATCGTATCGGAAATAGCCCATTTCTTGGAGAATATTAGGTCGGTTGTATAAAACCTGATCTCTTTCTCCCCACGATCCGTATTCCTTAAGAAGCCTTGCAATGGCAAAATGACCCTTTTGCCTTGCAAAGCCAACAGATCGAACATAGTATATTCGCATCTCGCCCTCCAATTCTGCGCCCATTTTCAAAAGAAACTGGACCATGTCGAGCCTTCCATTCTCTGCTGCGCCCTCGAGTGCCGTACGGCCACACAACTTTGCTGGCAGTGTATTTATGTTTGCCCCCCTTGATATCAGCAGTTTAGCCATGTTGAGATGCCCTTTAATCGCCGAGTATTGCAACGCAGTTCCTCCTCGTACCAATCGCACTGGCGGCTCCACCATCGCCCCTCTGTCGAGAAGACTGTTGACCACATCTAAGTGTCCGTTAATTGCCGCCACCTCCAAAGCTGTGTTAGTGTAAGGTGCCCGGAAATTTGCGGTGGCTCCGGCATCGAGCAGAAGGTGGATTAGTTCCACATTGCCGCAAGCCGCGGCAATACCTAAAGGAAATCTATCATGTGTCAAGTCGTCAAGAACACTATATTTCTTATCTCTGAACGCGAAATTCAAAGAATCGACCAATTTGATGCACTTGTGTACTGTTTGTATGTCGCGTGACTGAATCGAGTGGAGGAGAAGTGCCTGACGGTTCGACAGGACCTTGCTTTCCAGACACAAGTTCAAGATTACTTCACGCGTACCAAGAACATCTTTCGCCAAAAGCGACATATCTTCATTTTGAAGTTTATATCCCTGCCGAATCATTCTTTCAACAACAGAATCGATTGCGGAATGAATGGCGCAGCCAAGTGGTGTCAATCCATCGCCGGTGTAACTTGGGCTCCGTTCCGCGGAATCAGCAATATACAGTAATCCCCCAGGTATCTCCAGGTCATAGTAGGACCTGGATAGGCCTGGAAGAAATGGATCGCATAGAAGTAGGGATACGAGATTCCATTCACGTTCTTCTAAGGATATCACGAATGCCGAGGCCTCGTAGCTGTCAATCTCTCTAACAGGGCGGCAATCTGCCAAGAGCCGGACAATGGAATAGTCCTTTGTCTTAATAGCTGCCTTGACAGCCAGATATAAATCTTTGGACCGATACAACCCTCCCAAGGAGAAGTATGACCGAATGATCGAAACAGCATTGCTTATTTCTACATTAGCCTCGAGTATTATCTCCCTAATGCCTTGATTAGCTGACAAAATGCTGGCACCCTGGGAAACAAGATCGGAAACAGGCACGTTGTGGCCCTGGTCAACAGCTTGAGCCGACCCCACACCGAGTGTATTCGCATGGTGAGATATGAGTAACGTCGCCGTATCTCCCGCACCATTCCACAACGCCAATTGGAGGGGGTTTGCAACGGCGATAGGCAATAGCCAGTGAAGAGGCTTGTGGAGCAGATTTAGCGGTGGTTTGAAGCGCACATTGCAATCAGCCCCACGGTCAATGAGATGCCGCACCAAATTTGTATTTCCGTAATATGCTGCGACGTGTATCGGCGCGGGTTCCGACTGCTGCAAGATACCGTCCCCCAGTTTCGGGCCAACGCGAGCACCGAGCCCCAGCAGCAGCTCAGCAATAGTGTTGTCTTCGTTCCAGGCTGTTGCGACCAGGGGCGTCACACCAGCAGTCCACGGACCAACTGCCAGTATCTTAGGACAGTACGCCAAAATCTTTGATGCTGTATCTGCGTGTCCTGCTAAGCACGAGACTATAAGGATCTGCTTGGCGACGCGTACGGGTGCTTGCGCAAGATGTGACAGCACCGGCCCGAGAAGCCGCTCAATGAAGTCTTCATTCCCCGAAATGATGGCGAAATTTAAGAGCGTGGAATCTAATTCGAGGTCCTGGAACACGAAACTGTGCCATTTCCTACGCACATCACATCCAGACCGCAAGGCCTCGAAATATTCATATGAACCGATACTCACATCCTTTTCCATCAAGAACTCCATCATGCAGTCGTTCCGTGTGGCGATGGAAACGGCGATCGGCAACATGAGCTTGAAACGTCGGCAGTTACGACACGACGTGGGGTTGTCGCTTAGCGCGCCATGTTCAAGAAGCAGTTGCACAAATTCCACAGAGTTACTGCATGTGCTACCAGCAGCAACTTCTAGAGCTGACCAATACTTAACACACCGAGTACCAACACTTGCCCCAGCGTTTAACAGTATTTTGGCAAGGCGGATGTCGTATGTAAGGGCTGCTGCGAATATACCACTGCTATTAAAATAGGTCCTCCTGCAATCCAGCTGTATTAGTCCGCGCTGAATTTTGTAATGCGTGGCTCGAACACTTAGTATCTCGATATTCGGATCTACGCCAGACTCTAGGAGCCGCGATACCATTGTATAGTTTTTTTCCCGGATTGCAGATCCATAGACTGCTTCCTTAATAGCATTTGCGGTTGTGCAGTGACTAGAGAAGATAAATAATAAGATTCCTGGATTGGTGTGAGAAACTGCTTCGACAAGATGCAGTACGAACTGGTCATGGGCACGTAGATCTCTTTGGTTATAGTACGGGATGTTAGAATTCGAGAGGCTGAAGAAGACGAGTTTGAGCATTTCCGTCGCCATCGATAGAGACAATTGTTTGTCTGTCGAGGCTTCGGCTTTCTGGCGTCCACCTACGGTGTCGTCCGGGATCATGTCGGTAAGGCGGAAGGCCATTTTGCGAAGTTCCAAAGGGTTTCTCGACATCTCGAACAATGATTTGAATACATTTTTCTCTCCAAATTGGTAAAACCCTTGTTCAGAGCCAAGTGCAGCGAAGAAAGTATTCAACAGAGCAGACGGATTTCGCAATTCTTGCAACCGTTTAGCGAGTTTTCATATCTTTCCAGTACCGGTATAACCTACCTAGGAATACTCTATTTTTGAACTGGAACCATGGAAGAGGTGGCCATATGCACTCTTCAATAATAATAGTAGGTGTCTTAGCTCGAACAATCATTTTCATGGGCGCCTCAGGACTAGGGGCTTGGATATTGTTAGTATAATACCATAAGATACACTCCTGTTAAACTCACGCCTTATCCCGAAATCTCTAGCAGTGGGGATGGCCGTGTACCGTTGCGTTTCCTTGCGCACTCTTCTTGGGGAGAGAGGGATCCCAAACAGAGTGACCTCGGACTGCTTCCCTGTTCTCTTCTGGAGCTGATGGCGGAGGTGTTGCCAATCCTCCTTTTTCACATTCTTTTTGACGCCCCATTTCTTGAATTGGTACTCGTACTGGTTCTTGCTGTAGGCGAGTTAGCATCACCAGCAACACGGCGAGGCTGTGCTTACTTCTTGGCAAAGCTATGTTTTTCTTGCATATAGGAAACGACCTGATGGAGAGGGGTTTTCTCTATCAAGTAGAGATGTAGGATGGTTGCTTTATGTCGCTCCCAATCTGCCGACGCCATAGTTGAGGATGTTGAGATGGGGAGAACAGAAGAGGGTAAGAAATAGAGATGGGGTTGTGGCTGCCATTTATGCGTCGGCAGTCATCTATTCTCACAATGTTACTTTGTAGCTGGTCCCTTTCACACATCTATCGCTTTATAGCGACATGATTGGGCACCGCCAGAATCGGAATGCACATTTTAGACTTCTTTTCGCTCTAATTCGCTGGAACCAAGATCGGAATGCATACATCTTACCAGTAGCTGAGCCAGAGCGCCCCCTTATGCACAGTAACCATCCCCCGTGCCATGATTGGGTATTGCCGAAATCTGAATGCATGGGTCGGTTCGTGAAGGCTGAGAATATGTAGACTAAGGCTGCCTAACTCGCCTGGTCTCATTATGCAGAATCCTGAATAAGAAATCCCCTTGTCAACACTCGTTTGGTAATTGGACGGCTTCAAAATCTGAATCACGAATGATGTGGTCGCCGAAGTTCCTATGCTCAGGCCTTCACAAGCTCCCTCATAAACCTCTGCTTAATTGGACATGTCCAAAACCGGAATGAGAAACAAAAAGTGCCTCCAACTTCGCAATGTTCCGTGGCCCGTCACTGCGGCGCTCTGCAGCCATACCGAAGATGCCAACGATCACTATTGGAGGATATCAAAATCAGAACACACGGCAGTAGATGCTGAGCCTGTTACTATGTTGAGCCTGACAACTTGCGAACAGCGACATGAGCCCTAAGGCGAGAAATAAGCTACTTAAGTGTCGTCGACCTCCCAGATAATTCTGTACTAGAATAATGATATCAAGATACTTCGTCAAGTCAAGAAACCACCGATGCTAGCAACTCTACCAACAACAACCCATTATCGCTAATTCCAAATTCCCCAACCGCTCCAGTCCTCAGACTAGCCAACAATGGGCAAAACAGGTTCGTGTATCCCTAGATAAACCTTTCTACCGACCTCTGAGTGCTAACAAGATGCAGCCGCCGCTTCAAGTGCCAACGCCGCCTTTGGCGCGACAGGTTCCAAGAAATCCAAGAAGTCTAAGAAGTCCAAGAGTGGCGCCCACAAGAAATCCAAGAAGCAACAGGAAGCCGAGTTGGCCGGTATTGGGTCCCAATTTCAACCGTATGTACAAACCACCCATACCAGTTTAGAGCTGCGCTAAATGATACGGCGGGTTTTCCAGGGGCAACGGGGCACAGCAGTTGTATGACCCTGCGAACTACCCACAGAATGTCATACTTGATGATGAGTAGTGGGTTTAGAAACTTTCTCGAGCGCTCGCCTACGAGACTAGTGGTTCATGGCTGGGCTATGGCCGAGGAGAGGAGACGTACAAGAGGCCAAAAGCAATGAGATTCTAGAGAGAAGGACAAGCCGTTCAGGCGAACCCAACGCCCTAGTTTAAATAAGCTAGGTTCATTCGTTATCAATCCGATTTATTATGTTCTAATCTCTGGAACTCCAATTTCATGGTAAACTCGGCGACCTCATACTTGAGTTAAGCAATAGGCCTTGGTGTTGCTACTCACAAGCGCTTCATATAACCTTCAAACTTAAAATGGTCCGAAAACCACCCATCCTGCCGCGCGTCTATTATTAAACCCCCTGTGGCTGGTGAGTGTATGACTTACTATATGGCTAGTGTAGCTTCAATGTACGGGGTATTCACTACATGGAAGGTATAGCTCAAAGGTAAATAAGTATATTCACTCGAAGTCATCTACTTAGCGGCGGGGTGAATTACCACCCGGGAGTTGATACATACCTACATTTACCTAGTCGCCTCTGTCTTACGCGATTAACTACCTATCAGCAGGGTCCATCTATATATAGAGTTGCTGTTTCATCTATTGATACAGTGCACAGCGTTATTAACTCCTCAGTCGGGTCTCGGTACCTTGTATGATAGGCTAGCGGCAGATGGCAGAAGGGCGCACGGACCATCTCCAACGCTTTGTTTTCTTGCTTCCTCTTTTAGCGTAGCGGCGGTCTCCCGAGAAACGGGTCTCGCCCCCACAGCGCACCTAGCGCCTCTCTGTTGTTGACTAAAATCACAGGTGAGCCCTAAAAAAGGTAAACATATTGCGTACCTGTACAGTGTCCGGCCTCGTCCATCGAACCATCTGTCTGACGTCTGACATCACCCTGCCCTTGCCCTTCCCCTTCCCCTTCCCCAGACACACACGCAAGGTATCTAACCCAGGGCTTGCTCTACCCGTCTATACCACCTCTCTTAATCCCACTGCTAGTGCACATTACAAGCCGTCAGCAGTCAGTCTATCTATCATCGTATTTGCTCGACAACACGGATTATCCAGGATTCAACACAACACCGCTCGTCAAAATGACACCACGCTGCCGCCGTTCGGCGCGCATTGCTTCGGCTTCTAAGGTACGTACAGTACGTTGGGCGACGTGGGGAACAACGTAAACAAGCCCGGCCGCACGCGCCTTGTCGTGGCCACATGTTCGCTTTTGAGGTCCTCGTCGACTGCATCCGGCGGCAATGAGGAGATTTCGATCTGTTGACCGCTCTTTCTGACTACGCGCTCATTGCTGACACACCGACAGAGAAGCATCGACTCGCCCGCACCACAGCAATTGGCCTCGGTGGCCGAGACGCACGACGCCTACGACACCCCCGGCAAACGGTCCTCGCGCATGGCCTGCAAGGTCGCGTCGCCGCCGATGCCAGCCCCGACGACGCCCTCGGCCGCGGCGCCGCTCAAGCTGGCCATGTCCGAGATGCATCCCAGCAAAGTCCACCCGACCATGGGGCCTGCGTCGTCCGGGCTGCGACACGGCTTCACCGACATCGACTACACCAAGACCCCCATGCAGACCCTCATCCAGAACACGCCCTCCAAGACCCCCGTCCCGTCCGCCGACTTCACCTTCCGCTCTGCGCCGCCCGCCGCCGACAAGGAGCTTGGCCCCGACGCCCGCCGCATGATGGATTCTCTGCGCGACAAGGCCGCCGCCATCAAGGCCGAGATGGCTGCAGACCTTGCGCGTGAGCGCGCTGAGGAGGAGAGGAAGTCGAGCGAGGGCCGCAAGATCGCAGCCGCCAAGGGCAAGTCCGGCCGCTTCAGCCAGGCTCACATGGCCGAGTTCAGGAAGATGGACTCTATCGAGGGACACGCCTCTTCCTTCCGCGCCGCCCCCGGCCGCTTCACTCCCGTCAAGGCCGCCGCCGCCCCCGTCATGCCCATCACGCCCCTCAAGCCCGGCATCAAACGCAGCCAGTCGAGGGCCAATCTCGGCGAGCCCGACTCGGCACGTCCCAGGACTGTTCCTCCCCGCCTGCTCTCGAGATCCATCGAAGACATGGGGTCCCCGCACACCGCCAAGCGCGTTCGTCAACACAAGGAGGACGATGCCTCGACCCGCCGCCCCGTGACCCGAGATGGGACCTTGATCCCGCGGCCCAAGAGCAGCGGCCACGATTCTCTGTCTACCGGCATCCCCCGCTCACAGACACTTGGCAGCCTCATGACACCAACCAAGTCGTCACTGGCGCGCACTGGCTCTCTAAAGACTCCAACCATCGCTCTGGTCAGATCACCTAGCCAGCCAGATCTCCAAAAAGTCAACAGCTTCTCCGCCAAAGTCGGCACGGCCCTGGCCAGGTCCCCCAGCAAGACCAATCTCGAAGCACTGGCCCGGTCGCCCAGTAAGAAGCACTTTGGCCTGAAGTGGGGCTTGTCAAACAACTCGGCTTCCGAAAGCAGCGCTGCTCCCTCGCGGATCGAGACACCCGGTCGATTTGATAGAATCAAATCCATCTTGAAGCGACAACCCAGCGGAACAAAACCCAAGTCAGGTATCCCCCAACTCGCTGCTTCCGTTGCTAAGACGCCCACCCGGCTCGGCGTAACGGCCGACATGTTTCCAAGCGTTCCCCTCACAACCCCCGGACAAAAGCATCGCCATGTAGACTTCACGCCAGAAACAAAGAGGACCGCCATGGCACAGGACTCCCCTTCCCCAGTCAAGTCCAGCATCCCGAGATCCACGACGGCCTTGAAGCTACCGGCCCCCAAGTTTACGGCAGGTGGCAAAGGGGCTGTTAGCCAGAAGTCGACTACTGGCGAGGTCACATATCCTGATCTGTCAGCTTATCAGGTTGATGGGGATGAACCCGAGCATCTACCCGAATCAGTCCCAGGCACCTTCACCTTCCGCAGCGACCACACGATTCAGGTCGACGACAGCCCGTTCAAGGAATTTGGCTCGTCGGCCGGCCAGGCTAGCCTACGACAAGTTCGCAAATCCACAGCACCCTCCAAGCAGATGCCGGGCAGCTTTCCCCGTGTGCCCGAAACATCACCCAACAAGGAGAACGATGCCCCATTTGTGTACAACGGCATTCCCCACGGAATGAGCAACAAGAAGCGCCATAGAGCGAGTTCAGATGACGAGGATGGCGACGAAGGCTCCAAGCGAGGCATGAAGAAGCTGCGCAAGAACCCGCCCGTGGTGGAAGGACATACCCTCATGGCGCCGAGACTTGTTGGCCTATCGCCGCCTACCAAGAAGGGAGTAAGCTCGACGCCTCAGACGCCCAGCCCCCAGAAGAAGAAGACAGGTCTGAGCCTGAGCCGACTGCAGATGCTCGCCCAACCGAAAATCCGGAGATAGGTGGTTATGCCTCGTTCCAAGTCACGCAGAGATAGTTCAAGAAGGATGAATGTTCCACGTTTACGGTATAAGACTTGAGGGTATAATGCCATCATGATGCTAGCCGAACTTGAGTGCCCAGTTTAGAAGGCGACATCACATTTGTCACAGAGAACTTTGACCGGGCATGTTCTCTGAAGACTTTGGCACCTCCGGCCAGATATTGCGACATATCTAGCACAGGTCCCCCGCCACCACAAGGGTGACCAATCCGGTTTCTATGTTCATATTCACACCAAGGAGGACTATGTTTCGTGATGGACATGGCTCTGTATAACTAAAAGGAAAGGAAAACTTGTTTCACGATTAGGGGATATGAGGCGTTTCGGCGGTACTGGCGTTGTTGGGATACTATGACGAAGGATGAATGAAACTCGAGCCCAGTACTCTGGCCGGCCCTGTGTATTTTTCGGAATGAGGTTCACTGACGATCTATAATGTTCGCTTGGCCCATCGTTTTATTTCCTATGTCACTGTGAAATGACTTGATCGTGACTGATACTATCGAACCAATGGTGGTGTGGAATATTTGTGCCACCCAAATCTAAATAACAAACATGCTGGATAGTTCCGCTCGCTGTGTGTCAGGAGATACCGAGAGGAGGTGAGAGCTACCGATCCGTCGATACCACCACGATGGATAATTGACGCAATGAAAGTAAGTAGGCATAGAAATATGAAGGAACCACCGCACTCTCTTAAACACAAGGTAAGTCGGGGATAGGTGCACCTACCCTAACCAGAGGTATAAACTTAGATACACGGTAGATCATTCGACCATAGCGACAGGCACCGACGGTCTTTTATTGCTGCCCATCCATTACGTCCTCACACTATTCCTACACCTCGTCCACCATCTCCCCGTCGGTCTCTACCTACTCTGTCTATCTAACCAGCTGTCTTTACCTACCACGTACCGACGGACTACCTGCTTAATTAAGACTATGCACAATGCCAGAGCAGCCCTTTGCCTGGACCTCCTATCGACACGACTGCGACAGCCCGCCCCGCGTCGTTGGCCGCGAGACTCAACCCATCTATAACACGACCCCCAGCACCGCCAACTGCTGGGCCTGTGGCGATATTGTCTCTCACCAGGACGAGCACCGTGATCTTGACCGGAACCTCTGGTATCGCGGGTGTTATGTGTGTTTGCTCTGCGGGGCACGTGCGGATATCACGGGGTGTTGCGATGATTACCTAGCTCATTATGATCAAAATCATGATGTTACGACTATAGATAACTGGCCTAGTTTGCGTGCAAGAGCTAGTGGAGATGAGCAAGAACAGGGGACCATTGAGATCCCTTTATGCATCCACTGCGCCGTCGCCTGCGAAGATAATGACACCGCCACTCTGCTGGGAGAAGCCGTCGAGAGCATCGACGCCCGGCCAGCCACCAGCGCTACGATGGATCAGACTCCCCTTGGAGGCGACAGCTCAATGGACATGAAACCATCGTCCCCCATCCCTTCCTTAGACGAAGATCAAGGCGGGACTACGGGCATCAGGAGTACGGACAGTATACTCCCAGGCGAGACGATTGCAAGACTACATATCCGGCGTTCAAAGCAGGACCCGCGGTTTGCGGAGCTCGAAGGCGTAATATCTCTCGACTCGACCATGCAGATCTCGATGGACGCCTTTCCCAGTCACATGCACACGCAAACGCACACGCTACGACGTCCTCCCATCCCCATGAGACGACCCTTACCGTGGTTGCGTTCGCGGAACCAGGAGAAAGAGGATAAGGAGCAGCCGGCGTCCATGCTCGACGCGCATTTCGTCCCGTGTTGTATCGGGAAAACGGGCTCGTCTCACGTTGGTGTTTACGGAATATCTCAGGAAAAAGGGCCTATGATAACCGAGACGCAAATAAACCCGGGAGCGGAATGCCTAGGCCAACTCTTTACGGTCAAAGTTGGTGCACAATTTCATCTGCACAAGATACCTGGTATAGATCCTCCACAGCCATCATACAGCACAAATCTCTCACAGAACCAGAACCGAGAATTGCCAGAATTCTCAACCAGTTCACATAAAGCGCAGGACAACATGGCAGCAGAAACCCAAATTCCCACGCTACCTAAGGAGAAGCGGGCTTTGGCCCCGACCAACGAAACAATGAAACTACTACCCCCAACGCCTCTAGACGAGGGAGATAAGCGCCGCAGTACGGACAGCGATATCGAAGTTGACGTCGACACGACAAACACAAACTGGAACGACCTTGACACGGAACAAAACAAGTCCCAAATACCCTCAAAGAAGGCAGAAGGAAAAGGGAAGAGCGTCGCGTGGGACTCGACAGTAGCTAGAGGCGAAACCGAGAGCGATCCCGATCCCGACCCTCAGAGCGAAAGCAGCCACGAAAGCTACGAACGGGAACCAGCAGACTACTACACCACGCAGCGAGATCCCGCGCTCGGAGGAGGAGGCGACCCGCGCAAGCGTCGGACGCCAACCTCGCCCATTCGGAACGAGACGCCTGCGCAGTCGAAGGAATTTATCAATTTGTTGTATCCTCCCGACGAGCCGGATAAAAGAGAGGAGAGCCGCCTCGCGAGTCTCGCGATGCCCGGACGGCGGCGGGGTAGGTATGTTGGGAGGGGAAGGGGAAGGGGGCTGGCTTGTTCGCAGTGTGGACATCGGGAATAAGGGGTGAAGAGATTGGGTTCGTTGGTTAGATCTGATTGTTGATTAGGTGGCGTGTTGGGTTATTCGTTAGGGGGTCATGAATGGGTATGGATAGAGGTACTTTACGGGTATTCTTATGATAGAATGGATTACTTAAAATTGTTTAAATTAAGTGAGCGTGTAATTGGTTGGGTAATTATTCGTTGTTTCGTTTCTCGTGAACTCCCCGCTGTCGTATAGTATGTATTACATATATCCCATCCTATCCCACCCCATCTTATTACGTAGGTAGGTACCTAGCAGGTATTGTAAGTGAAACAAAAGACTGCCTGCTGTCCCTATCCTCTACCCGTTCGCCCATGTATATCTTGAACCTCCAGATGTGTGCGACACACTATAAGTCCTCGACGTTTGATATAAGAGAAATGATATATGGCTAGCCTTCATGTATGATCGGATATAATCGACACAGATGGAAGGGAATGTAGCTCAGAGAAAAGAAGAAATTAACTCTTCACGGCCCGACTCGCGGGCGCCGTCCCCTTGCGCTCCGTGTACAGCATGTATCCCAGGACGACGGCGGCGAAGGTGCCGAGGAGGAAGAAATTGTCTGGATTGGAGTGGAGATGTTAGTTTTGTGTTGGCTAGGCTTGATGTAGAGAGGGAAAGGGGATATCATAGAAAGGAGAATGATAAGACCGGACAAACTAAGTAGCGGAAGGGGAAGGGAGAAACCCACGAAACGCAAACCCAAGCGTGCCCTCGACGAAATTCACAAAACCACTGAACACGCTGACGATGCCGCCGAAGACGAACTCGAACAAGTTTACTATGGCGGCGAGGATGCCGCGGATCGTCTCGAGGACTGATTCGCCGAGGTGGGTTATTCCTGATGCTATGCCCATTTTCACAGTTGGGCTTTGATTTCGGGTTCGGTCGTTGGTTTTCTAACATGTATAGCTCGCGAAGGACGGTGAGATTCGATCATGTTAGGCGATGTAGTTGAGCAAGAAAATGCACGCAGTAAGTAATGAAGTACGTAAACAAGTAGTAAATACAGCTACGCAAAGATATATATAGATGGGAGTGGTTCCACGCCTTCTTTTCCATCTCGATGCGCCACGTGCTACTTAACGGGAGACATACGTCAGTCTAGACACAAACAAGGCAGCGAGAACAACAACCCTTACCTTGATGGCATGACTGACCATTTCCTCCGAGCCAAAGCATCCAACGCCAGACAAAGAATCCGCTGCGCGGCGATGACGAGGTGGTGTCGGGTATGGTGATGTCATCACTCGGGACAGTCCAAGGCTCCTGTCTGGGTGGTAAAAATACAGTCTTTCTATTACCCCAAAGAGGTGATTGGTCAGAGATGCCTGTGCTTATTGGGTTACTGAATGAGGCAATGGCTGGGGTCTTGATTGGCTGAGATCTTGCAGCGTCGTCTCTTCGGTGTCTTGAGGCGGGCCAAAGTTATAGGTTAGGGCTGTCGTTTCTTTTCAAATTACAAGCATTTAATTAAGTAGGAAGCATCCGAAATTATAAATAACTCTTGTGCAATTCGATACTTGGATCGATTGTAACGGCTACGCAGAGACGATCACATCCTCGCAAATAGCTAACAAGACGGAGAGAACGGTATGACCGAAGAGTAAGATATCTGAGACTTCAACCCAAAAGAAAAAAACAATAAGTGGTATAACTCCCCAGAATGAAGCACAATGTCCAAAAGTTGTCAAGCCAAAATCTAGCGCCGATCATTGGGCCACGGAATTGGCGAATAAACTGCTCGTTCAAGGCGCGCAGGACCATCACCTCGTAGCTGCGTCTTACGCCAAAGGTTAGTCTTAATTAAGGCTGGATGAATATACTATCTCTGTATGAATGAACACAACATCGCGGGGGGATTCAGGCTATAAATCTCTTAGTTAGTATGCGTATGGCTTGGATTGGGCAAGTTCAGTCTAAATGTATGCGCATGTGTATTGTTACAGTGGAAACATGCAGGGATAAAAAGGGTATGCTCTAGGTAATTCAACGGGAAATAGAACAACAAAGGGGCGGCTTTCTATTAACAGACTGCTTAGCAATCTGAAGCGACATACTGTAATGTACGCATCTAAGTACAAAGTTGCAAGCGGGGGGTGTATATACACACACAAATTCGGCAAAACCATTTGATCATTCATAGCAATCGACTCTTTTCTATTTTTTTTTTTTTAGCCCCGGAATCTTCATAATACCATGCCTATCTTGAACTTAGGAGGAGAGACGGAAAATAGACACAAGAAAACCGTACTGTAGCAGTGAAGAAGGAATTGAACAACAGAGTGGTATTATACCCCTATAACAAACGGTTTCCAAACGCCACCCAATGCCCTCCCTCCATCATCATTTCAATGCTCATTTCCGTTCGATACCTACCTACCCGGGTGTGCGCTCTCACGCCGTATTCTGTGCCTGCGGATGCGCATCGAGGTCGACGTCGGAGACCAGGGTGCGCTGATGGGCGGAATTGCGGACGAGGTTGCGGAAGTACTTGAAGGCGACCTCGCTTTCGCCGCGGGTCTTCAGCGTCTCGTCCCTGCGGGAGCCGAGCTGTTCGACGGAACGCGTGAGGCCGACCCGGAGGTTGTCTGCGGGGAATCGGAGAACCTTGCGCACGGAGCTGGCGATGCGGGTGCTGTTGGCGTGCACGTAGTCCATGGAATCCAGCTGGGCAGAGAGCTTGACGGACAAGCGGTGAGGGAGAGACTGTGGGATCTGTTGGAGAACGTATGCCGCGGCAGATGCAACTATATATGTGTGAATTAGCAAAATAACAGGGTGATTGATGTCTGGTGTGCATGGGGCTTACCGGCTAGGACGACTGCAGGGATAATCAGTTTCCTGAGGTTTTCATTTCCGACAATCTTTGCGGCGCTCAATGCGTGGTCTACCCAGCTAGAGCCACCGACTAAGCGCCCACCCAGAGCGGTCGCTAATGTCAAGGCCATGCCAGTACCGGCCACCTTCTCCTGGCGTTGCATGAGAGTCGACCAGTCGACGAGATCCCAAAGTTCTGTAGGCAGGTCGATCTCCTTGGCCAAGGCGTCCCGTCGTCGTCGGAACATGACATCGGGCCGGAAACTAAGGTCTTGATATTCGTTGCCGAGATGAAGCATGCCAAGCTGCTTGATGGAGTTGACTCCGCCGACTGCCTGGGAGCGAGCCTGGTCTTCACAATTTGTGACGGCAGTTGAAATCTCGTTCAGCATCGCTTCCTTGAGATCCTCGGCAAAGTCGAACACGCCAAATAATCCTGGGTATGGTACGCCCAGCGTGCTGTCACCAGCATGGGCGATTGCCGAGTTGAGGGTATTCCTTGAATGATCGTAGATATCCTTGCAGGTCGCCTCAATCGTTTGGTCGATTTTGTCACCCACTTCTCCTTTCGCTTTCTTAGAGGATTCGAGCTGCGGCTCAATCTCTTCCAAATCCCTCGACACACGATCTATCTCGGACTTTGCCACCTCTGCATTGACGTTGGCGAGGACGTGAAGGTCATTGAGAATGTTCATCAGATAGGTCTTGGCGGGGGTGAGCTTGGACCGTGCTCGTTTCTCCAGAACAAAGTGCCTCAGAGACTGCTCTAGTTTCCGGAAGTCCTCAATCTTCTCTTTCTCCTTCCCCTTGCCCTTCGGATCATCACCCGGCTCGTCCCCTCCACCGCCTCCGCTGGAGCTGCCTCCCCCACCAGGACCACCCGGAGGTGGGGGGCCCATCGGGATGGCGTTACTTGAGACAAAGTGTACCAGCTCTGAGGATTCCTTGTAGGTGCGGGGGCTGAGACCATAAACCTGATCCAAGATCAACTTCTGGCATCTTTCCTTGTCACGAATCATATCAAATCCATTAACGACCATGAAAATGTAGGCCTTCTCGGCTGCCGCAGCCCAAATAAATTCCTTGGCTGACTGTGTAAAGTGGTTGGCGGCAGAAACCACGAAAACGACAACGTCAATCTCTTCCTGTCGAGCAAAAATAGCAGTAGTCTTCGTTGTGTCCGAGTTGAGGCCGGGCGCATCGATGAGTGCAATGTCCACCACGCCGTTGTTCAGGAGCGATTCGTCCACGGTGCGGACATCCTTGACGTACACCTTGCATTGCATGTAGGTCGAGTTATCGAGCACAATCTGTTCCAGTTTGGAGAGCGGAAATACATCATAGGTCGATTCATCATGTCGGTTGTAGGTGGTGTCTTTGTGGACGGCGTGTACTTCCTCCAGACCTCCATTTTCCCGCGAGTCCAAGACTTCGCAGAAAATGCTCGTACAGGGCTGTTGGTCTTCGGGCAACACCTTGCGTCGCAGCAACGCATTGCAGAAGGTCGACTTGCCGGCATTCAAATCTCCGGTGATCAGGACCTTGCTCGACGTGTCGTCGATTCTTTCCCGTAGCAATGACAGGTGCTTGATGCTTGTGCGTATCTTGCCGTCAAGCAACGACGCCACAGAGCTCTTCTCCAAAGAGTGGACGAGCTCGGCCTGGTTCAAGGCGCCCAGCTTGAGATCGAGCTTGAGGATGGAGAATTCCTGAGCAATCTGGGGGGTTATCAACCGGGGATCTTCGGCGGCAGCTCTGGTTTCGGCATCTTTGCTGGACTCGGCGGAACCGTCATCAGACACAGCAGTCATGGATCGTCGCAGAGGCCGGGGGGAGTGTGCGGGCTCGCCAACGGTAGAGAATGCACGCTGTAGGCCGGGACCTGGGGCGGACCGGTCGGAAGCGGTCATGTCGGTGCGCTGTACGGAGGGGTAGATGGCAGGCCACGTGGCATTCGTCTCTTGGAGGCCCTGCAGGAGATCGACGACGCGGTTGATGGCGCGGCCCAGGGCGACTCGCTGCTGGTTGTACCATAGCTGTGAAATGGCGGTGACCTGGTTGCGCTGGTCGGTGTCGGGATTGCCGGTCGATCGTCGCGGCAGCTCGCCGGAGAGGCTCGGATCGGTGCGGGGCGAGCCTAGGGGCAGTCTGGACGAGCCGGGCTCGTCGCCGGCGATGCTCCCATATCCCGAGTCGTGGTCCAACATGGATTGCAGTCTGTTTGCGTGGTGCGACTTCGAGCCGCTACCGACGGTGACATAGGTCCGTCGGCCGGCCCCATTCGCAGTCCCTGGTGTGGTAGGGGGGCGGGATCCATCGTGGGAATCGTCGCTGTCGTCGTCTCGGTCTCGGGCAGCCGACTTGCCTTTGGACATGGATGGGAAGTACTCCTGGCTCATGGCAGTTGTGGCAGTTGTGGCAGTGGCTAAATGTCGGGATCCATTAAACACGCCCGTCTGTAGGCGTCAAGGCTGTCACGGAACAGCGAAGTCTGCAGTGGGAGGTTGGAGTGGTGTTGGAATTAGGTCGCGGTTCGGAGGGCAGAAGGATGGCCTGAGAAAAATATGATGGTGACGCGATATATTCGCTGGCGTCGAACCCGGCGGCGACATTAATGGCGGTGGGGAGGAGGTGGTGCCCAACTTCCAATTGGCACCGTACGGCCGCTATCCATCTGCAGTTTAGCGGCTTTTGGAGCAGGGGTCAGCATTGACAAAATTCGTTATGTCATCTTGGATTGCCGACTGTACCCTCCGAAGACAGTGCACGCACCGTGAAGCGATTGCGGTCTCTAACCTCTTTCAGGTGCCTTATTCCTGCCTTATCTCCAATCCACCATCTAAAACACAGTATGACGACTCGCATGCGGTACAGTGTGCAGGAGTGGGGTCAACAATACACCACAGTCTGGACATTCTAATGGCAGGCTAGGCCAGGCCAGCACATGTTCCCCTAAGCCTCCGACTGACGTCGTTTTTAATCCCACTTGCAGCGGCTATACTACTTACGTACAGCACGCCCTCTAGCACCTACCTAGGTAGGTATCTTATCTTCTTCGTACCGCCGAGCAACGTTGGCCGAGACACGCATGAACAACACAGGACGCACTTCATCAGTCGATTAGGCTCCCATATTCCGAAAAAGCACTTCTATCCTGCACAGGTCCAACTGCTCTTTCTCTTTGCGCCAAACCAGAGAGTCAATCAAACCCGATCCAGCCATCTCATCACAACAGAAGCAATGAATGTGAGCCTTATGCCCGGAATACCTCGCACGAGACAGAACGGGCTGCTGACGAATGATTTGTGCCGTAGATCTTGGAATGGGCTTTTGGTAAACGCATGACGCCGGCCGAGCGTCTGCGCAAGAACCAACGCCTCCTCGACAAGGCCATCCGCGAGATCGATCAGCAGAAGGTCAAGCTGGAGAGGCAGGAGAAGCAGCTCGTGAGCCAGATCAAGCAGAGCGCCCAGAAGGGCCAGATGGGCGCCGCCAAGATACAAGCAAAGGACCTGGTGCGCACAAGGAGGTCAGGCCAACCCCCGTTCGTTTGGCATCTTCATCGGCCTCGCTAATTGCCTTCTTCTGCCGTGCTGCAGATACATCGAGAAGTTCTACGGACTCAAGAGTAACTTGCAAAAGATATCCTTACGACTCCAGGTACGCCACTGTCTATCTCGAATGCTATGCCGTTGCTAACACGCGCTGCTTGTAGACACACCGAACAAACGAGCAGATGATGCAGGCTATGAAGGGTGCCACTACGGCTCTGGGAAGCATGAATCGCACCATGAACCTCCCCGCTCTGCAACGGATCGCCATGGAATTCGAGCGCGAGAACGACATAATGGAGCAGAGACAGGAGATGATGGACGACGCCATCGACGACGCCATGGATGTCGGCATAGAAGAAGAGGGCGACGAGGTGGTAGAACAGGTGCTGGAGGAGATTGGAGTCGACCTCAACCAGGCCGTGAGTCGCCGACCGCATGCCGACGAAACATGTGCTAACCAGCCCTGCAGTTCGGAGAGACGCCGACGGGTCTCCAATCCGACAAAGTCCCCGAGCAGAGGGTGGCTCAGGCAATTGGTGCCCCCAGCGGAGGTGGTGATTCTGCGGATGACGATCTTCAAGCCCGCCTCGATAGTTTGAGGAAATAAGGTCATCGCAATGTACGAGTACTGTATCCCGCCTACCCTGAAAGCTATCACATTGGTTTGGATGGGCTTAATCATGGAGCATGCGAGAGTACGATTGATACCAGGGTACAAACAAACCTACCCCCAGCGATACCATTATTAATGTCACAAGACTTCATTTTCTCGCCCGTTATGCCTATCGTGCTGAACCGACACAAATCATCCGAGCACCATTCTCAAGATCTCCAGCACGCCCTCTTTGTCCAGGTGTGCCGGGTTCGTCTTCACCATCCTATCCTGCAAACTATGCTCTGCGATACCATCGAGCTTATCCTCCCCGATCCCAAACTCCTTCAATGTCCGCGGCATTCCCAACGCACGAATAATAGCATCCATCAAATCGCCGAGATCCGTTGCGTCCCTCTTCAACCCTCTGTCCTCGAAGACCGCAGCAGCATGGTCATCCTCCCACAAAAGCGCAACGACAGCATCCTGCCGCGCCACGTTCGCCTTCTTCGCGTAATTGTACTTGCACACGGCGGGATTTAAAATACAGCTCGTCTCGCCGTGGCCGACGCCCGCGGGACCCAGCTGGTGTCCGATGCCGTGGCTCGCGCCCATCGGCACCCCCGAGGTCGCCGCCACCATGGCGTCCCTGGCGCCGAGGAAGCACTGCAGCCGTGCGGCGGTATCTGTCGGGTCGGCCTTGCATTGCAGGAGAGCGGGTACGAGTCTCCTTAACCCCCGGCTCACGGTCGCATCTGCGGCCGCGTTGCTGTGCAGCGAGCATAGCGTCTCCACGCAATGGTCTAGCGCCCGCACCCCCGTGCTGAGCCATACGCGCGCCGGCGTCGTCGTCGCTAGCTCCGGGTCCAGGATCACGACGCGCGGACACGACGTGCCCGAGAACGTGCACTTCTGCCCGTTTGCGTCGTTCGTCCCCCCCGCGGAGGAGGAGAACTCCCCGCCCGAGAGCGTTGTTGGGATGCAGATGACTGGGATTTGTGAGGGCTCCTTCGCCGTGGGGGTCAAGAGCGAGTTGAGCCCCGAGGGCGTTGTGGCGGAATTCGCAATAGCCTGTCGGTTCATGTTAATTACTTACTTTGGGATAGATAGGTGGGTGTGTGTATGTATATGCTACGGATGAGTTGAAATAGAGTTGCTTGGAAAGCACACATATGACTTTTTTCATCGGTTCTGCTTATCGGCTTCTCATATGCCATGTCGTATCACAAATCATCCCACGACGACGCCACAACGAAGTTGTTAGGTACCTAAGGCAGACAAGTAACACATGATTCACATACATAAGCCGCAATCTTGGCCGCATCGGTCAAGCTGCCAGCCCCAAGGGTGACGATGCAATCGGCGCCGACACGGCGTGCGTCGTCGGCGACCTCGAGAACCTCGGACCAGAACGTGTGCGGGCGCATGCCGACGCGGAGGCCCGCGAGGCGGCGCGCGCCTAGCGCGTCTTTCAATGCGTCGAGGTGCGCTGTGTTCTTCGCGATCGAGGCCGACGCGATCACGTACGTCTTGGCGGTGCTGGCCATGTGTGCTTGCAGTAGGGTTGGGAAGGGGGCGCCGTGGGCGAGGAGGGGGGATGATGGGGTGAGGGGTGAGGACATTGTGGGTTTGGGTGTTGGTGAGGCCTTTTTTTTTTTTTTTTTTTTTTTTTTTTTTTTTTTTTTTTTCTCTTCTTCCACTTGGTAGTATTTTGATCGCTTTGTTTTGATTTGTTTCTTGTTGGGAGAGGGGGCTTGGTGGTAGTTGGTCTTAAGTTGGTGATATCCTCATGATTGTGTGTGGGGTTGGAGATATGCTTTTGCTTTGTAAGCCTAGTGACGTCTGGCTTTTCTGTCTCTCCGTCTGTCTGCGTGGCTGGTCAATTGCACGGTTTGTGTAAGTTATCTCCATCTAAGTAGACTATATTTACATCTCTACTTGTTGCTAGATGCTGATATACACAATCCTGTCCTCGTCTAGTATACGACTGCTTTTTGTATCCAGCGCCGAATCGGGTCCTCGGTTCGATATCCGAGGAACTTTCCTTGAGAAGATATTAGGAGGAGGTGGTCGGAACCCGGGTGTGCCCGGCGTCGTTGTTCCCGGTGACTGTATGATTGTGCATATTTTCCTTATTTCTCACTATCATCAATATTGTAGAAATGCTCAGAATAATTAAAAGATGAGCACGCAATATGCAACTCCTAAAACCTGCGTACATAATTGGTACAGGTATCGTGGTCAAGGTCAACATTTACGCTTTTTAGCTCAGGGAAGAAGCCATTGGAAGCTTGGGCAACAAGCCACTCTAGGGTAATAATTACGCATTCATCGGTGGTTAAATATTTCCCGGCCAACGCTATCTTTCTCAGGGAAGTAGGTAGCACTGGCAATTGAATGAAGACGTCCAGCATGACTTTACGCAATGCAGGTAGGAATAGCGTGGTTTGCTGGTCGACGGAATCAAACATGTTTCTGTCGCAGGGAGCAAATGATTTGGGACTTGCACGAGAAGTTGCACGATGAGGTGGCCCCACCATCAGTTGCGGTGTCTGGCCCAGCCATCAGGGAGCCTGAGCCCAGCTTGCCCTGCGGCCTGATTCAGGCGAGACAAGACTTCACCGTGGATGGCCACTTTTTTCTCGCCACCCATGTCGTCGAGAGCAACGTGGCTGATGGCCCGAGCCAGATCTGGGCGAGAGATGAGAGTGTCGATAAGACGTGCCGAGCAGACTGCCTTGCTGTTGTCTTCGATGGAGATACGGTGGTATTTCTGTCAAGGCAGGAGGCGAGATGCAGTCGTGAGGCTTAGTTGCCTGAGTTTAAGCCGAAAGGGGCGACGTTGGTCGATGTCTGAGTCTTGTTGCTAGGTACGTTACAGATGTGTACACAGAGGAGCTCACGCCTGGCAGGGCAACAGAGGCGGCGGCCTGACCGGCAATCATGCAATCAGCGACGGGGTGCGTGAAACATCCCAGGCAGTTGCCACGTGCTATCAGCCGCAACCGCGGCCATTATTCTTATCTGTATCCCTTCGATTCGCGATCGGGACTGCCTGCACCGACGACTTCATTGGAGTAATCAATACTGCAATTTGAGGGGATTTGATAAATAAGTTGGATATATAAGAAGGGTTAAGAGTCAAGTTGCCTTTATTCCGTAGTTACCTAATACCTGATAAGTGCAGCAGGGTACTTAATGTTCCAAGGAAAGGGACATGGGCAGGACGATTGCTATAATTAGTAATCTTGTTACCTAAGGTTACCTGTATACATCATCGTTCTCCAAGGCTCGTCATCATAATGTCGGTGGTTACAGGTTACACTGCACATAATGTAGGTACATGTAGGTTTAGTTGGCCAAACCACTATAATTTCAACCATCTAACAGTACCTAGGTAGGTATACATACCTATGTAGCATAAGATGTAGGCACTTATAGGTACATATGTATTTGGGTCACCTCTGTACATAGGTACTTGGGGTAGGTGCTCTATGGTTTCTGAGGTAGGTACATACATGTATGTAGGTAGGTAGGTGCTACTTCTCCCGCGGACTCTCTCAAACCCCACGATTTATCATCCATCCCAATCCATCCATCCCCCGTCCCCCGTCCCCCGTCCCCCGTCCTCCGTCCCCCATCCAACTCGCACGCGCATTCGTGCTCTGTCCGTTACCGTTGCCAGCACAGCAACGCATCCCGCGAGCGTCGACATCGCCAACACGGCGTCCGGTCATACAGAACGGTCCCGTGTCATCGGCCAACCACTCACCTACGCGCCTCACACCTCTTCACACCGAGGTCTCCTGGATGCGCCGAACAAGGTTCGCATGACGTCGATCCTCTTGTGTGGTAGGTGTTGTTTGTTGGCCGTCGTGGTTCAAGCCTGTCGCATGATCGCCCTCCATCCACGCTAGCATTGCCTGCCCGTCACCTCTCTCCTCTCTCCTCTCTGCTCTCTGCTCTCTGCTCTCTGCTCCCTCCTCCCTCCTCCCTCTTCCTTCCTCTGTCAGGACTCTGCCTGTCTTCCTGGTGCTGCCTCCCTATGTACACTTCGACTTGGCTTGCCACTCGTGCACTTGCTTGTCTACAAGTACCAATTCTCCCTTCCCCTCCCCTCTCCTTGAGTCGCCGGCAGTCCGGGGCAGCCAGTGAAAGAGCACCCACCTCGCCAACCCTGTCCAGCTAGCTCGCCCGTGGTATTCTTGCTATCCGTCCATTGTCTGCACATCCTGCCCCTCCGTCCTCCGTGTTCCTTTCTTCTCTACCCGGTCGTCTGTGGCTCTGTGGCTTTGTTAGTTCCTCTTCATACCTGCTTTCAAAGACACGTCTGGGCTAACAGTCACCACTCTGCGACCAGTTTGCTATCCAGACAAACATCGGACCGTCCCGCAATCGCCGGCCCCACGCATGACGACAACCCGGTCTCTGCATAAATCGCCCAATCCTCTTGATATTCGTCACTTGCCACTCCCGGTCATCTAGTGCCCCGTGAACGTGCCGTCGACTACACCTATCTCCCTCTCCAATATCTGAAATCTGACATCTAACAACTGATATCTGATATCTGCTACCGTCCGAGTCTCCTCAATTCTGTGCCCCTCTGCTGCTCGATATCCGACGTGCTGCGAGCCTTGTGTACCCCTCGTCTCCGTCATTCCGCTCCCTCTCCGAAAATCTGGCAGGAAATAAACGCCGCAGTCTCTCCTCTCAGGGAGGTCTGCTGAATAGGATGTTTGGTGGCGGCTCCAATTCCACGTCCGCCAAATCCGACACCCCCCAGGCCACGGATTCCATCACTAGGTCCGACACCGCTCCCACCGGCCCCAAGCCCTCTTCCCCGTCCCCCGATGGCGCTAGTAAACTTCCAGACCATGCTACCAGCGGCGAGAAGCGCAGTGGAAATGGCAGTCCTTCTGGTCGTCAGAGCTCCGACAACGGTGCCGCCGAGAAGAAGCGTAGGAGTAGTGGCGTGGGAAGCAAGGCAAGCAATTTCATAGCAAGCGCCAAGAATACGCTCAACTTCCAGACAGGTCGGCAAACCAGCGACTCAAGCGCACGCACTCCTCTGCAGAAGCTGGGGAAACAGGACCAGGCACTAGCCGTGCCCCAGGGCCAGCACAACAACTCGGCGGGCGAATCGCTCCCGGGTCCGAGATCGACCTTTCGCGTTGGTGTATGGGAGGATAGAAATAGGAAATGCCGACGTACCATGGAGGACACCCATGCCTTCTTGTACAACTTCTTGCCTACCCCCGCTCCTCTCCTGGCCGGGGACTCTACAGACAAGAATACAAAGGCCCGCGGCTCGACCGAGGACAATGACGGCCAAGTGGAGCGAACGTCGCAAGACATGATCGAGACCGATAATGGCTACTTCGCCATATTCGACGGGCATGCCGGCACGTTTGCTGCCGACTGGTGTGGCAAGAAGCTCCACTTGGTTCTTGAGGACATCATTCGTCGTAACCCGAACGCTCCCATACCAGAGCTTCTCGATCAGACCTTCACTAGCGTCGATGCGCAGTTGGAGAAGCTGCCGTTGAAAAACAGCGGCTGCACTGCGGCCATCGCTGTTCTTCGTTGGGAAGACAGAGTCCCTAGTTCGAGCTCTGCCACCGGCTCCCAGGCCATCGCCCCAGCCGCCGCGGTAGCCTCCAAAGCGTCGGACACGTCGAAGCCTAAGGACAGTAAGTCTGAGGATAACGGCAACACCATAGCCATCCCAGAGTCAACTCACGCAAGATTAAAAGGTACCGCGACGCGGCAAAGAGTCCTCTACACGGCCAATGTGGGTGATGCGCGAATCATTCTGTGCCGCGCTGGCAAGGCTCTGCGCCTTTCTTACGATCACAAGGGAAGTGACGAGAATGAAGGAAAGCGTATTGCTAACGCTGGAGGGTTGATACTCAACAATCGCGTGAATGGTGTATTGGCTGTCACAAGAGCATTGGGGGATACCTACATGAAGGATCTTGTCACCGGTCACCCATACACCACAGAGACGGTCATTCAGCCCGAAGTGGACGAATTCATTATAATTGCTTGTGATGGGGTGAGTAGACTCGGGCTTCTTATTCTATTTCTATTGTTTTTACGTTGTGACTGACATCGATCTTGAAGCTCTGGGACGTCTGTTCAGACCAAGAAGCCGTCGATCTCATCCGCGATAAAACAGATGCCGTGGCAGCCTCTAAACTTCTAGTTGACCATGCCCTCGCCCGTTTCAGTACGGACAACTTGTCATGTATGATCATCCGATTTGACAAGGCCGCCATGCTAGGACAGAATAGCAGGGACCGACACATTGGCGTAGAAGGGGACAGCACGGGTGAAAGCGGAAAGGTCAGCGAGGCCGAGAAGATTGTGAGCTCGACCCGGCAAAAGATCGCCGAGGGCGATGCCCCGGCCGTGGGCGTCTCGGCGAGCAACAGCGGCCGCGGACGCGACCCCACGCCTATCGAGGAGGTAGACACATTTAAACCGACCGTGATTAAAGAGTCGGTCGAGGAAGAGCCGGCTTCTGTCGTTGAAGAGGAGGAGGTAGTAGTGGATGCACCTGAAGTTAGCGCCAAAGGGGTTAAGGATCATGATGCGGTCGCCGCCGCGGACGATGCAACCGCTTAAGCTTGCCCTGCCTTGCCTAGTCTTGCGCGAGAACGAGAGACAGAGACAGTCTGTAGATTAAGAGCAACTGATATGGGTGCATGTTATGAGTAGATGGATGAGACGAGATGAGATGATGATAGATTACCTCCTACCTGTCCTCATAAACCATGGGGCAGGCAAGTAAACGGGACACGGCTTGGGCTTTGGGCTTGGGCTAGCGTCGTTATGGGTGCCCTGTTACTAAAGGTACTGTCTTGGTGGTAGTATGGGCAAGCCGGCGTGGGCGGTAAGGCTACAGTATAGTTGGCTTGCACGGTGTTTACATGGACGAAATATTTAATAATTCATCTATGTGTGTCGTTCTATGTATTTATTTGCTACAGCTTTGGTTAGACTCCTACCCCTACTTGGACCAAGCATGCTGTCTTCGGTGAGCAGGTCTTTATTTAGTTTTTGCGTGGGAGAGCAAAGTGTTTCGTGGTCATGATAAAATATGGATGAAGCACAGTGTAGAATAGTTAAAATTATGGATGGCGCTCTCCCTATCCTTTTCTTCGGTTGTTTTCTCTGTTCACTATCCTCTTCGGTTTAGTTAGATTAATCAATCTCTCTCTCCATCTTCTCTATTGCTAATTTAGAGTTTGTAGAAAATGGGAGGAAAAGGGAGGAGAATAATGGAAGGCGAGGTAGAAAAACAGAAACAAAAACAAGGCTATTTTAATAATGCTATGTAGTATAAGTGGTGTGAGATTACAACTAATATGAGGTTTGTCCGTGGGTTAGATAGCATAATATACACTATTAGGTGGTAGTAAGTGTTTATATGAAGACAAAGTTGAGCTGGATAGTTAAGAAAGGCATAGAGAAAGTACTGTAGGAGAAAAGGGCAGAGGAGACGAGACAAGGGGAACAGAGAATAAAATGGGAATACGTTGTTCAAAACAGCATTCGTAGTATCGTTGCTTGAGAGAGATATAGTTTTTAACCTAATCGCAGTATGCTAAACAAGTGCATATACCGGTTCCTGTGTTGGTTAATAGGTACCTATATATATGTCACAGTCCCTCGTATGCGGTAAGCAATACAGTATACTCTTGTTGTTGAATAAAGGGCCCTGGAATGTACGTGAAGCTATTTAGGCTATATAAAGAAATCCCTTTATTATTATCCCTTGTGACAATGTGAAAAATGTATATATTTGCATAGTATCGTTGTGTTTAGTGGTTTTAACAAGGTAGAATGAAGTTTATAATCGGATGAAATATATGTTTAGTAACGGACATGCCTGTTGCCTATCCCGCGTTGTGGCTTGGTACTACTGTTGGGGTTTCTTTTTCTCTCTTTAGATTGAATTATTGTCAATACTCGTCCTTCCCATCTTTGCGATCAGTCAGGTCCAATATAGATAGATGGATTGCGTACCTACATGCTTGGTAAAGCCCACGTTTCTTCTCTACAGTACAGTACCCAGGATTTACCCTAATGCCAACCATAGTACGTAAGCGTTGCTGCACCCCCCAGCAGCATCATACTCGTTTCTATTGGAGGAAGGGTCGAGACGGAGTTGAGGTTTGGAGGAGCAGGAGGGGGAGGGGAGGTCAAAGCGGGGGGTGCATGATCACGATATCCGGAAAGGTTGAAACGGGACAGCACCTCTTTTGTCTCGATGCAGCCAGCCAATGCCAGGGCAGACGCTCGGCATGCAGACGTCTCTCTATTGGCTGGTTGGAGCTGAGAAAAAAGAAAGACGGCGCGTGCTCGTTTCCTTTTGATTGATTTATTCACCCGAGTTGGGACTTTCCTGTAGTTGTAGGCACAAGTGCTGTATGCGCGGTTTGTTGTCATGTGCTTGGTCGTAAATTGCATAACACGAAGACGGAATTATGCGTATTGTGTTGTGTTCGAGGCCATGTTGTACTGCCTTCAAGTTGCTGTGTTGGAAATCGTTCAAGTTTCGGCTGTACAAAGGCGTGTGTCGTGGGCTGGCAGGCTACGCTAGGCTGACATGCATATAAGTGCCTATTTACAGCCAGTCGTATGGGTGCACAGCATGAACATGATGATGGCGCCAATCAAGTGCTTTGCAGTTAATATATGAACAAACATAGACATGCAAGCGATAACAAGCAAGTAAGGATGGGTTGAAATTAGCATCTACAGCGCTATATTGAAAAATCAATCAATTCACCTCAACATTGGGATGGGGTCTTATTATTGATATTTCAGCTTTGCCATCATTGCGCCAGCCCCCACCTACTAACAGCTTTATGTAGCAGTGCTAGGTACCGGCAGTCGTCCATGTGTTTCATATGTGCTGGAGAAGGGAACAGGCACGGCGGAACTTGGAGCAAGTCAGCGGCGCTATACCGAGATGTTGCATTGCCGTATGCAATGTGAATTCTAGCCTGTTGGCCCGTGGGTTCGTCAATCATATCACTTGGACCCTCTCAGCACCTTTTGTTATTTTAGTAGAATAGGGCCAATTCATAAGTACAGTAGTCGGTCAAGAGTCATTCAACATGATTTAAAAGCGACATCGACTGATTCCAACCAATCTAATATTCCCCGTTCGTGTGATTAGTATGCCGCACACTACAGTACAGCAGTCGCGCCATTGCAGATGAAAACGGCATTTTAATCTAGAAACGCACGTGGTAACAGTCTAAACCCGTTGTGGGTAACTTGAGAAGAGCCCCCTAGCACGTCCCGAGCTTCCGGCCGGGGTTCTTCTCCACAATAGTGATGCGCAATATCGGTGGCTAGGTGTCAGACCCCTATACTAATATCCTATACCTACCCCTATCCTTAGTGCTGAGCTCAATCCCGTACCAGTATCCCGTCAGCGAGTGCGTACTGTAGGTACCTACATTAGCTACCTATCAAAGGTGGTAGCAGGAGGTATCTATCCGTTCCATGCCCCCAACAAGACCCCCCCTGGCTTACCTACCTGGCCCACCCCATCATCCAGAAAGATCCCGCCTTTTTTCATTTCGGCCGCACCACAGCAGCAGCACAGCATCGCATCACCTCCACAACACCACGCCTGCACGGCACTGCACTGCAGCACTCCCAGCCGAGACACGACCACAACCTCTGCCGTGCATCCTCACTGACACTGCTGCCATCACCCATCGCCCATCACCCATCACGGCTCACGGCTCACGCCTGACGGCTCACGGCTCACACCTCACGCCTCACGCCTCACGCCCAATTCTCCGGATCCAACGTCGCCGGTTGCTGCCGCGCATCCAGGAGCACAGCAGAGCAGCACTCCAACGGTGCCGGCACCAATGTCTCCCATCAACCGAGCACCCCTGAATTGCCTCTGCATCCGGATCGCAAACCAGCCCGTCCACGTCCACGTCCACGTCGACGCCCACGTCGACTTCCTCGAGAACCCCCAGAAGCTCATCCTTCATCCGCCTCACTCCCAGAACCCTGACCTCACCCAATCCATCGCCGTGGCTTAATCAACCGCACCGTAGCTATCTCCACGCGCCGACCACGGCCGTCCCGTCCCGCCATGTCGTTGAATGGGCTCGACGACGTCAAGGTTAAAGAAGCCCATGACGCCGCCAATGCCGAACCCGGTGGATGGTAAGGCATCTTCCCACTCATCATCTCTGCCCCGTCCCTCGTTTCCTGTTTCCTGTTTCCTTCTCGTTTCCCGCTTCCCGCTTCCCGCTTCCCGTTTCCTGTCTCCTGGTATTATCGTATTATCCTCTTAAGCCGGACGTCTGGCGTATAGTAGTGTGGATTGTATATGACCGGGAGAGCTGTTCCCGTCCCTCTCTCGCTTGTCCCTGTTTAGCCGCCGCTCTTTTGAGACCAAGTTGTGCCATCAAGCCACCATCGTCGGCCACTAACGTGCTACTCTTGGCTTAGGTTTCTTCTCAAGTACGCGAGTCGCGATGCAATCGACATCCTCGGCACCGGGAATGGCGGTATTACCGACATCCGTGCCGCCATTGCCAAGTACGAGGATCCCTCACCACTTTACGGCTTCTTGAGATATAGGCGGAGGAGCGTGATTGTAAAGTATATACCCGAGGACTGTTCAAGGCTCGTTCAAGGTACGTCATGCGGGTGCTTGGCACTACGCAACAAGGACGCCATCGCTTCTCCGATCAAAGTCTCGCCACAACTCCATAGGGGAATCCGGCTAACAGAGGTCATGTTTACTTCTTTATAGCTCGCGCGGCAGTCCACTTCAACGCAATCTGCGACCAGTTCGTCCACAACTCGACCTTCGAGATCAGCGACGCCAAGGAGTTGAAGGACAGCAAGCTTTCGGCCGCATGTTCCCTCCATGCCGCTTCGGGGTCTTCGTCCTCGTCGACGAGTTCATTGCGCAGACGGAGGCTGAATGAGATTGCCGAGGAGGAAGAGGAGGAAGAAAGGGAAAGAAAGAGAAAGTCGGTGGTGAAGGAAGAGCAACGCCAAACTTCATCCGTCTACTCCGATCACACCGCTCCGGTTCCACCGCCTGATCCGCCGGTTGTCCTAGGTCGCCAGCAGATTACTGAACCGCTAGACACCGCCTTTGCTGCTTCCACCAAGAATGTTCCAGATTTCACCGGAGCCCATGTGCCCGTCTCACCCACCAGATCAGATTTCGACCGCCGGTTGTCTTCTCAGTCAGCCCGCAATGAAGTATATAGCTCTACCTCTTACAGCCACGGGAGGAAAGTCAAGCTCGGCCCACGACCATCGATAGATGCCCACAAGAGGCCTTCGACCGCAGAAAACTTCCGCCCCATCGCCGCACTCCCAGCAGGGTTCAAGTTTTTTAAAGGATCAAAGAAGGGCAAGTCGCAAGAGCAGGAGCACAGCGAGCAGGTGGGCAGCGCAATGCCAGTAACCCCCACAGCACCTGGTCCGCTGTCACCACCCACCGATGATCAGCTTCCCCAACGACCCGCCACGAGCTCCGGAGCTTCTATCAAGTCGACGACAACCTCGATGGCGCCAGGACGTGAAGGCAAGATAACGCCGGAAAAGGCTCGCCTCATGAAGGCCATGAAACTGAGGGAGAAGAGGTTGCAGGACGCCAAATTAGAACTTGCATCCCCCACTAAAAATAAATCTCCTGGCAATCCCGCCGAGGCAGGGCCCAGTACAGAATCCGAGAAATCGCTTTCTGTCCGGGATGGTGGCGCTAATCTTGCTACTTCAAATGCGGATGACGCTATTAGCTCGCCAGTTTCTCCCACGATAAAACCCGACGTACAGTCTAGGGATGTTGTCTTGGATTCACACCCTTCCTCACCTGGTGCTGCCTCATCTACAGGCCTTGGTGACTCCACCAAGGCATCTTCCTTGTCCGATTTGACTGATGAAACTATCCAGGCTTCAAAGGAACCGACGCAGGATGTTGATGACGAAGTCAAAGAGGGTACAGGGGAAACTGCAGGTGTCGTGAAGGGTACCCCAGACGTACAGAATACCACAGGGACAACGGATACGACACAGGCTGAAACAACAGACACCAATGTCTCCAGTGGCAAGTTTACAAAAAATACTGAGGAATTTACTCAAATTCCAGGGCGTAACCAAAACATTTCACAACCTACGGAGGCCATGATTAGAAAGTCAATAGAAGCTGATGACTCTGCTCCCGATGCTACTTCGAGACCGACTTTGCATGAGAGCAAGACTCTCGATACGGCGCTGACCAAAGAAGCACCCATTAACTCACGAGAAAGCGAGAACTCCAAGTCTGGAAGCGTTGCGGTCACTCCCGATATTCCCGCTTTGCCTCAAACTGGCGAGCAGTCTGGCGCTGGGGTTGGGGATAAACACAACGCCTCTAAACAGCCACTAGATATTCCTGTATCTAAATTCACCTCCAACGAGGCCAAGTCTTCCACTTCACCAGTATCGCCGATAACTTCGAGCCTCAAGTCTAAGTTCTCTAGACAAGACGTTGATGTCCTTACGGCTTCTCTTCCTACCATTGCCAAGACTGCTCCCACTCCTTCGGCGACCGAGCGCAAATCCACGAAACCAGACGTCCCTCAAAAGACCGGACCCGAGATTTTGCTGGCTTCCCCGCCGAAGCCTCCAAGGCAAAAGGTTGTCATTGAGCCCATCTTTACCGATCTGCCAGCTCAACGTGCATCCCAAGTCGAACCTTCGGACCCTCTGGATGACGACGCTTTGATGGACGAATTGCAAACTGCTACCGTCCAAGAAGCAAAACCAATTCTCGTCTCCAAGTCTCCCATCACCCCTGTTTTCCCCAACTCAGGTAGCCCACCGAGAAAAGACCCGCGTCTACCGCGCGCTGCGTCCAACCCCATGCGTGGTTCTCTTCTTATGCCTGTGGATATGTCCCAGGCCGCTACTCCGAGGAGTGTATCATCAGGCGGTGCTGCATTCTTGAACGGCCTCACTCGCAACCCATCCAATGCCAGCATACAGTCCAAGAAGAGCAACGTAGGATCAAGCATTTCGCAGCGCATCAAAGCTTTGGAAGCGTTATCTGGCAATCCAAATGAAGACCGGGCCAGGTCTACGACGCCGTCTTCGACCTTCTTCACCGTCCGTAAGCAAAGCACAAGAGAGCCATCCAAGTCGCCCTCAGTCGTAGATCGTGCGGGATCTCTCACACAGCAGTCATCCACACCTGAGGGTTCGCGAGAGCCTACACCTGAGGCGGCTAATGCGAAGCGGGAGAGGTCCAGCTCGGTAGCCAAAAGGCTGACCATGTTTGAAGGACAGAACCCACCTCGCGGACGGCCCGAGTCGATACAAGTCACGGCTCGTATCATTCGCGGCGCAACATCGCCATTTAACAACTTGGCAAACACGTCTAAGAAGCCCGGTGACAGTGCGCCCTCAGAGTTTCGACAATCCACGCTACTAGTAGACGTTCATAGGGCGCAATCCGTGACCTCTAAACCTTTATCGGAACGGCCACCGGTTGCTGAACGCCCCAAGACCAGCGTTTCGGAGGTGCAAGACCAGAAGCCGACTGCCGAAGCTGTTGACAAGCAGGCCAAACGACGGTCGTCGATGAGTCTGATGAAGAACTTCATCAAGGAGCACACACCTCTGAGTAAGAAGTCGACTGAGAATTTGGCAACCACCTCGCCCGGAGCGGCGCCACTCAAATCGCCCAACCGCCCTCCCTCGATCCATCAGACTTCTGCCAACTTTGTCCGACGGCTGTCTACTTCAAGCCGCCGATCCTCTTTTAACCATGAGGGAGATAACGGCTCGGTGTCGGGCGCTACAAGATCTTCATCTCGTGTCAGCGACAGCGGCTCTGCCGAGGACGACAAGTCGCTGAGCGACAAGAAATCGAAGAACCGTACGTCGCGGTTCATGCGGCGGCTGTCCAACTCGTTTGGCGGTGCGCGCAAGGCCGGTAGCGCGAGCATCTCGCCCACGGTGGCAGAGGAGGACACGGACCAGCTCGAGAAGGCGGCTCCCGTCGCGCCGCAGCAGGTGTCGTCGCCGACGATTGTGGCGTTCATGGGCGATGTCAACGTCCAGTTCCCCGACAACCTACTCTGGAAGCGTCGCAGCATGTGTCTCGACGCGCAGGGGTTCCTCTTCCTCAGCCCCGTGCAGGGCGGGGCGAAGAAGGTGAAGGAGAATGCGGGCACCAAGCGGTTCCACCTCGGCGACTTCCGCAAGCCATATATTCCCGATGTCGAGATTCAGGAACTGCCCAACAGTGTCGTTTTGGATTTTGTCGAGGGGTCGAGCCTGCAGATGGCCTGTGGTGATCGTGCAGAGCAGCAAAACATTCTACACAGTACGTCCTCCTGTCTTTTTCGTTGTTATCAGGGTATATATATATATATATATATATATATGACTAACATAACGGATAGCTCTTCAAGAGGCACACCAAAGGCATGCGAGCTAAGCAAGCAATCTGCTGGGTTTTTTTTTACGACTTAGACCACTTCATTCTCCTCCTCATCATTCATGACAGATACCCCCCTACACGGTTTTCTTGGGCTCGAAATGTCTTCGCGACGGTCGTACTACATTCTCATTTGTGTTACCCAACATGGCCCACCTCCACATCCTTCTTCTTCTTCCTCTTTGGCCGGGGCGAGACCACGACAGGCCCTTGTCCGGTGACGACGGACTTCTCTGCTTGACAGCATGTAATTTTTTTTTCTTGCTTCTTGATGCCCCGTCGCGGGTATCCTCCTTTTTTTTAGTCATGTGATACCACCCCCCCAAACTCGGTCTCGCGACTTTGTGACACTACCTATACGGTAATGGTAATATCTACCTAGTTACACACGGATGACAAGGAAACGGGGCGGCTCGTGGCCGTCCGCAGCGGAAGTGTATGTAAGAGGAGAGCGATCTGGGGATGGGAGCGACCAAAACATTCTGTATATACTTGAATAATGGATGTTGCATGTCGTAATACCTGGGACACCTGACTGGCGCGTGTCTAGCTGCAAGAATGCGATGCTGGCTGCTCTTCACGTCCTGTCTCAACGACGGATTGATGCCTACACTGTGATGTCCGAGTGTGTGCATGATGTAGCTGATGCAGGGTACCTCGCCTAACTTAACGTACACGTACTTCAAGGCGGCTTGTCTTCGTTCCCCCGGAAGGGTGCTGCAGGGAAATGCAGCCGCACATGCCGCCTCCATATGTAAGCTGCAGCAGGGACGCTAGGGCCTTTCCACATGTTTTGATACAGGCTTGTGAAGTTGAAGCCGGTTGGTAAGTACCTACCTAGGTACCTAACCTAGGCGGTCTGCCTGTCTGTCTGGCTACCTATTGCACAGTGGCTTGAACCATGGGATAGTAAATCAATCACTCAATCTATCTAAACATGTATCAAGCCTAGGATTCTTTTTGCAAGGCTACAATATAGGGCGTGCAATCCAAGGATGGGCTATGTATGTAGTGGGCAATTAATTCGAGATGATATATCCGAGGTTTAGAGTATCTACCCAGGTAGGTAGTCGGTTTGTTGGTCGGATAACAATGACTTAAGCGGACGCTTTTTGTCCACAGGAAGAATAAGGCTACCTAGAGGAAAGCAAAGGTTCGGTGCGGCGGCACGAGAGAACCTTCAGCATCCATGGTTTAGGTGGGTACGTAGGTAGGTACATAGGTAGGTACTTTGTAGGTTACCTAAGGTATGTACATATGTAGTACGGGGGCCTAGGGCCAATACTGGGTTTTGTCACAGCACGCATATAAAGTGCCATGTACTGTTCTGTACAAACAGCAGCATTGTGACTCGGATGCATCGAGGCCTGAGCTTTGCGGGTGTTTTGGGTTTTGGGTTTGGGCATTTACCTCCCTTATTTAGGTGGCACCTACCTTGTTCGCTTTATTTAAGCCAAGGGCCCCCATCTTGCGAGCCGTTCATTCGATTGTTCATTTGTCTACATCCATCCATCGACCCATCCCTCTCCACACTTGGAACTCGGCCATGTTCAAAGAATCATAATTACACCATTTCAGGAGTCGACGTTGTGCCGACACACAGGGCCTACATTACTTTTTAATACCTACCACGAACGGCATTTCAAACACGAACGAACCACAGGGCCTACATTAGTTTTTAACACCTACCACGAACGGCATTTCAAACACTCACGAGCCGAGCCTGGCCATTTACCTACCGACTTGGGCAATTCGTCGCCGACCTGCCTGAATCGTGCATGCTGCACTGCACTATACGCACCCCCGCAGCGAGCCACCACTGCCTGCACTGCACTGCACTGCACTATTTCGAGCCTATTACGTCAGACAACAGCGAAAGCCGCATCGCCTTATGAGTTTAGGTAGTTAGTATTCGCATCAGTCTGGAATCCGAGAGCCATTCATCCACTGCATTGCGACAATTCATCTGAACAAGATTCGCCTGACCTGCATCTGCCTCCGACTGGGCATTTCCGCCACTACACATTCATCGTCATCGGCTCGTTTCGGGGGTAAATTAATCAATTGATCGCATCCGAGAGGAGTAGCCTGCATCTATCAGCCAAGCAAACGAACAAACCACCAAACGACCATGGATGCCGATATGTGCGCCGCCTCGCGCGCGTTGATGGACTGGGACATGGCTTATCGCAATACACACGGCGAGAAGAGATCGTCTTTACATCCAGATGTAGATGCACCTTCACCCTCACATTCCCCCTCTTCCTCTTCCTCGCCCTCATTCTCCTCCGAGAGTGAGTCATACCCACTATCCCGGTGTTCATCCGTCTCGTCGTTCTCGTCGGCCTATTCGGACAGCGACACACCCGACACAGAAGAATGCGCCGATGATGCGCGCTTTCTGATTAGCATTTTAAAGAAGCCGCGGCTTTTGAGGCGCGGTAAGCAGCAGCAGCAGCCACAAGCCTGTGAGAGGCAGATGAGTCAGCACGACGACAACAGCAGCAGCCCCGGCACAAATAATGGCAATGGCTATGCCGACAACCAAGGAGAAGAGAAACATGAGCCAGATAAGCTTGGAGGGGATGGCTTCGTAAAAGACGATGAAGATGATGAGTGGCAGGACTGTGACGATGAGAGCGAGTGCGACATCATCTTCGAGCGCAACGTCACCTTTGACGACCCCCTGGCTACCGACATCGTCACCGGCGTCCCCGTCGCCCCGTCGCGCCGCTCGCGGGTCGAGTGGGCCGCGCTGATCGCGAGGGAACGGCTGGAGCGGAGAATGGGCTTCCTGGCCGCTTTCATAGACGAAGAAGGGGATGACCTATGTCATGACTTACCCGACGAGAGACCTGACAACTTCGATATCGAGGCAGACAGCAAAAGAGAGAGAGAACTGAAGAAATCCAATCATGACGACTGCGATATAGACGCCTACGTCCTCGACATCACCGAGGCTGCTGCACAGTTTGTGGAGCTGGAACGGCTACGGTGATGATGAAGGGAGGATGGATATGAGGTGGAGGAGGAGGAGGAAGAGAAGAGGAGGTTGGTGACCAAACCGAAACGATGGGATAGTGTCAAATGGCTATCCGCCCGCTCCCTACCTAGCTTATTTGGGTCCTGATCTTGCATATGGCCTTTGCATAGGTACTTTGCATACGTTAGATACTTTGCCTCACGGCGAAGACTACGAACGATATGAGAATATATCTGTTACAAGCAGCCTTTATTGATATACTGATTGTCGAAATACTGCGGGTAAAGAGTGTACAGTTTTTGAGCTTGGGGAACACCGCTGACGCATGTCTGATATGCCTATATTTGGTTGTCACAGAATAAGTTGGGAAAGGTTGGCTTCATGTGCGAGTGAGAATGGGTTCTCTGAGCCTATCCTGGTAGAGCAGGCAATTATTCTACCCTTGACGAGCTTTGAGGTACTCTGTCACGCATTATCCGATAACCATGCGTCTGCCATGGACCTATAGCTAATGCGCAGATACTCTTCCGAAGAGATGGTATAGCTACCCCTTCACCACAATATCTCGCAATCCATCCATATGACCGGCCATTGACCTATTACCCCCGGATCAGATCAGAACTGCGACCACGCATACTTCAAACCCTCCCAGATTTCAATCCCACTGGGCAAGATCTGCTCGGGCGGCAGCACAAAGCCATACTGCGTGTCCCTGAGCTCGATGCCCCAACCAAACTGGGCCTTGCCGACATCCGTGAGGTAATCCCTGCCGTTACCGCTCGACTGGTACAGGACCACTGCACATACATTCGCCGTCAGTAAATTCCACCCACCCATCTTGTACTATTATGGACATCCACAAGGTACCAAGCAACGGCATCTCTTCACCCCCAGAAAAAGAAAAAAAAAGGGGGGGGGGGAAGGGGAAACACGACAAAAACTCACAACAACCCGGCCCATGATCAAACTTAGTCCCATAAGGCTTCGCAATAGCATCCGCGATACCCGCGGCCAGCGCCTCCTGCTCATCAATATTCGCCGGGAACGCAGTACACGTGTACCCGTACGACAACAAGATGACCTGCGCGTAGGAATGCCAGTCGACGTACAGCTTGATGCCGTGGCGGTCCCGCAGCTTGCCGGCGTAGGCCGCCAGCGCCGCCGTCTCGGGGGTGTCGTGGGGCGCGAACCCGCTGAACGTCTCGGATGACGGGTTCGGGGAGGATCCGTCGCCGCCCCAGCCTACGGACCAGTTCCGGTTGATGTCTGTTCCGACTGCGGTCGTGTTGGACCGGACTTGGCGGTTTTTGCGCCAGAGGCGGTTTGTGGTTTGTGTGTAGACGAAGCCTGGGCCGTTAGTTGCATGTCGGCAGCTTTCCTTCAGGTGAATTATGAGATGGGAGATAGATACATGGGCCGTTACGTACCGTCTGGGTTTACGACTGGGAGGACGTAGAAGTCGTAGTTGTCTAGGACTTTCTGGACTAAAGTGTCGTTCTTATTATACCCCGTGACGAGCTGGTAGAGGATATACTCGACGACCTGGGCAGGAATACCCATCGTTAGCTCTGATTCGCCCCATAACACCCACAGCCACACGGCGGGCAAAAGTTTCCAGGTCAGAGTTAAACAAAATACTCACAACCGAAGTAATCCACTCGCGCGCATGGACATTCCCGTTGAAGAAGATGGCCGGCTTCGAATCCTTCCCACCCTTCCCCCAAAGATGAATCCCCTGGATCGGTCGACCCTCAAACGAGGTTCCCGCGACGATAAGTTCCGAGTTCTCCGGCAGCGCGGCGTGGAGATCCGCCCAGTACTGCACGTGGTCGGCGTAGGGGTGGTACGCGTTGAACCATTCTAGCCCGGGGAGCGCCCCGGCTTTGTACTGATAGGCCGGCGCGGCGGTCTCGGCCGCGAAGTCGGCGCCTAGGTCGTGGCTTAGGACTTCGAATTCGGAGGTTGCTTCGAAGGTGGCGATCTCGGTTGGTGGGACGGCGAGATCGACTGTCCAGCTGTTGTTGTTGCCTGCGCGCCGTCGCTGGAGCTCGATTCCCGACGGTGGGATACCGCTTGATTCGATGGGGACGCGGTACACTTTGTATCCGTCGTAGCTTACTTTCCCGGGCGCGGAGACAGGAGTGGCTGTTGTGCTTAGGGCCGCGATGGCGACGAGGAGGGCGCGGAGCTTCATTCTGCTTGTTTGTTTCTGTGTGGGCTCACGATCCCAGATGGTTCAAGAAGACGGCGTCGGCCTGTCTATATTTCTTTCTTTCTTCCCAATCCTGCTATCTTTAGGCTGAGGATATTCGCCCCTGGGACCATGTCGTGATTTTATACCCATCCTCAAAAAGGGCGACCCCATTCTCGGTGCGGTAGGATGCACTACGGCATGCTCTACAGCATCACTCAACTGGCACCTTGAACAATGACGAATGCGACCCGGGGCCATTCGCCATCGACGAAGCGGTCTTGGCTCCTTCCCGAAACCGCAGTCCACATCGTCGCGATGTGATGAGGTGACTGCGTTGCAGGATCTCGACATCCGAGGCCGTTCCGTCCCCGCTTCGACGATGTAACCCGCTGCTGCTTGGCTCGGCGTGCTGTACATGAAGTATTTGATATCATGGAGTTCGCCATCTTGATGCCATTTGAACGCCATTTTGGTTGATGGGTCGGGAATGGGAGATGCATTTTATTTCGGTTGCATTGTTTGCGTGGTAGTTTTGTTTTTTGTTGTTGTTTTGAAGTTCGTGTTCGATGCCAAGAATATTTCCGTAGACGAAATCCGAGATACTATCTATCCCTTGGAATATTGACACTGCATAGGGATTTGTGAACCGCTACCAGGTCGGCAATAATGCTGCCAGCTCCGACCATTGATACGTATAGGTGAGGCGCTATTTGCCATGTGCCATATGATAAGTATCGCGGCTCAAGTTGAATTCGTCTTCACCCTTCAAGAAAAGATACAATTTATACGAGGAACCCTTAAAACACACTCAAGCTGCCTTTGTGAAGCTAATTGGAATGAGTATAACGGTAATTATATCTGAATCTCTACTGCTCCATAGTCGTCTACGGAAGAGGAGAAAGCATCGAAAGGGCCATGAAATTTATTTATTTGCTCGCAAGCTACCTAGGCAATTGAAGCTTATTTTAGCAGACGCCTTTCACAAAGCAGAGTATCTCACCACCCGACAGCATCTCGACACGGGATCTAATAGTCTAATCTAAGCACCAAGCTATGCAGAAAGACCTGCTCTTTACACCCCCTTGACAATGTCGCTGAAAAATAGGTAGCTAGTTAGTTAGCTCATCCATCTGTAGCCAGACGAATACAAAAGTCAATGGAGATGAAAGAAAGAAAACCTCGGTAGCATAATCAATCGGCTTCTCACGCAGCTACTACTTCGGCCTCCTGAATAACCGTAATAGTCTCGCCAGTCGACTCGATAACCTTTTCCGTAGGTTCTTCGTCCTCAACGACGACTACTTTCTTCTCGGGATACAGCTCAATTACACCGCCAGGTTGAATAACACCGGTGCGATCCAGCTGCGTCCGCGAGCGCACATACGGGTCCAGCACCCAGTAATTCCTGCGCAGATGCTCAATCGCCGCGTCGCGTGTCCGGACCTGGACCTCGGCATCCTCGGCCTCGCCCGCGTCGACGTGTTTTGTCCACGCCCGCGTGGCACTTAATAACCTCTCCGCAATCGCGTTCCGCTCAATCAAGATCTTCTCCCTCTCGTCAATCTGAGCAATACAGACGTCTTCATCCCCGTCTGGCTCGAGGTATTCGAATTTCCAGGGGTCGTCCCCGCCGAATCTTGCGGGGATGTTCGCGCGGGGGATGTGTTTCTCTAGCTCCGCCGTGTTGCGCGTGAAGTCGACCTTGGCGGCGACGACGGGGTCGAGGAGGGTGCGGACCATCTTCCATACCCCTTTCCGTGTATCTATCTTAGTCGTGTTTCTCGGCGGGAGAAATAGGTCATTTGGAAAGAAACAAGAGTGAAGGGGAAAGAAAGAAACGCACCAGAAAACACCCACGGCGCATTGTGGATGATCATGGTGCCCAGGCATTCGGGGTAATTGGCCTCAAAGGCGCGGATAACGAAGCGGGCGGGCTGCCATTCCTGTACGTACACCCGTCAATTCATCAATCAATCATCAGCTCACTCGTCACATCCCCAGCACGAAGCCAATTATATCTATCGGAAAGGCAGGCCAACCCGGCGTACACACGCACCATATTCGCAAGCGAGAAACCCGACAAGTCGAAAACGACACAAAACGCCTCGCTCTTGATCGTCGCAGGCGTAAAAAGCGTCCTCGCCGTCTCAATAAAATGTACAACGAGCTTCTCCACCGTCTGCTGACTCTGTTGCGCAGGATTATGCAGAGCAACATGAACATAACCAACAGGTCTACCGAGCCGATCGACGCCGCGGAGATAGACCTTTCCCATCCGGAACTGGAGCAAGAACTCGGTCGCGAGCGTCTTCTCGTTGCCCTCCTCGCCGGCCTTCTCAATGCCAGCACACCACGGCTCGCCCTTCCGAAGCACCTCCTCGTCAACACGCATCTCATCCCGGCGCCAGACGAGCGCGGAGCGAAGCATGGCGAAAGCGGCCTCGACGTCCCATTTGCGCGCGCGCAGGAACCGGAGGAGGAGCGCGTCGGGGTTCTCTTGCTTCAGCATGGCCAGCCATGTGGTGCGGGTCGTCACGGGGGCACGCTGGTCCAGGTCCACTTTGTGATGCGGCGGCGGCGTTGTTGTTGTTGTTGTTGTTGTTGTTGTTGTTGTTGTTGTTGTTGTTGTTGTTGTTGTTGTTGTCGTCTCCCTCGGAGGAGGATCCTGCGGATCAGCTGCCGCAGACCCAGGAGTATCGGAGTCGAAGACATCGAGGAGATGGGTCCACAGCTGCCGGAGCTTGGCCTCCTCGTCTGGCGTCAGGGCGCCTACGTATCCCGTCGTCTCTGTCGTTGTCGTGGTGTTGCTGCGCGAGGTTTTCATGTCTGTGAAATGCTGGGGAGGAGGGTGAGGAGCGGTGCTAACATGGTGGGCGAGATAGATAAGTAGGTAGGTTAGATGGATCGGTAGATTGCCAGGTTAGGTAGGTAGGTTATTTGGGATTACTATTCGTATGGGTATAGGTATGTATGTATATGTGTGCGTGTGTGTGTGTGTGTGTATATACGTAATATGTAAGTCGGGGGCGCAGTTGATCGTTCGGCAATCTCTTCCGATTCGGCAAGCCGAGTAAGCGGGGTGTTTTTATTTATTAGTTCTAGCCAGTGTCTTAATTGCTTTTCTTGTTGATATCGAACTGAATGATTCATGGATTGATTCGACGGGTCTTACGCCGCCACATCGTCGGCACATTACCATGTTTCGCCGAGCGTGTCTCCCTTCTTATTGAAAAGTTGCAGTGTATGGATGATGTCGTTGCGACTGTAATCAAGGCACCACGACGACGCGAATCGATCTAGACACAAGTTTGGCTCTCCACATGAGTTTGAGAAGAGTGTCCGTAGTGTAGTAGATCATCACAAGAAGGTGAAATCAAACAGAGCAAGTGTCAGATTGGTTACGTCAGATCATATGTAGTTAGACCATCATGATGGTGTAGTGAGCAACGTAATATATTTCTAACCTCTTCCCAACTAGAACGCTTCTCTTGCCTCTTGGCTGCAGACTGTAGACTGCAGACGTGAAGCCTACCAAGTAAACGAATTTACTATCAACCTCAGCAGCGTAGATGATTACAATCGTCGGGGCTCTCTTTAATCCTCATGCTACCTGTCAAGGGTAGACTCGGAGCACAACGCATCCAAACTTTCGCCACGGTTATCACCACGGATGGAGACAACGCAGAGGCTGGGTTTGGTGGCCGTGACTTTTGGTTTTCGTCATCCGATTGTTTTGGCACCACCTACTCGGAGTGAGGACCGCTATGCACATCGCATCCAAGCCCGTCCAGTGAGTAGCTCAGCACTATGTGGCGCCGAATTTTCAAAGCTGCCCTAGCCGTATCTGTTTTCGGTGTTCGCAGATGAAAGATTTCTGTTGGGCCGTCTCATCTTACGCGGCGCGGCGCGGCGCGGCGACAAGTGAACTGGCTCTCGAGGGATCGGTATCCCTCTCGTGGGCAATCGGACACGGAGTGAACGAGGGTCACAAATGAGCCGCTGGAGAATCGCTTTATGTTTATTTCTTTTTTCTCGAAGTCGTAGCCACTAGGCGCTTCTTTAGATGCTTGGGCATCTTTTCTTTCCGCTTCTCGCTCTTCGCCTCCTTGGTGGCTTGTTTGCGTTGCTGTTTGCTGGTCAGCTACAATTGGTTTGTTCCGAGGGAATGGGAGAGATGAGAGTGGGGATTTTTCAGCAAAGCTAAGGGATGTTCTCATTTCAGCACTGACCTTCTTCTCCTCCTTATCTTCAAATCGCTTCCCCCTGGGTGGGCCCTTTAAGAATTTACTCTCATCGTCGCTTTCCTCGTCACTGCTATCCTCACTATCGAGAGCTACGCCCTCATCCGATTGGTCTTCCGCAGGTTGACCATCTGCCGTCTTGGGAAGAACGACCTGATCAGCCAGCAAATTCCGATACACCAACTTGTCGCCTTCGCCGTGGCCTATCGTCTCGGCATCCTTCTCGATATCGTAAACCTGTTCGAGGGTCTGGGGGATATACTGCTGCCTGAAGACTTCGTTATCGACCTCCTGCTGGGCTACGGCATTGTCGTCGGTCGCCGATTCCGCTCGCGACGCGTATAGTTTTTCAATGGACTCCCTTAGACTAGGATGCTCTACCGCACCGCCGGGCGCAATGATGAAATCGAAGACGACGCGGTCGGCCAGCGTGTCGACACCTTGTCTTCGGAAGAAGTCGCCGGTATTTTTAATATCCATGCGTAAGAACTCGAGGGACCTCGGGTGGTCGTGCTCTACGCTCTGGGACACGTCTATTATGTAGAGTTGCTTGTCGTGATAGAGAATGTTGTACTCGCTTAGATCGGCGTGGACTAGCTTGCAAACCTGGTACAAGCGTCGCATGATGCCCAACAGCTGGATGTACAAGGCGGTCCATGTCTGTTCGGCCTCGTCGGCGGGGATGTTGGCGTCGCGGAGTCGCGGATAAGCCCACCCCCGTCTGTCACCCAAGAAGCCCATGACAAGCACATGTAGCTTGAGCTGGATGGGTTCCGGACAGGCGATGCCGGCCGAGTGGATTCGGCGTAGGTTCCGGAACTCCTTCTCGGCCCACAGCTTCACCATCTTACGGTTATTCCCCTTGTCGGCGCCAGACTTGAAACGATGCTCGCCGGTGATGTAGCGCTCACGGTCCTTGAAGCTGAGAATGGCCGTCTTATAAACCTTGACGGCGCGGTGGATCTTGCTAAGGTCATCGGCGAAGGCAACGGCTCCGTAGACGTTAGCCTCCTTGCCGGTGCTGATGGCGCCGTGGACCTCGCTGACGACGTTGCGGTTGATCATCTGATACAGGATCATGCGCGTGCGCTGGTCCAGGACCTGCTCGCTCGTAGCACGGTCGGCCTTGTCCTTGTCCCTCGTCTGGCTGTCCTTGACATCGTCGAGGCGGATCTTGGAGGCGTGCTTCGAGAGGGCGGATATCTGGTCGTCGATGCTGTTGAATGTGTTTGCGGGGGGCTTCTGCTGGTTCGAGTGGAGCGGCTGCTGTCGATTGTAGTTTCGCGCGAGATCGGGCTCGCCGTCGGGGCCGAGCACGTTGTCGCCGTCGTCATCTTCGAAGATGTCGCCGTCGTCATCCTCGAAGATGTCGTCGAGGTCCGAGTCTTCTGCCTCGGCGTCGGCGACGGGAAACGAGTCTGCGTCGACGGTGGCGAGGGACCGCGGTATCTCTTGGTCTACCGAGGCATCGTAGCCGTCGTTCTTCCGATACACATGCCGTGGTTCGTGAGGTGCCGCGGGAGATGTGGCCGACTCCATGGTGGAAGGTGGTGTTAACGCGATAGGGCCGGGTCGTTGAAACAACAGAATGGTTGTACTATGTAGTTGTATGCGGAATCTAGACGAAATGGTATGACATGTGTATGTTTATTTATCTAGAGTATGCTGTCAGTTTTATCAAGAATAATTCAATGTGGCGTGGTGAAGATTGAGTTGTTGAGTCACTCTAAACATGACTGAAGATGAACATGTTATGATTCATCGGGCGTGTCGCCAGCAATCGATATTTTTAGCCCGCTAAGTTGCCCCTCCATTTCGCCAATTCGTAGTGGGTGGGCACTGTCTTGTGTTATCGATAATGTGTGCCCCTCGCCCCTCGCCCCTCGCCCCTCGCCCCTCTGTGGGTACCTATAGGTAGTGTTACAGGGAGTGCGCCTCGCTACAGTTAACACTATTGTTTTGCCGCTGTATTCTCGTTCCAGCTGACGGGGTAAAAGACCACATCGGATAGCTCTTCTGACTATCCCTTTGAACATATCAAACTCATGTACCATCTTACAACAGGGGTATATGTAACGGTAACCAATGGATTCCGAAGCCCGCCCTGTTTGGCCCGTGCTTGGTGCAACATACGTAAGGTAAAGGCGAAGCAAGTGAAGAAAAGCTAACTTGAAGTAAATCAAGTAAAAAGGTTAGACAAAATCTAGGAGTGTGCTGACTACATTAAATGCTTGCGTTAAGTATCAACTTATATTCCGCAGCCAGTCAACACAACCACGAAAAGATAGAGCAACACTTTCGATTAGTAGGCAGTTAAAAGATGGAGAGCCGAAGATGTGAGCTCCTCGAGTCCTCCATCCATTCCACAATACAACATCAGCAAGGGGGGCCATGGGGGTTGTGGAGCTCATCGGAGTACAACCTTGGATACAGGAAGTGTGAAGGGATGGCATATAGTAAATGAAACGGGGCACATAAACCGCCCACATCCTCGACACGATGCAGCAATGCTGGCGAGTCGCGAATGGCGAAAGCCCATACCAAACATCTTCAGTATTTCCCGGCGTCGTCTTCCAGATGTGCCATCTTTTGTATATGCGACTGTCATGATGGCCCTCCTTTACCTTGCTTACGTGTGTACATTTGCCACTTTCTATAGTAAGTCTAATCTTTTGGCTTGGTATTGAATCGAGGTTAATTCACGAATCAATAGCTCTGGTATCCTCGTCTAGATTCGCGGCCATACCGACCATTCCGTTCAATGCCTCGGCCGGTGGTGGGACTTATAACCTCTCATCTATCAAGTCCATCATAATCGATTCTTCCTACTCCGACTGGGTAGATAAATCTGGCGAGACTACCGTCCCGCAAAGTCTACATCAACTTGGTGGAGTTTTCGCTTCTGATGTTCTTGATATCTGGGGGTTCCAAAACATCAGCTTACCCGTGGGCCCGACATTCCAGCACGATTCCATATTTCTCACGCTTTCAGAGACATCCTCATACCAGTATGCCAGCGGCGAGCCTTCTGCCGAGGGCTATGAATTGGAGATAACGCCTTCGGGGGTTATCATCCGCGGCGCCTCTCCGCTGGGCGCATGGTGGGGTACTCGTTCATTTCTACAGCTGGCCATCTTGACAAATGGCGAATTGCCTTTAGGAGCAGCTGTGGATGCTCCTGGGTGGAAGATAAGAGGAATGATGCTCGATGTTGCCCGTCATTATTACCCTTCTGGAGTAAGTCGCTTTCTCCGTTTCCCCATAATAAGGATGGGACTCTTCAAGTACGACGAGATTAATTGTACTAAATATTATGCTCTGAACCGCAGTTCATCGCCGATATATGCTCGTACATGAGTTTCTTTAAACAAAACACTCTTCAATTACATCTCAGCGACAATCTGTACAACAACGTCAAGCTCTATTCGAGAGAACAGTCCCTGGGCCTATACGCTCGTTTCCGCTTATGGTCAGATGCACCCGAAGTCAAAGGACTAAATACTTTCTTCAATGAGTCCTACACGAAGGAGGACTTTCAAGACATGCAGGGAGCGTGCGCCGCACGAGGCGTTACCATCATCCCGGAGATCGAGGCACCGGGCCATGCGCTGCCCATAGTCCAGTGGAAGCCAGAATTGGGACTGGGCAGTGACTTGTCACTCTTGAACCTCTCACATCCGGATACTCTTCCAACAATGCAAACTATCTGGGGCACTTTCTTGGACTGGTTTACTTGCAAGACGGTTCATCTGGGTGCCGACGAATACACCGGCAATGTTAGTGAATATAACCATTTCGTGAATGAAATGGCGGCCTTCATACGTAATAATGGTTCTAAGTCGGTTCGTATCTGGGGGACATTTCCACCCAAGCCGGATTATGACAATAACATCTCCAAAGATGTATCTATCCAACATTGTAAGTTTACGCCACATCTTTCTTAACTCTGGAAAATTCCTCGGCTGTATTGCTATTATTTGTCAAGATCCATGTTTGTGGTATATCAGTTCATCTTGTGCTAACAAAAACTTGCAGGGGAGTTTTTCGAAGATAACCCTCTCTTCGACTACATCCAAAACAACTACTCAGTTGTGAACTCGGACGACACCTTCTACGTCGTCAACAAATGGTCAGGAAGCTACCCCCAGAAAGTGAATATAGCCAAGACATTCCACGGTAATCCCGCAACAGGCGGACCCTGGGAGCCATATATCTTCGACACGAAGAACAGCACAAACAACCCAGAGCGATCAAACAAGAACGTCCTGGGTTCCATCGCGCCATTATGGAATGACTTCGGGCCCAACGCCACCGTGTACAGCGAAGCCTACTACGCATGGCGGGAAGGAATCCCAGCATTAGCAGACAAGCAATGGGGAGGGACGCTCTTGACGGAAGAATTCATCAACGTCTTCCCGGTGCTCCTCCCTTCGATCCCGGACCAATTCCTCGAGGACCGCATCGCGTCCAACGGGCCCGAAATCCTGCGCTTCGATCTCGAGTCATGGGAGCACGAGCGCCATCCCGGAGGCGACGATCAGGTGGGAGACACGTGGCGGGTCATAGACCTCTCTGGCAACGGCAACGACGCGGTGACAAACTGCAGCGTATCGGCGGACAAGACGATCGCGTTCAACTCGGACTGCGGGCTAAAGACGGTATTCCTATCCAAGGGGCGGAACTACAGCCTCACGCTACGACTGTACATGACGCATTTTGGGCAGGACGCGACCATTATCTCGGGGCAGAAGTCGGTCCTCATGCTCACGCCCAACATCACCCTCTTCGCGGCGGGGAATTACTACCGCCTGAACTCTACCGTGCCGCTGTACAAATGGTTCGACCTCAGTATCGTGGGGCTCGGGGACCGGACCTTCGCCAGCGTCCAGGAGGTACGGTTAGGCGACCCGTTCGTGACGCGGCGCGATCAGGAGTTCCAGGCTGTGTTGGGGATCAATGGGGAGTCTCTTGCGTGGGCGCCCATTGCGATCGAGGCTCCGCTTACGGATATCTGGGGAAGTAATGCGCAGTGGACGGGGGAGTTTGCGGGTATGGTGCTTACTACTGATGTGGTTTGAGCTGGGTCTCGGATCCTGTTGCTGTGTATATTGGTTGCTTCCGCGATATGACGAATGAGGGAAAAGTATGTTTATAGTTCTGTTCGTGTTTCGTTTTGGGGTTGGGATTACTTGGTTATTTCCTCATGCAGTGGACTTCTACTGCTGGTATAGTTACAAAGGTTGCAATTAAGAGTTGTTTATATCATGTGAAAGATAGCCGTCATATAAACATCTCCGTTAGCACATTGAAAAAAAAAACGAGCAATCTTTATGATGATTCCTCTTTGAAGAGTTCCCCATGGATCACTTATTGATTCCCGACCAATAAATCCAGTCAACAGGCCCCCTTTTAATACTTCGATAGGTCTTTAAAACACCACTAAATGTTACCTAGTACTTCCCTTCTTATAATAGGAGCTGAGACTCTCAGACGGCGATACCATGCTTGAGGCATTCGCTTTGGTGTTATCTAGCTATTCCTCTTATATATAAGGAGAGGTTTTCTGCTGTCCCAGGGGCAGTTTTATAAACACAAGCTTCAAGGTTTTAGATTGCATTCTAGCAGATATTGTTGATGGGGGTCCTAGATTGGTAGGGCAGCTTGTGGACTAGAAAGATGCGGCTGCATTCCGAACCTCTATTAGCTGTTAACGTACATGATAGAATTCGAGCCTGCTGCAGAATAGCTGGAGGTATTACCGCCAACTTCAATATAATTTCATCCTTTCGTAAGGAGGGGCAAAGCCATGGGATGACGACAGAATGAACAAGTCATTCTCTGTTGCCCTGGTCATTGACGGGGTTGATAAAACGAAGGCGGTCTTAGTTAACCGGATTGCTTGCTTGCCTTAAACAGGAAGGAAGATTGTGTAAGAGCAATTCGCTAGGAGCTCTATATACCAATCAAGGAGAATTGACAAGATATTAGTGAAGATCGTCTCGATCTATTAGAATAGTTTAGTAAAGTTAATACGCTGATAGCAAAATGGAGGCCCGGCAGCTATGAAGATGGGCGGGACCACTGCACCGCTGCGACAAATTAGTAGCCGCTTTCGTATGTACTAACTGTTTAATATTACGTGGCCGCGAGGTCGGTGCTGCACATCACAACTTTCGTCCTCCCGTAAGTATATATTGCCATCTCCATATTCCGAGCCTAGATGGGCACTTGACACCTAAAAAAAATTGCATCTCGCACTAGTTTATGTGTTAACTCATTTTGTTTGTTCTCAATACTTATATCAATGGGCAGAATGCTTCGGTGACGGCAACCGGCCAAGGAGAGGTGTCTGGGCAGACGCTGTTCAGAGCCTGTGTGATTCGATATCGTCGCGGTTTCAAGTCGTACGAACCGGAATTTCCAAGTGTCGATAGCGGTCACAATAAAGTAACATGATGACTAACCAGTTCTTGGATGATGTGTATGCATTATGTTGGGGTAATGGCGGACGCGTCTTTGTGCATGACCTAAGAATCCAGATTGCAGCACATATTACGCGTAAGCAAGTTGGAAGCAGATGTCGTGAAACTGGATCTTTCCGTTGAGTGCACATGTAGAACAGTGTAAAGTTTATGGCCGAGCCGTCTTGAACTTCCAATTTCTTCCTTTTATTCATTCATAACCAGTTTGCCATCATCATGAGATCGTATGCGCGTACGCCTGCCTCTAAAAAGAATCCTTTCCCTGCGTTTTGTCTAAGCAATACTAGTTATTAAAAATAGGGTTCCCGTTTAATACCGTCGATTTCGTGGCAGTTCGGCCCCTTTGATAGCATATTATCCTGCTTTGCGTCCTACAAGCCACCTCATGACCTGATCATTCCGTCGTTCGCCGCTGTGCTACAAAGTCTATCTCCGACAACGTTTCACCCCTTTCTCCGTTCAGGTCTGGCTCGTTTACACCGGGTCGTAGTTCATGGCGCAGAGATCAAGTGTGTTGTTGGTGTATGGGTTCTTGTAGCCCTGTTTGTTGCGGCGTTAGTCACGGGTACATTCAGATCAAACGTTCCAGCAGCCTGCGAACCTCTGATGGCACGATGGGCTGAATATAGTGGGCGGAGGGGTACTCACGGTGGTCTGACAGCACCCGGTGATATTGTAGACGAATAAGTTGCACTCATAGTAGGTGTCTGTGACTCCTATTATGTGCGCTCCAATGCCTGTGATACTTGTGTGAGGACTATGATTTGATCATGGTATGCTATGCTCCCCACTCATAGTAGGTACGCTGGGAAGCGAGCTATGAGATTCGAGGTATCTGGAGTCTTACAGTTTACCCCGACTTGTCCGTCGATATCTGTGCAGCACTTGGGCGAGAACCCAGAAGCCTCCGACGAGGTGCATCTGAAGTATATCCTCTGTAGGTCCCCAGGTGCGGGCGCCGACATGACGGCGCCTAGCAAGAGTGCTGCAGCGACTGAGATGAGATACATGTTGGGTATGATGCTATGCGCCTTGGGAAAGGATCTTAAAGCGAGTGTGAATTGGACCCAGTTGGGATCGACGTTGTTTATTAAATAGGGATAATGTAGTAGTGACGGAACGAACAAGGAGAATGCGTGCGGAACGAGTTGTTTATCTACACCAGACAACGGGTATTCATCGCCTGGAGAGTCAGGAGATGTAGACCGCTATTTAATCTGTCATTGGATTCATATTGATTGAGGTTCCGTGCTTACGAACGGTCCTGTATCTCTCGCGCCCACGATAAATGCCCGATTGCGCGCGCCGTGGCAGGCAGAACGAGACCTGCGTGTCGGTTAAGCGCAGCAATGATGACGTTGCAGACTGATGGACAGTGATACCGTAGGGGCTGTTACCTAAAGCATCATAGCCCCGGCAGTGGTAGGCAAGATGGCGGCGAGTAGCGATGATTTCACGAAAACGGCCATGGGCGGCATGTGGGATGGATTAGATCTAGATGGATGTGTGTGTGCTATAGGGGACGGTATCCAAATAAGCGCTTTACGCCCGTATCCTAGGCAATAAATGTCCTCTGATATCTTCCAATGCTACCTGCACAAACCACCCATGCTGATCTTTCCCAGCCTAGCCCCCCCCCCTTTAACGATGGCACATCGTAAACATTGTGTACACCACAGTAGGTAGGGCGGAGCAAAACCCCCATCGATATATGTCGTTCGGCAACTGCAGCGGACCTAACCTTGCAACACGTCGCACGTGGTTATGCAAGCCCAAACGCCTGACGAATTGTGCTGGGTTGGGCGTTTCAGCCGTCGCGAGGGAGATTGATGGACAATGCGTTGCTTGGCAAATTCGTATTTGCCGATCTGCGAAAGTTGCGGACCCCATCATTCGCCGGCCTGTTCCCCGTTTCCTGAGCTACCGCCAACTCGTATCCGGAATGTCTGGCGAATGAGGGCGCATGGAAACCTATGCCACTACCGACTCGATGGCACTCGTGCCGTGACATCTGCCGCAAGTGGGTGCTATAAAAAGTAACGGCATCGGCGGTGAGAATCAAGCTGGCGATGCTGGGGTGTGCAGGAAACGAAGGAAATCGGGTTCCGCGATAGTCACGATGTTACCATCTCCCTCGTATTCTGAGACCTGCTTTGGGCTGGTCTGGTGCGTTGTCTGTCCATCACAAGCGCCGGTTGCAGGCCGGAGTTGGCAATTACCTCGAGGACGTATTTAACATTGATCTCTTATTATTATTAAGCGTGGCAGAATACTACCCTCTTTGATTCTGTCGTCGTAATAGCGGTGCTGCTAGCGCTATTAATCGATCAACCTCCCCAAAAAAACGACGTTGTTTCGCCGCCTTGTTGAGCTCGATGATGGCCCCTAACGCGATAGAAACCAGATACGGGGATTTGCGGCTGAGCGCATCTTCTTCCACCGTCTTGCTCCACGCTCCGGCATTCGGTAGACTGGCTTCGTAGGTCGGTGGCCTCAACGTCTAAAGACCCTTCTGGTGGTATCGGGTTGTAAATAGTTAAATAGTTTCGTCTGTCGTAATCGCAGACTTCCTCTTTGCTGATTGATTCGAGCGACTCATTAGACTCCTCTAAGACCTCACGAGCGCTCTGCTCTAGCAGAAGGATCTCATTGAGTCTAGAGTTCCGGCTGCTAACCGTATCCTCATCATCATCATCATCTTTGCTATTGGCCGTGAGAGACTCTCTCCGTTGTTATAAGACCTCGAGGATCGTCTCCGACAGCCTCTGCTGTTGCAGAACGGCTTCTTTGAGTTCAGACCTCCACACATCATCCCTAAGACGTCTAATCCGGAAGCCGCCGGGTATATCGGTAATGGCAACCGCTGCCTTTGCCTCACTACTATCCTCCTCCGAGGTGTTATCATCATAATTATCATCATTTTTGCTGTTGGCCCTGAGAGACCCTCTCCATTGTTGTAAGACCTCGGAAGTACTCTCCTTCATCCTCTGCTGTTGCAGAACGGCTTCCCTGAATTCAGACCTCCACACATTATCCCTGAGACGTGTAATCCGGAAGCTGCAGGGCATATCGGTGGTGCTGGCTACTACCTCTGCCTCACTACCATCCTCCTCCCAGGTGTTATCATCATCATCATCCTCCTTATCGTTGCTGCTAGCATCATAGCTCTCCTCATCGTCCTCCTTGTCACTCCCCTCCTCATCATCGTCCTCGTCATCGCTGTCCTCATTGTCATCCTCGTCGCCCTCGTCACTGCCATTCTCCCGCTCCTCATCGTCAGTGCTGTCATCCTCCTCCTCCTCCTCATCGACGAAGTCGGCCGTTCTCCAGTAGCCGAGACCGGAGGGGGACCCCTCAAGATTTCCATCGCAAGGATGAACTGTTTGCTATATTAGTCTATCTAATTGTCACGAACCAAGTATACGGTAGGCAATAGACTCTTGTTGTTGCACGAGGCATCTCAAGGCTACGTGAGGCTGACCTAGATACATATACAGGAGTCTCTTTGTCTCCATGCCTTGTGACACTAATTGATATACATTATAAGGAAATTTTATATTAGACAAACCGGCAAGGGATGGGCGCACCATTGGATATGACATGAGCACACTCATTTTGAGATGGGCCTAATGTTTTCGTCTTTGCGACTTAGATGGAAATAGTAGTGATGGGCTCAAGTTGTAGGTGTGTCGGTGATGGAATCAAGTAGTAGGTATATAGTAATACAATCCAGTAGGTTGGTGTAATTATCTGAGATGGAGGTCCTCACAATTGTTTAGTCCATCGGTGGACGTACCACAACTTATACCACGCCCTTTACTCCAGTGTATGGATTATACTTTCTAACTGTAGTACCTAATCAAGGCTATTATACAATACCCCGCAACAAGATTTCATAGCATACTTTATCTCATATACTGGACTCTAGCATGGAGGCGCAATCGTATGTCACCTTCGGTGTTCGGGGCTGGCGAACGAAACTCTAGCTACCAAAAGAGAACTTAAACAAAGCGTGAAATCCGACCTCGTTGAAAACTGCGATTATTACGACTGGGGGTATCCTAATAAAAAAAGCCGACACGATTACGTATGGCCCTTATATTTACCAAGAAAATTAACTTGGACATAAACCAGCCAGCCAGCATCGGACGTGTTCTCTCGGAAATCGGCATGGTAACGTAGCTTGAGGGTTGCCGGCTTCAAAAACCTTAGGTGTACTCTATTCACCTTGATCACTCAAGCTTTCGGTATCTTCGAATTCTTCGCCGTCTTGCGTATAATGACGGCCCTCATTTAGGGCTGTTACTGCGCGCACAAATTTGGCATCGGGCCGTGCTCCTGCATACATCTCCGGGGTCATGAGTACGGGAGGCGCATTCCTTCCTTGGCTGACGGCGATGCCCTTTAAATACGCCAACTGGTAGCCGGCTATGTACCAGGGGAAGGACGGAGATCTGTTGTAGTATAATCTAAAGCAGTAGGATGCCTTGAGGAGATCCCATTGAGACAGGCCTACACCGGCAAGGCTCTCCTCGCAGAGAGATTGTACCGTTTTAGAGTTTACCTTCTCCGTCGGCGCAATTCTTCGCCATTTCTCATACGTGTTCGAAAGTTTAGCCTCGAAATCACCGCGAGAGTCTCTCCACTCCACGGCCACGGCATCTATGTTCTTCTTCAACTCATCCAGGACCACCTCCCAGGTGTTCTTCTTGAACTTGCCCGACTCCTCGTCTTTCTTTCGTACGTCAAATGGCCGCCTGAATTTCTCGAAGTATTCGATAAATTTGACCAAGTCCTTATCGAATTGTTCGGCTTGGCTGAGATACCGGTTCAAATTCTGCAACTCGCGTTCTACTGTCGGCTTTCCTGCAACAAACTTCACATAGTCAATGATGTGCTTTGGTGCTCCATCTCCACCCCAATCGTCGTTTTTATATTGGGGCTGTGGTGGATCAAGTCGTTTGCTAGCCCGCTTCGCATCTCGTTGTTTGGCATTAAGAATCTTTCGCTCCCGGTCCCAATCCTTTTCGGAGAAAACGATGCCTTGTTTTGCTCGATCGACGAGACTACTGATGAGAGTACTCAAGAATATAGCATGCTCATCGCGAACCGTGTTCCTGGAGTAGCATAACTTCTCTTTATAGTTTGTGCAGGTACCGAGGAGGTTCGGCTCCATGTTAAAACGAAACGTTTGGTCAATGAATTCCGTGGTAACGCCTTCTGGTCCGCATGATTGAGCCAGATGTTCGTAGGTGCCAGTTCTTTTAGTTAATACACGGCGTTCGAACAAGTCTGGCACCTCGGGAACGGGTGCGTTTGTGAAATTGTTGACGATACTAGGCTCCCAACAAACCCAGGCAATATCGCCATCATAGTCACCGCCTGAGAGCTTGTCTGCCAACGGAACATTGCCCTGGGTGGAGAATATGATGACATCTTTCAGCGAACCAAGCTCCGGTTTGAATACAGCTTTGACTCGTTGGATGTCGCTGGGGTAATGCGCCGGCGTTCGTGCGACAAGCACGTCCATGCCATGTAAGAATGTTTCCGAGAAACCGGACTGCTCATCTGTGAATTTTGAAGAAAACCCCAGGTGGATTTCATCTTCCTTCAAGACGTTGCTAAAGTCGACAACCATGTAGGCGTACGTAGATCGTCCCACCTTGACGTTGAGCCGGGTCTGGAGCTCTTCGCATTTTTCCTTGCGTAGTCCAAAAGCAATCTTCCGTAGAAACTCAAGCTTCGTTGGATCGAACCCTTGGGATAAGAGCAGCTCCATCTGGTCTTCTCTGCTGTTGGGAAGCCCAGCGGCCCACGGTACGTGGCCAAGTCTGAGGCGGTCTTGACGGCGCTGCCCCGCCGTGTTCTCGTAAACCCATAGTTTGAAGTGGGCGGGGTTCCGCATAGCTTCCTTTTGAGATTCCATCTCCGCCGCAAGACTATCTTTCATGAATTGCCCCACTCTCTCCTTCATGTCTAACTCTTTGATGGCTCGGTCCTCGAGGATGGGCAGTAGCTGGAGATTCAAAGTCGCGGATTTGAGGTCCTTCGATGCATTGCGGACTTCGAACGTTCGATGGTCCTCCTCCTCGAAATCACACTCCCACTTCCTCTGAGAGGGATATGTCTCTATCCAGATTTCGTCGCTGGTGTCCTCAGTATCTCGTATCCAAAAGCCCTTTGCGCAGCCAAACCGACCCTGAAAGCCGGCCGGAATATCGTCGAGACCCATGATATCGCGAACTTCTCGCGCAAGTGCGGTTGACATGCGAGCAATTCCATCATTCATCACTTTATTAGTGGGAGACATAATGTCTGCATCACGGTGACGGATCTGCTGAGGCTGAAGTACTATAGTCGGGCGAGTGCGACTAAGTCCTAGATATTGTCAATAGTGAACCGTCAGTGTTAAAATGTATGAATGCGCATACCTAGAGCTATCCTAGAGAAAAGCTTGTATATAGACTGCTTCCGGTTTTTTTCGTGTTGCTGAATTTGTAAAAGCCAGTCTAAAAGATGTTCCCGTTCCATTTTCGTATGCGAATTGCTTGATTCGGACTTAGGCGACACAGACTGCGTTGCTGCTGCACGAAGAAAATCGGTGCCATTTTCGGCAAATAAATAGACCCTTTCCTGTAGTATAGTTATAGTCTCGGGTCTTAGAGTGTCGTCTTTATGCAATTTCTTCGGAGTAGCTGGTTTTGTGCAAAAAGATTTCCATGTTCGACCTAGCAAAACATGGGAATCCTTTACTAGCCAATTGTGGATAGAGTCTATGATAACAGAGTGGTTTCCTTTGCTTAGATTCTTCACATCCTTTGTGTACGGCGAAGGAATTATGAGCTCGAGAAAGCGGTCGGATCCAAAGCGACGATCGAGTCTATGCGGTAGATCTAGCCTTAAAGGCTGGAGGATGAGTTTGAATGGGGGTCCAGCTCTGGCCGAACTAAGGGCTAAAGATGCTGTAAGAATGACGACTTGATCGGTTGAGCGGAAACTATCGCTGATGGCTGCGTTCCAAACTTCTGGCCTCGTCTTCTCTGGGAAGACTTTCCCTTCGAAAGCACTAAGACGCCGAAGTCGATCCCATAGTTTAGTTTGGTCATTCAAGATAGGTTCATACTGAAAACGTAGGCTATCCATAGGTATCCCACAATACAGAGCCACGCGCATTATCTCCCATCGTACAGCCAAGGGGGCGGTTTGAAAATGGGCAGGTAAGACGGCTAACGAACGTCAGTAATGATTAGGAATAAATGTGTGGCCACTTACGCCAAACCTCCTGGAGACGTTGTGGAAAATCCATTGCATCAAGATTGGCTGTATCGTAGAGTTTCGTAGGTGATACATGACCTACCGGGGCCGCCAGGCGGTCATGTTGCTCGAGGTCTACATCTCCCAATCTGGGACTGACATCTAAGTTTGGGTCGTTTGGAAGGGTATTCTGCACGAGAAATGGTGAAACTGTCGGTTGAGGATTACTATTCTCGTTAAATGAAGCGACAAGGGCACGTTCGGTGCTCGAAGATGGAGCAAGAGACTCTACTACGGAGGGTGGTTTTGGCTTCCGCTTCTGTTGAGAACTTGCGTTCACGATAGTGACTTCGGTGTCTTGCGTGGAGGGAAATATGGAATGGTTCTCATGATTCTCGGGCTCAGAGAATATTCGGGACGCGAAGGATGACCTGCTCGTATTTGCTGAGGGGCCAAGTCCAAAGATATCGCGTTGCTGGTTGGACCGTATGGAAGATGGTATGGGTGATCGTATGGGTGATCGTATGGGTGACCGTATAGGCGACCGTATGGGCGACCGTACGAGCGGTACAGATGGTTCAAGCAATGGGGATGAAGCCCTGACCTCGCCACTATCGAGACGAGAGACGACGCTAGGGGGTCCCGAGGGGGCGACAGCACCCCTGCAGCGTTTTGACGACGGGGACTGCTTGGACCCTTCATCCTGCGATCGGCGCTTGGAACGACGTGTGCCGCTCGGTGACGGAGGCTCGTCGACAGCAGGCTGGCGAAAGCATTCACCCGGGCTAAAGAAATCGAGTATCTCTGCCAGGCGATTCAATAAGCTGGTACGCTCAGGTTCTGACGACGCGCGAGGGAAGCCAGTCAAGGACGGAGTGACCCCCTGCCCGCCCTTCGGCTTATCTACCCATTTACTATGAATTTCACGGGCGTCTTTATCGAAAATCTTAAGAATAATTTCGGTGTTGCCCTGACGATGCTGGTTCTTCAGACGGCCGTAGAAGGACGAGTCGTCGTAATAAGACGAAGAACTGGTTCGCTCGACCAGGAAGCTAGGATTTGGCCTCCGTAGATTCAAGCTGTAGAGATTCGAGAACTCCAAGAACCAAACATCAAACCCGACATCATCGTCGCGGCCAGCGACTCTACTTGTTGGCGTGGGCGGCAGACTGGCGAGGAGATGCCGGTCAGGGTCGGATCCGGGGTCTGTAGCATGCCCGTAGCCATGCCTCTGGTCGAGGTCATGGCTCCGGTGCGTGAACTCCATATATTACCCGGGAACGGACCAGAGCAATGTACCAATGGGAAGAAGCCAAGGAGGTGAGACCAGCACGATTCGCTGCTAGCTGCAGAACAGAACAGCAAAACAGAGCAGGGGATGGTGTTCGTCGGCGCGGGCTCGGAAATAGCGCCCGGAAATGATTATTCCCACTAGCTGCTTCTGTACGTAGGACGCAGGTATCTAAGTAAAGCGGCTAGCAACGCATTCAAGCACAATCGTGAGCAATGGCGATGGCGGATTGGATGACAATAGACGACCAGGCGAGGCTGTACTGTATCTACACTACCTCGTACTGTAAGTAAGCATATACCCCTAGCTACCTAGCTACCTACCTACCTACCTACCCACCTCGGTGTTAAGCATAAGCAGGTGCGCATAGGTAGGTTTGGAGGTTGCCGGCGGTGCTTAGTGTATCGCACACACGGGCCGGGCCGTTGCGGTGGTGGAGTATAGACAGCGCACTGCGGAGCGAGCAGCAAGAGAGTGGAAAACAGAACCGAAAGCGACGAGCTTGTAGGTAGGTTGTCAATAAATAAGAGGGGTTTGGTGATGTACGTAAGTATGTAGTATAGTATCCTTAGGGGAGGTAGTATTGTAGGGTCGGGTCGAGCCAGGTCAGTTAACACGACGGGTGGATGGATGGGTGGTGTGTGGGGGGTTTTTCCAGGTGGAAGGGGGGGAGGAGGATATCAGAGCCTTAAGAGAGATGAGCCAGACAGGTCAATGGGTTCGGTTAGTTGATGCAAGGAGCGCTAGGGGCGTCGAGAGAGACACAATCGAGCGCTTAGTAGGAGGCTGTGACGGGCTGAAGAGCCACGAGACACGCAGCAAGTGTAAGTGTACCTACCAGGTAGGTGAGGGCATACAGGCAAAATCGAGGCAAAATGTTGTGGCACGCCAGTACCGGCACGGGATCGGTACAGTTCAGCTCTTTGGGTTCCAGCCTACCTACCTAGGTACCTACCTCCTACCTACTATGTATGCACATGTAATGTACCCAGGGAGGGAAGGGAGCGCAAGGGGGACATTTTACAATAGATGTTACAGTGGTCACACACCTGTGACGCAGCTTGGTAGCACCGGAAACCGGGGGGCCTATACCCCGCAGAAGGTACCTAGCCTACATCTTTTCAAGTTACATACCTATATAGGCAATTGGAAAATTGAAAACTAAAAAAAACTGGTAAGCCGCGACATATACTAAGTCGATGCCAGCTGGATTCCAAGGTAGGCAATGTGCCTGATTATCGCGAGGCACGTGTTCAGATGCGAAGATTTTAGCTTCTAGAGCTGCAAGGCCTTCCTTTCGTGCCTTACCGCAGCAGTTCCTAGGCAAGGTACATGCAGGTAGGTACCTACTCGTGAAGATGGGTGCAGGTGGGACTTCAAGGGTTACGATCATCTGCCCACTTGGGTAACATCCCACATATGTATGTCTCTGTAGGTAGGTAGATAGACAGATATGGACGTGTCCACATCCATGATTGAAGCGATAGATAATAGTACTGTATAGCTGAAGATCCTTAGTAGCGCTAGAATAACTATTCATTGGTAGGTAGGTATTGTGCCTTTTTTATCTCCCTCCTTACAGCTGAGAGGAGGCTAGGTAAGTAAGTACCTATATATAAGTACCTGTATGCATGGACTACCTACAGTAACGTACTGTACATACTGTACATACATGTAGGTAAGTACGCTACGGTACAGTAGATGCGCTACTGTAAGTACAGAGGCAGGTACCCCACCTAGATACATAACCTACATGCACATGCCGCCCCCCATTTATTCACCAAATTACATAAGATGATTGATCACTTTGGGAGACTCACATACAAAGTAGTATGGATCCAGGCGCCTAAAGTAAGGCGACCCAAATCTTGCATCGAATCTGTCAAGCAGCAGAAGCAGCAGCAGCAGCAGCAGCAGCCAAAATCAATTCCTCTAGTCCCCCCCCCTCCCCCCGTCATACGGTTGACGCTCGTCGTGAGTTGAATGGGCGACGCTCTGCCTCCCTTTGCTGAATCTCGGCATCCTCGGGATCTTCGCAGCTTGGGCAATTCGACGTTCCCCCGCCCTCAGCTCCTCTTTTCGGAGTCCGCGGTGCGCCTATTCGCCCGCTTAGGCAGACCTGCTCAGCCTTACTCGTCCTCGCTTCCGTCGCCCAAACGCCGCTGAGCACTTCCTGTTCGGTGCTTCGGCGTTCTGTCGCCCTGGGCCATCTCATCGAACCCGCTTTTGACGTAAACCTTGGGTGCTGTGCGACGCGGCCGCGAGCTCAGTCGCCGCATGCTGTTCCTGATACCGCCACCACCGCCGCCGTGCCTGACGCCCTGACGCCCTGACGCCCTGACGCCCTGACGCCCTGACGCCCCTCGCCGCCAAGCATAGACGCCTCGCCGTTGCCAAGACCCCTCTGTCCAGTCCATGTTCCCGAGGCGGGGCCGAGCTTTGTCGTGTTAGCAATGTCGGAGCAGGACATCAACCAAGTCCCTGTCGAGGACCTCACTCCCGAGCAAGCCAGTCACATCATCCACTCTCACCGGAAAGTGAGATATGGTACGTGATTTTGCACCTGCCCCATAATTACCTCATAATCACCTGGCTTCCAGAACCCTTCCTCTGCTTCCTCTGCTTCCTATGCGTGCTCTTCCGTGATAGTCCAATTGCGTGGTGACGAGATAATGTGATTGTGCGACGGCGTGAAAGTAGTGGCCCGCCCTCATAAGCCGTCTTCTTGCTTGCTCGATCTCGTCAACGTAACAATCTGCTTGGTTCATCTATTGCTTACACGCTCCAAAGGAACTGCCTGTTGGCCCTGTCGGCAACGCAAAGTGAAATGTACCAACGATCTTCCCTGCGAGAATTGCATCAAGAGGGAGCACCCGCAATTATGCAGCTATAAACCCAATCGCTCCGCCGCCTCCAAACAAGCCTCCCTCCCCACAGGAAGCAAGAAGCGAGCTCATTCCCCAGACGGAAATGGTGACAATGCCCAAGAAGGGGACCAGCAGCCCGACGGCTGGCGGCAGGCAATTGGTATGTGCTCGGCCTGAGCTTGAATCTTTAAATCCCTTCTCTCGTCTAATCCCCTTTCTTGCGTCTAGACCATACTGAAACCAACAACGAGTTAAATCGCTATGTTGGTCAGAACAGCATCCCGGCCCTGCTGAGAGATCAGCCCTCCCCAATCGAGACCAAGGATGGCGTTGATATTCGTCGAGACATGCGTCCAATCTTTGGACTCGACACATCCGCCCCTTTCCCTCTCATGTCTGCGAAACACCTTGACATGATGACGCAAGACATTTACTCTGAACTTCCTCCAGATAGAGAGGTCATGATGTACGTGTTTCAATTCATCACCCCGAGGCTTTCTTGAGCTCTGTGTTACAGGCTAACCTCCCGGGGCAGTTTATTCACCGCCTATAAGGAAATTGCACACCCGTTTTGGGGGTTCGTCGCGGATATCGACGATCTCGAGTCTCGTATTATTATTTATCTAGAGGAGCGAGCCAAGAGCGCCAAGGATGCAAACAAGCATGGTCGACCTGTGTCGGCTTCATGGCTGGCTATTCTGTTCGCTGTGATGGCAGTTGGGTCGCAATACCGTGATTCACCCTACCACCTCAGGACGCGCGACTCGCAGAAATATATCCAAATATCGTTTCACTTTTTAAGGATAGGGAACTTTCTACTTCGGTGAGTTTAGTCCTTGGACCCGAGACCTACACCCACTGACCACATGGAAGCCCCAACCTCGACTCTATCCAAGCACTACTACTTACGGGCTTTGTCCTTCTCAATGATATGAAGGCCGAGGCGTCGTGGGCTATAATCGGAATGACGTGCCGCCTAGCACAATCTCTTGGTCTTCACAGGACTATAACACAAGACGACACTAACCCAAATGAGGCGTCTCTGAAGTCGTTTGTTCGCCGCAAACTATGGTAAGATCAAGTCGATGACCTAATAGAAGTTACCGGCCTGACCTCCTTCTAGGTGGACTTGCCAATGGCACGATACTTTGACGTCGCTGTCTTTTGATCGGTGAGTGCTAACACCACCATCTGATTATGCTGAGCCAGGACTCATCATGAAGCTTAGCCCAAATATGACGAATATTCCTTGTTGCCCAATCCCAACGTCTCCAAGTGTTACGGTCGAAGGCCTATCGTATATAGAGATGATGTATCATCTCTGCGAGCTAATTTCGAAGCGCCTCAATCCGGACGCGACAGCTGATTACACATACCAGTCAATCATAGACAATTGCGAGGCTGTTGAGGCTCTTCGGGGTATGGTGTATCCACAGCTTCGGAGTAAAGAAGCTTGCAAGAGCGTTCTCGACAAGCTGCAACACTACGCGACTCGCCTCCATACATCTTTCGTAGTGTCGGTTTGTTGCCGGCCTGCCCTCCGCCGCGACTGTCCCATTTTAACCGCCACAGAACAAAAGACTTTGTCGGAAAAATGCAAGGCTAATCTCACAGAGACAGTACGCATGTTTCTAGCAATGCATCAATTATCATTCATCCCAACACGCAGCTGGGCCTTCACTTACCATGGCCTATCGTCCGCTGTTCTTCTCGGGATCCTAAATGAAACTAAGCAGGATCGTGAAGTCAGACAACTGCATGGCGATTTAATAGCAGCTCTATCTGCAGCAACGGCCAAGGAGCAGGATACCCCCTCTCCCGAGCATATTCGGAAAACTGACAAAGACATTGAGCTTTCCGGACCTCTATCACGAGCCCTTGCTGCGTTGAGAAATATTTACGACTACGGTACTCTTCACGGCATAAATGGTATGAAGAGCGAGAGCGCATCGGGGACACGTACGCCAGTCAACTACTCTACAACCCAAAATCCTCAACTGTTGAATTCTCAGACCCGTCCACAACCCGGATACAGCAGGCACCAAGATGCCGCGTTGGCCATGACTGAATTGCAAAACAGCAACCCCATCCAGGACTTTCAGAAGTAAGACACCATACCAACAACACTATGCTTCCCCTTACTAATAATACCCCCACCAGTCCCATGACTTACCAACCCCAAATGGCTACATCTGTCGGCCTTCCAGACCTGAGCCAGATTGATCCATCAACGCTCGCCCCAATGGAGCTATATGATTCTATATTCTGGGGTGAGTGGCTGTCTTGCTCGGGTCCTATATGCATACTGACGGCTATAGAATCCCCTGACCCCTTTTACAATGTCGCGGATATGAATTTCGATTTCCTGCCCCGCGCAGCTCCTGGACAATCTGGACAACAATACTATTTCTGAGAACTCGCACACCATTTAATTCGAGAAACATTGACGAAACATGCCATATGCATCCTTTGGACACGACTTTGGATATGAATGTTCCATATTAGGGTTGGCCGTATCTGTTGAAGTTTAGTCTTGCGGGAAAGGAAAAGCGGCGGCATTTTGGGAGTCTAGTCTGATGAAAGTCTTTTTTTTTTCTCTCATGCATGGATTCGTGTTATTACTGTATATCCCAGACCTCTAAGCATATTCATGTTTTCTCCGATGCTAGGAAAAGCTGCACAGTCACTATTCGGCTCCAAGCGTATGGTTACTTGCTAAATATACTGATATATCATCTCAAGTAAGGCCATACTTATTGATTTTCCAGCATTACCGAGAAATCTCGTAGATTCATGCCATTTCTCTCTTTTCTTCGCCTTGATGAACCTCTACGCTATTTTCTGCCTTGCGCATACGTTCATGGCGTGCTGTAAAATATGAGAGCCCTCCTGTCCAAATCACCAGGGCGATGGACACGGCGATCATGGCCCACATGCCTCTCTAGAAGTACTCAGTCAGCTTTCAAGTATCTTTAGACTAACGCTCAAACGATGATTAAGTGCAAATGGTACAGAACCTAGGAAGAAAAAGAAGGAAAAAAAAAAAAAAAAAAGGAAACCAGAATATGAATGACTTATTTTTTATCAACCGCAAGAACAAGTATCCGACGCACACACGCAAGCACGCACGTACCGTAAACCAAGGTGCCATGGAAGCGCCGTAAAACACGATGGTCCACCACGCGTTGATGACGTTGCTGCCGAGGTTCATGCCGGCGAGCACGACGGCGCGGAACATGTGCTCCTCGTAGCGCAGGGTATCATTGGCCCAGGCGAAGAAGGTGGCCTGGCACGCGTACACGGCGCCGGCCCAGTAGTACGCCCCGAAGACCATGGGCGTGGACGCGACTGCGTCGGAGGCGCGGGAGGCGGCGAGGATCAGTGCGGATGTCACGACGCCTGTGATCCCGATGAAGTACCCTACTAGATACCGCTTGCCGTTCAGGAAATCCGTCAGCGTGGCCCAGAAGAGGGTCGATACTATCCCTGCGGCGGGAACCCCCGTCGGGTAGTTGTTTAGTTGGGCGACGGTGTACTTGTGGACGGGGTGGCTCTTCATGTAGAGCGCTAGCAGCCCGTTGCTCCCGAATGACTCGGTTTCTCCGGCGATGATCCAGAGGACCATGAACCCCCAGAAGAACTTGTTTGTTAGCGATTGCCGGAAGAATGGCCACGACCATGGCGCGCGGTCGACGACGGGTGGGACCCGGGCGAGTGCGAGGTCTTTCTCTGCCGGGGTTAGGTAGATTGCTTGTGTTGTCGCTGGCGTGTCGGGGAAGAATGCGAAGCCGTAGATGGCGATGGGGAGGGTGATCAGCCCATCGATTCTGGGGGTTCATTAGTTTGGTATGTACGTCGATGGACTCGAAGCATACGAGTTGATGCAAACACGACGACTGCTTCGGCAATGGCAAGACACGACCGATCCAATCACCAGACACCAAGAAGAGATCCTTACATGAACAGCCACCGCCATCCACTCAGGCCATGACGCATGTGTAGAGACTCCTGGATCCCGGTCTGGATGTACCCGCCGATCATTGTGCCGGCGAGCCCGGACGCGGTGAAGATACCGGAGCGCTTCCCGAGCTCGCGCTCCGTGTACCACGAACCGAGGATGTAGTGGGTGCCAACGAAGGTGGTAGCCTCGGCGATACCCTGGAAGAAGCGGATGGCGGCGACGCTCTGGGGGCTGTGGACCGCCGCCGTGACCATGGTCAGCGCCGCCCAGACGACCATGCACGCCGGGAAGAAGACGCGCGGCCGCACGTAGTATAGCGATAGGTTGGCTGGTATTTGTCCTACCACATACTGCGATGATCGGAGTCAGCCATGGCAATTTCGAGTGTCATCTTGTAAATTTGATGAACTAGATGTCTTGTCGAAAAGCAGCAAAAATAAGCAGAAAATAGCTCCGAGGATTTTCTTACGCCGGATGTAAATGCCGCCTGCACTTGGTTCAGCTGGTTGCCGACGAAGTGCAGCTCCTCCTTCATCCCTGATACGTAGGCATTATTGAGGTTCGAGCGGTCTAGCTATAGGAGGGGAAAGTTAGCGGGAATATGTCACGGTTTGGTCATCGTATATCCAGAGAGTACCTATGCATGCATATACCCGACGGGGGAGTGAGGGATGTGATAGACGAATCTCATAGCGAGAACTTACATAATTGGTGAAATAACTCAGACAGCAGAAAGTCAAGATGAAGAAGTCGATCTTTTGCACCAATTTCCTCTCGCCCGGCCTATAGTCGGAGTGGAAGTATTCGTGCAATCTAGCTTTCAGCGCCATGGTCGCAATACGACGACTCTGCCCTTGTGTGATTTAGTTTTCAACGAGATGTCAGACCAAGTCATGCATGTTGGTTGAAAGTGAGGTTGCTTATATCAAAGATTTGCCCAGCTGTCGGTTCGCATACTGAACAATGAACTGCTGACAAGAGAGTATTGAGAGAAGATGAGCCAAGGTAGAGGATCTAGTGATAAGCATTTGAAGATGAAGGTATAGTTTATCAAGTACCGTATTAGGCAAGTTGCCTTTGTGGAGTTGAGAACAAGATAGTTGAAAGTAGTACCCCTTTAGGACTAGGTTGTATATAGCTCATCTTTCCCGGTCACCGAAGAGGGGTTGATAGAGACCTGGTGATGCCTGGCCGGCACTGAGGACATGCGATGTTAGTTGATGTGATTAGAGGAGACACTGATACCGTTTTACCTATCTAGAATAAAGCACTTCCTACCGCCTTTCAGAATATGGTCGGTCCGCTTTATCATTGTCAACCTTATGGGTCGCCGGGCTAGATCAGCTCTTTTTCACATCCCAAAAGCGTAATCCACGTGCTAACTGGTAAGCGAGCATGGGATACTTCTCCGCCTCTTGTGCGGATATCTAGACCCATGACCCCCGCCTACAATATGGTAGGTAGCTTCTCAAGTCGACACGGGGACGTGTCATCACCTTTACTCAGCTTATTTCCTATGCTCAGTCGTACACAATATACCTGTAGTTCTTATGCGCCGTTTATTGATTCAGATGCCGGTGTCGCAGCATCTCAGCCCCTTAACTCGACTAATGTAATCCGTATTATCTAGACTACTCCGAAAAGTGACATGATGGGTAGGTAAGCGAAGCGGTGTCAGCTTTCAAAGACGAATAGATACTAAATCCAAACCGCAATAGCTTAATTAATACGGTTATCTAGACAAATGTAGGGGAGCAGGTTTCGGGTTGCAGCTGGAAAGTTTAAAGCAGCTCGCCTTATCAAGTCGTGTCCGAACCAACAGATGAACCCAACCGATATCACAAGACTCAGATAACACACGTCCCAGCTGGTTGGATACGAAGACATCATACGAGAAACGGAGACGGGCAATATCTAGTAGCAAATAATATTTACTTAAAAGGACCCCGGTTCCGGCGGGGGATAAGGTCTTTGAATGAGAGACACAGGCGCACGTAAACCTTTGCGGGGAATGGACCGGCGGAGGATTCTGGGGGTGGGTATCGCCATATCGCTCCGTCGCTCCGATTCTTCATACCCTATTCCATACCCACTCGTACTCATATATACGTGTATATTTATTTATATAGAGGAATGGCTTTCACACCAGTATAGTCCATCCATCGAATCGAAGACACTGCTGTGATTTTCGTAAAGTAAAGTGAAAATGGGAGGAACCTGGGAGGCTCTCGCGGCCAAAAAGCGCCAAGACTTACTAAACTCGATCCCTGAGGAGTGGCTCATCCCCAACCATCTACTTCCTCCGAAGAGCCAGGAAGATGTCACTGGGTTCCCGGAGAGCTCGGGATGGTTCACGCGAGAGGAGCTCGATATCACAAATTTGACAGCGCTGGAGTTGCTACCCAGGCTTGCGAGCGGCCATCTCAAGTCGGAGACGGTGACGCGGGCTTTCTGTAAGCGGGCAGCGGCAGCACATCAGCTCGTATGAACCCTAAAACCCAACCCAACCCAACTCATTCGCGTGCCATCCCAAGGTCGAAAAGCTGACACGCATATCCAGCTCAACTGCCTTTCGGAAACATGTTTTGACCGGGCCATCGAGACGGCGAAAGCCCTAGATGAGCGTTTAGCCCGGGGACTAGGGCCTATCGGTCCCTTCCACGGACTCCCCCTCTCGGTGAAAGACAACTTCAATCTTCGCGGCTTGGACTCGACGGTGGGGTTCACCTCACACATAGGAGATCCCGCCGAACATGATTCCGAGCTGGTCAGTCTCCTGGTTAGGGCCGGGGTGGTCGTCTACGTGAAGACGAACGTGCCGACGGCTATGATGATCGCCGAGACCGTCAACAACACGTTCGGCCGGACCGTCAACCCGCTCAACCGGCGGCTTACGAGCGGCGGCAGCTCGGGAGGCGAGTCGGCGCTCATCAAGTTCAAGGGCAGCCCGCTGGGCATCGGAACCGACATAGGAGGCTCGTTGCGCATCCCGGCGGCCTGTACCGGCATCTTCACGCTGCGGCCCTCGTTCGGCCGCTTCCCCACGCTGGGGTGTCGCTCGGGTTTGGCCGGCCAGGAGGCCGTGCATTCAGTCAATGGCCCGCTGGCCCGCACCCTGGCCGACCTTGAGTACTACTGCAAGACGGTGGTCGATTCCGAGCCCTGGCACCGCGACCCGCGCTGCCTCCCCATCCCGTGGCGCCCTGCTTCCTTACCCTCCAAGTTAAAGGTCGCAGTCCTATGGCACGACAGCATTGTCCTGCCAACCCCTCCCGTCACGAGGGCGCTACGACACACCGTCGAGAGGCTGAGGGCTGCTGGCCATGAGATTGTCGACTGGTCGCCGGAAGATCAGGTGGAAGGTTTACGACTCTTGGACCGCATGTTCGTGGCTGATGGCGGCAAGTCTGTTCGGATAGAGCTTGCGAGGACAGGCGAGCCACTGAGGCCGGAAATGGCTTCTTACGGGGATTCGCGCGAGTTAACCGGTTTTGAATACTGGCAGCTGCATCTTGCACGTCAGGCGTTCCAGAAACGATATCTAGACCGGTGGAAGAAGGCGGGCATCGATGCCATCCTGTCTCCCGTCACCCCATTCAGCACCGTCGAGAATGGGTTATTCAAACATGGTGAGTTCATCACCCCAGTCCCAAGTTATCGTTGTTTCATAGTAAATTTGCTAACAGAGATGCCAAGTTGGTTACACCGGTGTCTATAACGTGTTGGATTATTCAGCCATGTCTTTCCCAACAGGGATAACAGTAGATCAAGCCATCGACGTACCACAAGATGACGCGCCGCAAGCTCTGTCCGACATAGATCAGGTGATCCGAAGTGAATGTACGAGATGCATCAAGCCCCCTCTGTATAACGCGTCAGATCAGCTAACTCTCGGTAGACAACGCGGAAGCAGTCCACGGAATGCCAATCAGTCTCCAGTTAGTAGCACAGCGACTAGAGGACGAGAAATGCATAGAGATGTGCAAAGTGATCTTACAAGCATTAGAGTAAACACTTGGCGCTACGGTTTTACTCAGTACAGTATACCCCAACATATAGTTAGAACGACATCTGATACTCCCATATACTACAACGTCTATTCTTAGCTATCTGTCTTGCAAAATTACTCACCTAACCTAGTAAATTCGCATGCTGACAGGGTACTTCAAGTGGGCATCAGCAACACGCATACCCCCAGCGCTTAAGCATATGTGTAGCAGAACGGCCCGTCCGTGATACTAACCAGGTCGCTAATCTTCCACGTCTTAGCCGCGACCGAGTACAGATTCACGTCGTCGGTCAGAGCCGCCGCTGCTCCCCCAAACCCCATCATAGATCGCCCGCCCTACGCATGCATTAGGTACTAGTTCGACGGTCAGACTTCGAAGGGACTTACTGCTATGACTTGCATGCGGTTTTGGAGATCCTGTGCTTGCCATATCGTCCAAGTCCGATCTATCATAGCGTGATGCAAATCTACAAGCCAAAGTTAGCAAAAAAAACAAAGCTCTTATATTAACCCCCCAAAGATACGCTACAGTTGCAGGATTAGTCGTTCAGGGCCACTGACAAAATGCTGGGTCACCAGGGGAGACGTAGAAGTCCCCAGCTGGGTCGCCCGCGATCGTGAAATGGCCACCGGCATGGACACCCATCGCACCTCCAGCGGCTTGCATGGTATTTTGGAATGTGGCGATGTTCTTGCTGTTGCTTATCAGGGTCACAATATCCTGCGTGCGTGTGTATCGCGACGAGAGGTAGTTCGAAATGTCTCGCCGCAGACACCGGGGATTGTAGCCAAACCCATCGCTTCGGGGGTTCGCTGGCGGCGCGGGTGAGATAGCCGGGCTAATTGGACTGGATAGGCAGTTCTTATTAGAGCTTCGAACATCGGTATTCTTTTCCTTTTTCCACTCACCCAAGGTTCACCGTCATGCTGCGATATATTAGTACTAGAGGGACCAAAATCGGGAGCAGGGTTGCGTACTTCTTGAATGGACCTGATGTAATACATCCTCCTCCATTCCCTGCGGGCGCCATGAAAGACTGATGCGCGATTTTCTCGCCATTTCCACTCATGCTAGTGTCGCTGCCATCGAAGATAGGCGAGGTCTCGGGTTGTGCAGCCCATCTTCCCCAATCCCAATACTAATCTCTTTAGCTTTGACACCCTATACAGCCTCGTGGGGATGAGTTTTACTTACGGGCTGAGTACCGGTATACCCACATTCATTGCGAAGCACCTGTTCATAAGCCCAGGTATAATAGCGATGCCATGATAGGAAGTTGCCCTAGTACGAGTCAGAAAAGCAAGTCATCACATCTTGAAGATTTAGCGCTACTGACTGTGCCATGGATAGACATAGTCTGGTTAATGTGGACGGCGACGAAGTCATCGAAACGGGTTTTAGCACCCGGAACCTTCGCAGGGTCCAGCTTCGAAGGGCTGGAGGTCACGCATAAAACAGCCTTGATATAAGCTTTTTTATCATCGGCGCTTAGATCACCCCTACGGTCGTTAATATCCAGCCCTTGATCGTATTCGATGTCACGACTCACCACTCTCGTCGAACAAGCAGGTTCTCCTTGGTGCAAGTCTTGGATTTGGCTAATTGCGCGTCTAACGCTGGCTTTCCTTTGGTCCAGAGATCAGCGACCGCATCACCGTAGACAGCAGCAGCAAACAGAAGGAGGCGAAGGCAGAACATCGCGATTTTCGTGATGTCTGGCATGTTGAAGCACGGCTGTGTGGTGATGTCCTTACTGCTGAGCAAAGCATGAATGCCAAGTTGACCGGGCGGTTCTTATGTCTTCTTCAGAGCTTGGTACTGCCGAAGGTCGTCGATCGTCATAGCAGAGTACATCTTTTCGGAACGGAACAAAGTCCCGGAGGGGATGATATTGGACGCCCATTCAACAGCGCGGTGCTATACGATGCTGGTCTTGGCGATCAGGCCACGACCATGGGTCGGCTGCATTTTTATCCAGACAGGGACAAAGGGAGCGAGGTAACGTAATGCAATCTTGGTGGTAATATATACAGAATAGAAATGAGGTGATGGATCTTTAAATAGCGGCATACTGACGTGGTCACACTGCAGAGTGTTTCGGGTCCAGCTGTTTGGGAAACCTGGGGTAGTTTACCCGTACCCAATCAGTCGTGTGCATGCCCACGGGTATGGCCTTGTTTCGTCTTTTCTGTTCAGCCGCTTTTACATTTGGTATCATCAGGTGGTCCTCGGCAGTTCGCGGGGAGTGAATCAGGCGGCCACACGGTCCTGAGAGCCCTCTCTGACATCAGAGCGACAACTCCTGCTAGGGTTGAATTAGTAGTCGGTTTTATGAATGTGCAGCTATGATCTATTGACTAGTCACGAGACTGCTTACGTATTCACATTGACCGACTCGTGGGCAAATATAAGCCGTATAGGATTGGTAACGACCTCGATAACACAGGAACAACGTAAAATTTTAAGGCCAAGCTCGTCGCAGGTGGACGACTACCCTATATCTGGGTTATGGGAACTCACCAATGGGATACAGGGCGGGTATGGTTTCGAGGGAAACGCCATGTGACAACTTTACGGAGCTTTCTTATCTTCTAGGATTCTTATACCTGCTTCCCTAGTACTCTAATCATAAGCTTGATGAAGGGAGCTATATTTTCAAAGCGACCCACAACGCGATTGATCGTGCGAATCTAATTAAGGTGCAAACGGGTTATCTCGTCAATCTTTTGACACTGTGTTGATCACCAGCTTGATTTACTGTCAAATCTAAGAGGCGAGTTATCAGGCAATTGCCGAAGGAAAGTGATACAATGAAGCAACAAGGTATATAGTAGCACATCACTTCTTTTTTAGTGAATCCAAGTGTTACTTAATGAGGCGGTAAATTGTCTCACAAATAGGAAATATTGGTCAATTTAATGAATGTCTCCTTTCATTCTAAGTTGTTTATCTATATATAAACATAAGACAAGAAATTTCGGGCTTCAATCAAGAAGAAAAAAAAAACCAAAAAAAAAACGGAGGCCTGCTTCAAATACTACTCCTTTTATCCTGGGAATATCTCACTTGGTAATTCGACCTCTGGAAAAGTTACTAGGTATAAATCACCCTACGGGCAGTTCATTTCGAATAGGAAGGTTATCAATGAGAGTGACTCAGATGAGATGCCAAGTGTGATGCTCTGTCACGCTTCCCCCGCAAAATCTTACCGAAGCTGCGGCCTCATCCAGGTATTAGCAACGTCATTGACATTCGTTAACATGCGGGCAAATCGGCCTACAGCCTTTATCTTATCGTCTCACATTACTTACTGGGCTGGGAGGTTTAAGCTTTATCTGTGGGTTATGTGGGGGAACTCCCAAGCACGCCAGCCCTATCTCCATGAGGGGCATCTATAAGGTGAGGGGTCAGTGAGACACGTTATAAGCAGAGAAAGTGTGTGTGTGTGTGTGTGCAAGAAAGGATGAAGAACTTAATAATATTGAATTTTTGTTAAATTCTGTCATTTAAACCGGTTTTCTCGAATCTTACTTTCGATTTCTCTGGAAAGATATAGAAAATAGTTGTTGTTGGCATGAAATGCATGTGCCCGTCATCGAACAGCCAGCCCTCCATTCGTTTTCAAACTTAGTAAGTTAGCTGATATACCATTCGTATAAGTCATCTTCACCACCACTGCGAGCAAACATACACCGCGATGCCTCGATCACCGTATTACCGCCTCCCGGCGCTTCCAGAGCGTCTCAAAAGCCTTCCTACCCCGGTCTTATATATCATCCTCCTCCTACTGGTTGCCAATGCCCTGATCTGGGCCGCGGTGGCTATCGTGCTACACTTCAACCCAGCATTAGTAGGCGCTGCCGTACTCTCATACACACTCGGGCTGCGACACGCGCTTGATGCAGACCACATCGCGGCCATCGACCTGATGACCCGGCGCCTGATCGCGTCGGGCCAGCGACCAGTGACAGTGGGGACGTTTTTCAGTCTCGGGCACTCGACTATCGTCATCATCACGTGCATAGTGGTCGCGGCGACGGCGGGGGCTCTGCGCGAGCGATTCGACAGCTTCCAGTACATCGGCGGGATAATAGGAACAAGCGTGAGTGCGGCCGTGCTGCTAATCCTCTGCGTGGGGAACGGATGGGTGCTCTATCGCCTGGTGAGCAAGCTGCGCGGGGTGCTCCGAGAACCGGGCCCCCACGGTTCTGGGGACGATGAGATGGCAGCCGGGAATGACGACCAGGTCGTGCGGGATCTGCAGCTCGACAGTCCCGGGTTCCTCGCCAATGTGCTCCGCAAGTTCTTCAAAGTCATCGATCGGCCATGGAAGATGTATCCCCTCGGGGTCTTATTTGGGCTTGGATTCGATACCAGCTCGGAAATTGCCGTTCTGGGCATCGCCAGTGTGCAGGGCGCACAGGGAACGAGCCTTTGGATCATTCTCATCTTCCCTCTTTTGTTCACTGGTAAGTTATCCAGAAACTGCCACTACCTCCTAGCGGCTTAAGCAACACGGTATTCTAACAAGGCTCCAGCCGGCATGTGTCTAGTAGACACGACGGACGGTGCGCTGATGATGACTCTGTATACCTCGAAAGCATTTGCGCGAGACAAGGTAGCCATCTTATATTATTCAATTATACTTACTGGGATTACCGTGATTGTGTCTGCCTTTATCGGCATTATTCAGATCCTGTCGTTAGTACAGCACGTGGCTGGGCCCGAGGGTAGCTTTTGGGACGGGCTGACTGAAATCGACGATCATTTCGAGATTGTTGGTGCGAGCATTGTCGGAGTCTTCGTTTTAGCAGGGATAGGATCGGTGGTTATATACCGACCATGGAGGCGAAGGATGGAGCAGCGCAGAGTGCAGAGGATCCCTCCAGATTCTCCTCAAGATGAGTTTCACGACTGAGTGGGTTGTAAGTAATGTAGGAGGAGAGTATACCTGGCGAAGTATGACTGTGGTCTTAGTGCTTCAATATTCCTAGTTACGACAGCTCAAGACGACCACGGATTCTAATAGAAGATAAAAGACGTGAAGTAAGTAAATAAATAAGTAGTGTCTTCGAGTAAATTGAGAAGTGTAATAGTTGACATTCTTGTACCCCTGTGTACAAAGTAAATAGGTAAACGCACGCTCTACCACCCCACCCATGCTATATGTTGGACTCATCCCCAAACCCGATTAAGAACCCCCTGTCATTAATATTCTAACTGAGAAGCGTGGTATCGTAAATCAGATGCAGTATAAACCCATGTGTTGCAGCTTCAAGCAAAGAAAAAAAACGTAAGCGATCTAGATTCCAAACTGTGGGCTGCAGTCTGTCATGGAATCTGGAGTATTGATGGGTGTCGAATCAGTCGAGTCGGTAACATCCGACTTGGAAGCATCCACCACATCCACTTCATCATCATTGTCATCATCATCTTCCGTGTCTGCGACGTTCCCGTCGTCCACGGCATCTTTCGAATTCTCGCCCTCCTTCTGGTCGTCGTCGGCCTTCTTCTCGTCATCGACCACCATCTTCTTCTTGATTACAGCAGCACCATCAACGATCTCAAACTCGTCTGTGACTTTGTCGGACTTGGTGGTCTTCTCACGCTCACCACCCGCGTTAATTTGGGCATTGTCGATGTCCGCAGCGCCTTTCTCGCCCATACCACCTTCGGCAAGATCGCCACCTTCGATGACGACACGCAGGTCTAGATCCTCGTCTTTCGAGTAGACTCGGAATCCGACGATGCAGATGGCATTCCACGGGTCGGGAAGTCCGGACTCTCCGTCGCTCTCTACTGTCTCTGTGGCAGTCGTGGCCGCAGGCTGCGGAGTGGCCATCCTAGGCTTCTTCGACATGTCATCCGAGGAGTAGAGCAACTCCCAATCCTCGACAGGACTATCAGACGAGTCACAATCTGATGAGTAAGCCGGTGTGGATGCGGCCGCGGCTTTCTGTTGCGTGACCTCGGGCTCCGGAGTTGGCTCCGGAGATGTGTCCTTATCCTCCTTCTTCTCGTCTGTCTTCTCGTCCTTCGTCTCATCCTTCTTCTCATCCTTCTCCTCGTCTTTCTTCTCGTCTTTCTTCTCGTCACTCTCCTTAGTAGAATCTGACTTCTCGCCTTCGGGTTCAGCCGACTTGCTATCGGTATTATCGGATTGTGCTGTAGAAGAGTCGGGCTCGCCAGAGCTTGTTTGACTACTCTTGTCCTCGCCTCGTACTGGCGTCTCTGTTTGGACAGCTACGTCTTTGGGCTTCTCTTCTTCTTTCTTCTTCTGCTCAGCCTCGGCCTCTTCTCCTTGCTTCTTCTTCTCGGCTGCTTCGGCCTCCTCTTTCGCCTTTCTCTTCGCATCTTCAGCTTCGCGCCGCTTGTCGCGCTTCTCTTGGTTCTTCTTCGTTTGCTTCTTAGTAATCTCTCGGTTGAGGTGGCGCCTCTCCCACATCTTTCGGCGCTCCTCCTTGCGAGATGTGCTGGCTTTCTTCTGGTCTGACTTTTTGCAGAGACTGGCGACGTGCTCCAAGTGGGCAACGCCCTTGCTATGGGCCAAATCGTAAGCATAGCCAACCCGAGCAAATTTATCGTTCTCTTCTCGCTTGCGGCATTCGCGCTTCACGATATCCTCAATGGATAGCATCTCGGTATCCCGTTCGGCAACGATGCTAAGGAATACGGAATAGCTACCCGGCTCCATTGATGGAATCTCAATCGAAACAGATCGATTCATCAAATAGTTGCCGTGAGACCTAACGATATAATCCTCGCTGCCTGGTCGGCCTTGCTCATGTATTCGGAAATGTAATCGGAAAGAGTACTGTCCGCGGAGGCCCTTATAGTACCGATTGTCGAGCTGCTGAAGGACTAGGACAAGAGGAGACTCCTTGGTCAGCCTGATGTGAAACTTTTCATTCCACTGCGGCTTCCAAGGCACTTCAACACCAATCCAGCGTTGAGAGCATTGCCAGTCTGGGTCCCGGAAGAGACGAGTTCTGTCAAAGTGTTGGTACTTTTCTACCATGTCTTCGAACCTGATCCAGAACACCGAATCGTTGCCAAACTGGTGGCCGAGTTCTTCCTTGACATCTTGGTTCCACTCCTTCGAACCATCGGACCATGGTCCCTCCCAGATTCCTTTTCTAATCTTTCCCCAGGGATTCCTATGAACTGTTAATACTAGAAGTGAGGCCGATGGGTTTCTTAATCTCACCGGAGCTTCACCAGCCGCTCACCACTTTTCAGTGTCCGGGCATCCATGAGTACATATGCATGGCCTTCGCGAATGCCATTCCGGTCCCCGTAACCACCATCCAGGAGACCAGTGGAACAACCAAAGAGGAATTCTTGATTGACCTTGCTTACTTCGTTCTCCCAGAACGCGTCCAAGTCCAAGATGTCCGAAGCTAAAAGCTCAGTTGTCACACCACCGGTGAGGTCTTCTAATCCTTCTCCAATCCAGCCACCAGCCAGTGAACCAAAATCACCATGAGCCTTGGCGTACGCCTTCTCAAATAGGGGGACCCACGTTTCATTTTGATTCTTACACTGCCCAAAGAACAGTGCCTTGGAGCCGGTCTGGTAGGTTTTACGGTATTCCTTCTCAGGGCTTTCGCGATCAATCTGGTTCATGAGGTCGCGCTGCATACTAGGAGAGTCCCAGTTCGGAGAGGTCAGATAGAGCTTGTCATCGATAATGGAGTAGATCCATTCCCCGTCTCGGTAGAAGACGAAGCCATAGATACCGACGCCTATGCTCATTAGTTAGTTTGAAGGTTTGGGATTGTGTTCCGCTTAGAGCGTGAAAACTTACGAGTATCGTACTCGACGCATACACGCTTGACGGAATCGTCCACATTTGCCATTGCACTAAGACTTGCAATAAACCAGCAATCACCGAGACCGCCTTGCTTGATATCTGCACCGTCGATGTCTTTGAGGAACGTGGGCTTATCAAAGATCTCATGGACACGCTTTACCGCTTTTGGGACGGAAGTGGTTGTGCTATAGCGAGTGTTGGTCATGTCGAATTTGCTGGAACCGAGATAGTTAAGACAATTGCCCTTGCCCATTTTCAAGTCCCAATCCTACATATTGCGATTAGCGTGCGCGGGGTGATATGCGACACGGGGGTAGGGGGTAGGGTAAAACGCCTACCAGGTCAAACCCAGGATCTCTGTATCGTGTATTGACTCGTCGACACTCTTGGATGATCTTCTTGACTCTGCGTGAACACTCCTCCCTCGCACGCTCGTAGCCGGCCGAGAGTAATTCATTGGGCCCTTCAGGTGTGCTAGGCAGAGGTACCGGGTCGAAAGGTAGGATGGAGAGTGCCTTTGTGTACTTCTTGGTCGCGAATCTCCTCCATATCTTGTTGATGCTCTGCTGCGGAGGCGGCTTTCTCTTCTTCTTCTTCTTTTGACTGGCACTGCTGGCCGCTGTTGCGCTTGCTTTACGTGGTGGCTCGTCCGAGTCGCTTGAGGAACTGTATCCGAATCTGCTGAGATCTCGTTGGGCGGACGGGCGGACCGGAGTCGAGGATAACGAATCCTTTTCCATTTTCTTTTAGTTTAGTTACCAAGTCAGGTAACAGGCCCCGGCTATGCAGTCTAATTCGTATAGTCTATTAGCCAGGCATTCTGTAACACATCACGGAAGCAAGCCCACTACAACTAGAGCGAAGTGGCCCTCGACTGCTAGAAAAAGAAAATATTAGACGGCGATACTCACAATTGGTCTAAAACGTATTGTAACGGTCAAAAAATTGAGGAATTGAAGGTGAGTATGAGTATATAGGTATATATAGGTTGGAGAGGACGAATGCCGGTGGTGGAGGTGTACGAATATAGGGCTTGTAAGAATACGAATTACGAGTAGGTAAAGAGTACAAGACTAAAATGCAAAGAAGGCTAAAATGCATGCAAGAGATAAATGCTGACTCTCCATGCTCGCGGTTACCTTATTATATAAATGGATAGGACGAACGCAAGCAGGCCTCCTCACAGTAAAGAGAGGCTGTCATGGCGGGTGCGTAGGTAAGCCAATCGAGCTCCGTTCCGCCAGACCTGACTCCATCCCTGACCATCTCGACGGCTGAGTGGGGACCCCCCCTTGACCCTGAGAGGCGACGTGGGGCTAGATTACCTGTTTCGAGTAGTTGACGGGTCCGCGTCTCTCAGGTGAGTGGCTCAGGAAGGCTTTGAATCATGCAAGATAGGAATAGCGATGCTAGGAGCAAGCGGGACGAGGCTCGACATGATGGTCATGCTGAAGGCAGACAAGCCAAACAAGGGCAGTCAGGCCTCTCTGGAGTCGGGGAGCCGGTCCAGCAGGGTACCGTCTATCTGCACGAGCCTGGATGCCATCCGGCTGCGCAGGCATGCAGCGTTGGCATGCAGGATGGCGCTCACCGCACCGCGCAGCACCACAACCAGGCGTTGCCGCGAGTGCGTGTGGGCTTCCCATCTGCAAGACGGTGCGTGGACCGCTCAACGGCCTATGCGTGACCTCCGCCTGGTATATTTCAAGCTTACCTCGCACGACGGTGGCTTCTCTGGGAGTGAGCGAACCATCTCGAAGGTTTCCGTCTTTCCATTCTCCGTTCTCGAGCAGCAGAGACAGAGTGAGGCGGCAAGCAAGAGTCAGTTTGGTGGCATCCCTTTCACGGCTGGACAAGGGAAACCCATACTCCCAGCGATGCCGGAGTGGATACGACGGCAGCTCCAACGCACCCAGGACAGGCCCAGGACGACCGAAATCCAGGGTCTTCCCCAACCAAAGACCATTAGTGCGTCCCCCTTTTTTTATCTAGGGCTGGCTAGTTTAGCATCCTGGACTCCTATCCACCCTGAACAAGACCCCGAATTCTGCCCCGAAGTCTCATCTCGCAGTGCACTAAACTGAATTTTAGTTGGGGTATCAACTACGCCGGCTAGTAGTGTAAAATCCTAACAGGCGTAGCTATCACCAAGGGGGGATCATAGAGATAGACTAATGCGGATATCCAGAAACCCTGTTTCTCAATATTAAGACCGGGAATAGAACGAGGAGGCCCAATAGCTAATATATCATGAGGGCAGGTATACGACACCTCAAACGTCTGGTGACTTGCGATACATACGTAGGCTTTCTAACTGAAGTTCTTCTAAAAGCTTCCAGTCGTCGCGTTCACTATAGGTACCTGGTAATAACACCGCCTGCCCGTGTTTCTGGCCCCCACCCTCCAACCCACCCGACCGGAAAACCCGGTGGTCTTCACATGAAGCTCATGGAATTAATATCAAGTCGGCTGCAGACGGGGTGTTCTGCCTGCTTGCTCGCTCGGCTGCCTATCTACTGTAAGCTTTCCCTCAGCTGCCTCCTTTTGCGGCTCGCGACCGTCGGCGGCGATGTGCCGTGGTACTATCGGTGGACACTTCGAGTTCCTCACGTAAAATCCCGTGCAGCATGGCACCCGGCGGCACGGCAGCACGGCAGGATACAGTATAGAACCAGGTAGCTAGCCCTGATGAAGAGGTTCTTAGATGGCGGATACTGGCAGACGTCGGATATCCACGACGTATCGCTATATAACGCCACTTTTTGATCCCATGCGGAATCAATCAGGGAACGCCACAAGTCAGTCACATCACGCTCCGAGTTCTCGAGCTAAGGGAAACAGCATCGCTGTCGGTTGGCACTAATAGGTACTTGGGCTCATGAACACGAGCGGCAGCTAATGTGGTGCCTCTGCAACCTTGGTGCATGAAGCTGCGTACCAGGTAGCACACGAGGCAGAGGCAGTGCGACGACACGCAGAAGCATGCATTTGTTCGAGCCAGTATCTTGATACCGACTGGCATACCTGTCTCGGTACTCGTACCCCAGACTTTCTCTATCGTGGCTCCCCACCCTCTCGGTTCCCACTGTCACGAGTCTACATCTGCCTTGTCGAACGATTTCATCTCCCCGAGCTGCAAGCTGCTGAGCAGTTGCCGAGCGATGGGACGACAGCGGGCTGCTTATTGGAGTATGGTGCAGATTCGGTAAGGCGGACGTTGGATGACTGGTCCCGAAATCTAGGTAATCAGCTGCGAGGCTCGGTTGTATCGAAGATTGACTGAGCTGTTGTCCGACTCCAACCCCCGCCAAGGCCCAGGCGTGCGCATTGCTTTCCTTCTACCTACGGTAGGGTCCTGGGTAGGGATGCCATTTGGCGATCGACAAAAGTACCAGGCACATATTGGAGGGGACCCTGATCGGACCCTGATCTTCGCATCCCCAAATCATCCAATTTTATCGCCGAGTAGGCTCTCTTCCAGGAGGCTGCCAATACAGCCTCATTCATGTGAAATCAATTCGTCGTCGATCAACCAGGATCGGGCAGGATGGAGTAGTGTATGCTCTCGAACCTGCTCGAAGGATTGGTGCACGAAACACCTGTCTTTCCCGATCAGATATACCCCGACCAGTCCGGATGACCCGAGGAGTAACTGGTCACATTGCCGCTCAAGTGCCAAGTCTTGCTGTCCCGACCGGTTCTAGTTCCAGGCTTGCCGTCGAAGGCTCCAAGGCTCCCAAAGGAATAATCGGGGCCAGTGGGAACGGCTTGCCGAAAACGGCGTGTTTTGTGTACTGTAGATAGTGCACAGCAGCAGTGCCGCCAACTTGTCCGGGTTGATCTTCTTACTCAGACAGAGTCGCTGTCAGCTTATTAATTGATACGGTAGGTTAGGTTAGACTACGGCAGGCCTTACAGATTGCCCATCAGCAGTCACCCCTTTGGACCCCTAAAAGGCGTCCCTGAACAGACCCTGAAGCCTAGACTGCAGATCTCGACAGAAGATCATCCTCAATTTTTTACTCGCACCGCTCCATGGATCAGACAGGATCAGATCACCATAAATTTGCCACTGCCTAGCGAGCTGCGCGGTCACGCCTCCCGATTCTCTTCAGGTTTTCTGAAACTGTGCCAGTGCGACTACATGTCTTATCGTCGTTTCTCACGTCGCCAATCTCGTGACTTCACGCTGAGGCCGTCCATGGAGCGATTGGAGATCTACCAAGTCCAGGCTAGTCTAATTCTTGCATGTCGATTTCACTGCCTTATCCGACTCGCTGTGACTAAACACGTCAACCTGTGAAGATAGCTACAGGCTATCTGATTGGTTGGCCGATCGTGGCTTCGTGGTGTAGAAGGCATAGTTAGCGAGCTAGCTGGCCTACTTAGTGCGGAGACTTACTGGAGGCACACCGTAGTCTGACCGTAACTCGACAAACGTCCAGAACTATTGTACTGTAGATCGCCCTATTCCTTCTGCCCAAATACTACCAACGTCTAAAGAGGTACCGGACAGGGAGTTGGCAATCTCAGCCTTTTAACTGGGGATTATTCGCTTTTGGGGGCCGATCACCCTCCAGTCGAGGACGGCATGGATGCAATAGATATATGTGCAGTAACGCTCAGAGCTTATGCGATTGTCTGATGGCCCCCAATATCTCCTCTTATGCAATATAATAAAAAGGAAAAGGGAAAACACATTTGAATACGAGGTTTACCCCTCCACAACATCAGAGAGATTCCCATGAATACTGTACAGAGGCGCGAGTTCTCATGTGTTCTAACACTGTACGACCCAGATGGTCGGAAATCTCATATATATAGTCTTAGAGTGTTTTATGACGATCCCAGATCTATGGAACCATGGGGGACCTCACCGTAACTCTGTGTGAGACGCTGGTATGGAAAATTGGTCTGGTTTGTGTACCGTTCCATCTCGGTGAGTCAAAGAGGAAGTAGCCTTGTCACTCCCTTGCTTCCTAGCCCCTGTTCAGGATTCTGGGGCTTGCCTGGTTCGCGGACGATTGAGAAACACACATGCCTATTCAAAAGTTTCTACTCCTTCTCCTGGTGATGCCCTCGGATGTTACGTTACCCGAGGAAATCTACAATACCCCAACTACAGTACGAAATGAATGAGGAGCTTGATCCGAACTGCTGGTCACGACGCGATGCCCACCGCCATGTCATTGCCATCAAATGAGACCATCGTAGATGTCTTAGAACGCATTGATCTATTATGATACCGGAGATACACTTATCTCGCTCGATAATAGATGACTTCCTAAGATGTGCCGGTGCGAAAGGCAAACACTCTGTCTTAGATTCAGTCAGTTTGCAAGTCCAACCCTGCAGCACTTGTCAGTCAATACGAGTCTGTTACCAACTCTGGATTCTCATTGACAACAATTTCAGCACAGTTGTGGTGTTGGTGGCCGTTATTATTGGGGATCATATGCCCTACACAGATGTTCTCTGCAAATGAAGCTTAAATATCTAAGTACGTACATATTGATACTCGATAAGCTGGGGTTCGACGAGCACTCATCATATATTAACAGTAGGTCATGTAAGACTCAGCCGATATATGGTTGTAGCATACTCCTTTCATCTCTCACTGGAGCCGGCTTACCTGGCTCTGTTCAAAGGCGCACGTCATTGCTATTACAGTATCACTAGTTTCGGTATTCCGCCAGCTCCAGAAGGACGATAGTAAATAGTGTACGGATTCTAGGACCTCGATTCTTAGAGCCGGGACTTCGTGCAATGTCGCCCCGTATACCTGAAGACATAGGTATTTCATTACTGTGCGTAGTAAAAGATCCTCATCCCAGCTTCTTTCAGCTCTGATCTTATTCCAAGGTTCCTCATAAATAGGGGAGCTTGGGACCGGAAAACATCTTCCTAGCGGACCAGATCGTTCTTAGTTTCCTCTTGTGGCGTTTAATACTAGAAGTATCGTCTCACAGGCAGTTATGTCCAGTACCGCCCTTGTGGCAGTCCGAGGAAACGGAATTACGACAAGTTATCTTCTAATATTCCATTATTTCATACCGAAGATTACGTTTGCGCAAATCTATATCTACTCTCTGAGATGGGATTTACTGATGAGACTTATTTTCTTCCCTTCGACTGCATTTCATGATCATGGCATATTCCCCGCTACTTCTCGTCATATCCTGCCATCGAGCGAGCAATGTTGACCTCGAGTATATTGTTGCTGAAAGCGGCACAGTTCTAGGGTATAATCAATAGCCTATCACACTCACCTTGGTATGTAAAAGTCCATTGCCTCGGCGTAATATAAACGTATTGCCACCGGCAATAAGAAATTAGGGTTACATTCTCTGATTAGATGTACACCAGTTGGTCCCGGCACTTTGGGAGCTAGCTAATATAAGTTTCAATTAGGCTTAGAAGGTTACATGAAAGCCGCCACGATCCTTCGAAGTGCTCTCTCTATATATGGATCTCAGGCGTCCACACCACCTAGATTGATTTAATATCCGTCAGTCCTTGCCTTTAAGTAGTATCTCCCGAGAAGTGATCGCCCTGCGGCCTAACTGCGACCGGTCGTTCGTCAAAAGCCGCCTCATATTTGAGATACAATAAATAATATACAACATGTCATAGATGGATGTGCTGTAAGCGCTCCTATGAATAATGAGGCTGGCTTTTCTATCGCTGCAGCGGAATACTTTTGACTGGGGTCTTGGAGGTGGAGGAATGCACGGTACTTGTGGTACAAATTACGAATTGCTCGCGACTGTCTGTGCTCTAGTTAATTGGATGTTCTACGAAGAGCCCCATCGCTGTCAGACTGACAATCGTTGCGTACCAATGTACAGATGATTTGTTGACAACCCTATTTGCTTTACTGAGCAGCTCTTGTAGGTCCTGTGTTGGCGGAGCAATCTTTCTAGCTACCACGGCAAGGCATGCATCCCAACCACTATCCGGATCTGACCGGACTCGACCGAGGTAGGTGTTAGACAGCTTCGTCCATTCCTAGCTCGATGGCGGCGCTCAACTTTGTGTGGCACAAAAGGAATGTCTTGGCGGGCTGGTCCCGGACTGTGTGGAACAGAAAGCGGTGTCTTTCGTGTCAACCCTCTTGTACCTAGGCAGATAAACGTCTATTTCGTCGTCCGTAACGCTATTCTATGAACAAGACTAGGTTAGTCAAGTATATTCCTACGTCGTATCCTACGAGCTCTATGATGAAGGTATGCGTTCTCGTGAGAGAAGATCGGGGGGGGGGGGGGTTCCTCGGTGATTTTCGACCAAGCTATGTTGTACCATGGTTCGCTCCACTGGGGTAAGTCCGGATACCAAATCTCTAACCGTTTAGATCGAAAGTCCTAGATTGTCTACCAAGATCCCCTTGGGTAATTATCAAGGGAGGACCCAAACACCCTCGCGTGATGGCCGCCTCTAGAAGTTCATTCTACCTAATTGGGTTACTAAGGAAATAAAAGAGCAGCTCGCTTTCCTCGGCGCACAAGTAGTGAATAGTCAAATAGCGGCATTGGAACGGTAAGTACCGCTCGAGGCCCCAACGGCAACGAGCTGTCCGTTCCTTGCATCAAGCTGGTTATTAAGTGTACGCGTACTGTACTTATACCAGAGGAAGAAGACTAGCCCCATGCGCGCTCTAGCCTCGCAGGGCCGACGATTTCGATCCCTGATTCCTTGGCTGAAATATATCCAGCTGTGCGCCAGAGAAACTGGATATCTCCGTTACAATACCGGGACACGATTGGTCGTTGTCGGATGTCGGTTACCCAGTACAGCGTTCCATCCGTATCTACTTTCTGAATCAAGCTGAGAAACCTCGAAGTGGGATGGTATTGATGTCTGAAACAATCCCTGACCACAGTATACAATCCCCATTCGTTCGCTACAGCATGTCAAAGAGTGTTCAGCCACGTTCTACCACCACCCGTATTAGGTGCTTACGATTGGGGGTTCACCCCGCGCTCATGTCTCGCGGAAGTCTGTGCAATCTTTCATAGCGCGTAAAGGGTCATGGACGGTGCAATTGGGGGGGAAAGCCGGCAGGATTGACTCAAGAGCCGGGGTCTCTCGCAGGCTTATCCATGTTGGCGAGGAGCAGCTACCCGGCGTGAATCGGTCGTAGAAGCGCTTGGCCAATCCGCTCGTGGCGCTTGACTCGTCGTCTCTTGTTTATCGGATTCTGAAAAACCCACCGCTCGCTTGGCTACTCCCGAAGCGAGATCCGCGCTGACGATTCATCAGGAGTACCGGACGCATGCTTATTTCAGCTGGGGCCCTCTGATAGATCGAAATGACGGGTCGGTTTCTCGACTTGGAGTCTTGCATAGCCCGACTTTGGGCTGGACCTTGGAGCACTACGTTACCGTGACGGTGTTGGATACAAAAGGCCGCCGTACAATGTACGCTTTCCGGTCTAAGAAAAAGCAAAGCTGTTGACTTGTACGTTCTAGAAAGGCTAGATCGTCCGTGGGTGCTGTCACGTCACCACGAGCCACCCACCTTTTGACAGGGGGGGTGGGCAGCTTTCTTATGAGCAGGAAGCGGTCCATGGGTTTCAGCTATGCAGAGCTCAACATTTTGCAAAAATGCGGCTTACCTCCTGTCCCAAGCTCGGGGTCTGTCTACTTGCAGTAATAGACTCGTAATCGTGCAATGAGCGATTAACATGGCCTAGCAACTGGCCAAGACCTGTCTTACCAGGCTTGTGACTAATATAGAATATACGGGGGTACCCTTGCCTGTCTCGATTTTGGCGTCCCTGCATCGGTTTACCTGGTCGCACATGGCTGCTACGATTAAGACAGGACAGTGAACATCGCCCAGAGATCAGAGCGACCTGCCCCTGGTCAGCCAAACCCCAGCCCCTCCCCATGCGATGCATTATGATGGTGCATTGGCGACACAGGGAGCGTCGAATGAATGGCTTTGGCGACCACGGTAACAAGCCGAGAAGTCACTGTAGTTGAATTCAGCAGTCCGTGGAAGAGAGATAGTTAGCCACTCCCGTTGCTATCGGAGATTTCCTCGGCTTACAGCGTCGTACTCGTAAATCTCTCCGACGCCATCAACGTCGTCCCGCCTGTCCTCCCTTGGAGGGGCGTCGTTCACCTCGTCATCAAATAGCCCCATGGTGGGCTAACTTGTCCACGGACGTCATATCAGTCAATTTCCTCTTTTTACGTTTGTACGGCTCTCACAACTCGTATACCCTTACAGTATCTCGATCTCGCGTGTCCGTAACCGGGATCTGCTTTTCCATCCGCTTTTCATTGGCTACCGTTGGTACCAGCACTACGTGAACAGACGGCAGAGCGCGAGACTAGGCCTGAGTTGTCTTGGACGATTTGGAGATTTTGCTGAGTCCGCTTGACTGGGTTGTCGACTGCTGTGGTCCCATCGGCCCATGTGCCGGCACCACAAAAAAAACGTTGACATTGACCTTTCTGAGTGTAGTTCGCTATCTAGTTCCGCGTTTCGTAGGAAAAGCTAGACCGGAAGCACACGGCCTGCCCGCCCTATTGTGTGTAGCTGTGTCTCCCGCCGCTGCTTCTCGAAGCTCGAGGTTAGATAGCACCAGCACCCGCTTCCGCGGCCTCTGTTACCGCGGACTAGGGTCGGTCGAACTGGGTCTGGCCTGGTAACTAGAGATTGGAGACTGGGAAGAGAGGCTCTACTGTACACTAGGGGCCCCCCTGCGAGGGTAGTCTTCAGCCCAAGCCGGATTTCCATTTTGTGACCATCACACGTCCTTTTCCGCCTTCCCAGTCAAACTAACTTCCATCCAACATTTGTCCTCGATACCCGAGATCACTAAGATCGTTGTCCCCATTTACCCGGACTGCCGGGTCGACCTCGTCCCGCCGCCAGATCGGATCGAACCTTATTTATATTCGCTGCATTATGGATTCTTATTTGCAGAGCATGTCCGACCAGTCATCGCATTCCTCCTCTCCCGAGATGTATGCGCCCGGTCTTCCTCAGACGGCGCCGACCATCTCACCACCCGGGAATGCCGACTCACGGGGACCTACTCAGACCGTGCCGGCAGCGTGTCTCGCTTGTGTAAGTTTGCGCATTTCACAATCGAGAAATTTATCATTTTATCTCATTTGCCAATTCAGTCCGTGGTTGCGCTGACGCTGTGTTTTCACCAATCAAGCGAGGCAAGCACTTAAAATGCGACGGTGCAAATCCGTGCTCGCGCTGCTTAACTTCGAACTCAGCCTGTCAATATGTAGCTTCTCGTCGTGGTTACAAGGGACCGAGAAAGAACTCTACAGCCAACCCAAATAAGCGACATGCTTCAGATTCGCCGCCCTCTGACAACAACTGCCCCATGTTGTTGGGTGCGCACGTCGGCGGCACGCCTATACCGCCCAGCTTGGCCACATTTAATCCGACCAGGAGCGTGCCGGATACTCCCATATCGCCCTTCGTATCAACGCCCGTGACCAGCACTCTTCAACTGTTCCGGAACCCGTATCTCAGCAGTAACAACGGGCCCATGGTCCCCGTCAATAACCAGATGCCGCAGAGATCCATCCCAGAGCAATGTATTGACTCATTCTACTTCTACTTTTATCCAGCCCATCCCGCCGTTCTCCCCAAGACGCACATTATGAAGCTGGCGGAGGAGAGGAATATCGATCATCTCCTGGCGGCCATGAGATGGGTTGGATCTTTGTATATCGAGGTTGGCCCCGCCCGCGGTACCTTCTTCGACGAGACCATGCGGCTTCTGTACGCCCCAGACACACCCAAAGACGGCTTCCTGGTGCAGGCCATGATCATCACCATCGTCGGACTCGACGGCTGCCGTAATAACGACAAGGCGAGAGACATCCTTGCCGACGCCGAGCAGATAGCCATCGAGCTCGGCATGTACTTCCAGGCGTATGCCGTCACACACGGGTGCGGGAACCCACGGCTCGAGGAGAGCTGGCGCCGGACGTGGTGGGACCTATTCGTCATCGACGGCATGATCGCCGGCGTGCACAGGCAGACGAATTTCCTGCTGTACGACTTCACGGCGACCGCGGGACTACCGTGCGAAGAACATGAATATCTCTCAGGGGTAAGTTGGCTTATTCTCGTACTCTACCCCGCCAAAGCTAGGAGAAATACCCCTTACTAGGGGTGCTGACAAACACGAACTGATCCCTCGCCCTCCCGTGCAGAAAATCCCCCGGCCGATGTATCTAGAAGACTTCGACGACCAGCTCTTCACGGGCGAGGACCGCGAGTTCTCGTCGTTCGCGTACCGCGTGGCGTCGATCCGGAACCTCGGGCGCATGATGCGTCTGCCGAGCAGCGGCTTCTCGCCCGAGGAGAGCGTGGACAAGATCGAGTCGTGTCTGTCCAACTGGCGGCTGCACCTGCCCAAGTCGAAGCGGAACTGCCTGAACAAGGACGGGCAGCTCGACGAGATGATGTTCCAGGCGTTTATGATCAACCACGCGTAAGTCACCAGCCATCTTCCTCGTTCTTTGTCTGTCTTCTCTCCCCCCATTCATTCATCTATATACCGGCAAGTAAGCAACACAACTAACCCCTCCCAAAAGCTGCACCATCATCCTCCACCAGCCCCTCTCGCAGCTCGACTCGTCGCCGGCGCGCGAGGTGACGGCGTGCGCGCCTCACCGGCCGGTGGACCAGGGGGACAGCTACAACCTGCACACGCGGCACATCATCACGGCGGCGTCGTCGATCAGCAAGATGGTGACGTACAACGTGCCGATCGCGAGCCACACGCACTTCTTCACGTGCGTGCTGACGCTGTCGTCTATCGTGCACCTAAGCAAGTGGGCCGCCGTGTACTGGATCGAGGACGAGGAGGACCTGCGGTCGCAGATCCGGCTGAACATCGGCGCCCTGAACACGCTCAGCGGCGTCTGGCGCGCCGCCGCCACCGCCGGAGCCCAGGTAAAAGGCGTCGCCCAGGAGATCTACCAGTCCCGCAAGGCCCAGCAGAACAGCCCCCAGTTCTGGGCCGAGTACACCGAGCAGGAGCGCATGCGGAGCATCGCCGCCGACAACGGCATCATGTCCGAGATCAGCCTCCTGCCCTCGGCCCCCGAGTCCGTCATGCCACCGCCTTGACGGCCGTCATGTCGGGGTGTGAAGCAGGAATAAGATGTGAGGGGGTGGGTAGATGGATAGCACCATCATCATATGTGTGGGTTAATGTGCCCATCAAACTATCACAGATTCAACTCATCGTCCTACTTACTATCCTAGCATAAGGGGGGGGGAAGGGACCCAAAGTTCGATGTATCATCATCCAGAAAAATGGGGGGTTGGGGGAAAGCGATGGGGTCCAAACAGAGGCATCCCCCATTTGGCCTGGAAGGAGGCCTTGCCGATTTCTATCCACCGGAGTCTTGTTTAAAGGAAGGGGAGCGGCCTTTTCTATTTATATATAAAGACACAGACACTCTCCCACACGCCATGGGCTACTAAAAAAAAACGGAAGAGACAATGCGCCTTCGTCCCTTCGACAGCAAGGAAAGGGCTGGGACCGGCAAAAGCTGCATGCCGCTTAATTAATCCGCTCGGAAGAGTTATCTGCCTAGCGCACGATTGATGTTATATACTACTAATAACGGGAATACTTAAACCTTGTTGCGAATCAACCTTTTCTTTAAATGCGTGCGCTGTCACTTTGCATGAGATATCTTTTCGGATCTACAAGGTTAAGTATAGAGGGTTCTCCAATTCGTTCATTTCTTTTCTTACTGCTTATCTTGCATATAGTCATTGATGAGGACTCGAATATCTTGGTCGTCTCCAATTTAGATATTAGCCTTGAGCACCTTGAACGCATCCTCTCGGGTCTCGGCATATCGAGTCTCGGCTGTTTTCCAGTTGATGACGTTCCAAATGTTGTCGACGTATGCCGCCTTGCCGTTGAGATACTGGAGGTAATACGCATGCTCCCACATATCGACGCCCAGTAGCGGGGTATCACCCACGACGACAGCCTCCTGGTTCGCGAGCGTGACGATGCGCAGCTGGCCGGTGCCAGCTTCCTTGACGAGCCATCCCCATCCACTGCCCTGGATACCCAACAGTGCGGCCCCGAAAGCGGCCTTGAACTTGTCCAGGCTGCCCCAGGTGCTGTTGATGGCGGCTTGGAGCTTGGGCGACGCGGAAGGCTGGGCATCGGGCGACGATGCGGGGGACAGGCCCTCCCAGAACAGCGAGTGGTTGATGTGGCCGCCGCCGTTGAAGCGGATGGCGGAGAGCTGGGCAGCGGCGTCGTGCAGACGGCCTTCGGCGGTGGCGGTCGCGGACACCTCGAGGGCCTTGTTCAGGTTCGTGATGTATGCCTGGTGGTGCTTGTCGTGGTGAAGCTCCATGATTTGCTTGGAGATGCTCGGCTCAAGCGCCTGGTGAGATGAATGGTGAGCACGCATGTCCCCGAGTGTGCAGACACCACCTCACCATCTGCCATGCAGTGAGGGGCGAGGGGCGAGGGGTGAGGCACAGATATCACTTACATCATAGGCGTAGGGTAGAGGAGGGAGCTTGTACGTTGCAGGTGCCATTATGAATTGTTAGTCGATGCTTTCAAAGCAATGTCCAAGTTGTCTTCTCTTCTGATTTACAAGTAGGGGCGGGTTATACGGAACGTGTATGTGGGAAAAGAGGGAGAGAGAGGCAGGGACAGGTTGAACAGAGACATCGGGCACGACTAAAAGCTTGTTCACACAAGGTGGGCCGTAGCACTCGCTTCATAAGGTACATATATGTAAGGTATGATGAGGGGTTCAGTCGCCACCCGCAGTAGGTTATGTAGGTGGCATGTTCTTTCCCTGCTGTCTTTCTTCTCTTTTCTACATGCAGACAGGTACTTCCTTACTTGGGTACGTACTGCATTGGGTACCTTGGGCAAGAGGCAGGTGCACGGGGACATCAGGGTTCTCGTTTCTCAGCATAGCGCGCATTACGTCAATCTACTGTAGAGTTTCTACTGTACTGAATATAGCCCGGTGACTTTACTAACTCTTGTTTTCTCTTACCTACCTACTACATAAGGTACTATCTGCCTCCTTCAAGGTTACTCTAACACAGCATAGCGAATAAAGTTGCGGCTGTTTGTGTGGGCCACCTCCCCGTTGTATGGAACCAGCTCAAACTTGCTCAAATGAACTTACTTCATCGAAACCCGCTTTTACCTTTTATACTACATATAAACATATTTCTTTATCGCTTGCTCGAAGATGAATGAGAAATAATTGATTATTTTCTTGGATTATTTGGACTTTTTGAGCCTCACGATTTGCAATACTCACTGCTTAGACTGTGGGTGGTGGTGCTGTTGCTCTTTCGTACTAATATTCGCAACCTTGATGGCCACTTGAATATCGACTATTTCTTGGCGTTAAGAAAGACAACCTCGAACGCGCCCACCCCTTTTAACCTGATACCTCGCACTTTACCTACCTACCCTCTCAGACGTGTACACTACCTATATTGGCCTGTCTCTAATTCATCTTGTCCTTCCTTTTTATATATTTTCATCCTTTCACCATCATTTCCTACCTTCAGCTCTGCCAACTAATACACGCTCTGTTGTCGATACCTATACCCCTATCTGTCAAAGTACATCATCAGACTGCACTTACAACAAAATGTGTGGCGATCATCCTAGAACCTCTCTCGGCGGGGCCGTAGCTGTCATGAGCCCGTCCCCATCCACAACCAGAAGCTTGATCAGCACCTCTCCCTGGCCGCTGTGCGGTCGCCTTATCTTCCAAAGCTTGGGAGGAGGGAGCTCGATGGCTACGCATGCTATGTACAGCCCCAATTCACCGCTCTCCGCCACCCAAGTCCCTATTTCTACAAATGACTGTCTGGTCAAGATACAGTGAGTTGAGGCACCTCTGTCGACTTGTTGACTGCTGAACATGCTAACTAGTGTTTTTATAGCGAGACTGGTGACTTGACAATACCTGCCACGGAGAGCCCCTTGTGGGCCACACTCTCATTGAAGACGACCGGGAGCAGCGGGCTTCAGTCGATGATGTATGAGCTGGAAAGACCTGTGAAGATGGAAGTCGGGGCTGATGGAATCATTGGGCGTAGAGTATCGATATGGATACGGCAGAGCACGGAGCCCCTTGCCGAAGGCATCGCCGGCTTCAACTAATGATGAAGTATTACATCGCTGGCTTCAGCTATACGGCTGATGGTTGCCCTCTATTTGGTGTAGCCATTCATTGAAGCCCTTTGGGTAAACTTTACCGAGTTCAAATTATATGATACCACATTCTTTCGTCATTAACCGCTAAGCACTTAAGGTAGTTGCTAATATCTAGTAGAAACATAACTTTGGCACTTGCACGCGTGCTAACATGTACCTTAGATCGTGGAGTAGGATAATTAGAGCATTATAGCATTGCAGCAAAGGGGCACATATACACCTGTGGTAGGTATGATAAGACACGATTGTATTAGAAATGATAGGTACAGGATTGTACAACGGGAACGGCTTCCTCGGAAGTCACTCCACCGGCAAAGCAGCTGAAGTCGAACGTAAGCGCAAGGACGTAGAGCACTGATATGCCTTGCCAAGAAATCACTGCCTCAAAAGCCGCGACACCAACAGCGATACACCTTGGCCCATGAAATGTCTTAACTAAAGTAGGTACATAACGCCAGTTTCGGCAAGTTGCTGCTGTGTGATATGTAGTAGGAGTGTACACCTCACACCACAGTCCTACTGGCAAAGCCGGTCTAGACGAGATCGTAGTGTCCGCGTCCAAACCGCCTCCCCTCCTCGGATGCCTGGTCAGGATTCAAGAGTGTGAGACAGGAACATTAATGGTGAATGCTATTAATGGTTGTACCACCTCCGTCTTACACAGATGATATGATTACTTCTACTACTTCTTGGACTGCTTCCCCGACAGTTCGATATAATAGCTGTGCTCCTAGTAGAGTGATGTAAATGACCCCCATGACTCCATCCGCGCAACAATATCAGAGATATGGAACCTCCAAGTTGCTTTTTGACAATTCGAAAGCCCTTTGAATCTGTACTAGGTCCGCGTCTTAAGAGTCCTGTTTGCACGTCACATATTGCTGCTCATCCAAGCCTTTCCCCGACCGCTCACCATAGCCGACCGACACCATGTCTTTCGCTGATATTCCGCCTGAAACTGATCTCTGCCAGCTCCCGAGCGGACCCGCACCGGATGGAGAGACGGTTGATTTCACCCAGACGGATCTGAAAGATCTTGGGGTTGGTGTCACAACTACCTTGACTGTCATCACAACGATTTTCGTCGCAAGTCGGTTGTATTCCAATTTCAGAAGGCTAGGATGGAGCGACCGTAAGCAATGTTCCCAAGATCGCGAGTGAGGGCCATCTTATTGATTTGTCTACGTTAGTAATGGTTTTCGTCGCTCTTGGTGCGAATATTGCCACGCAAGTGACATTGACCATGAGTGAGTCTCTCCCTATCACGATACCAATCTACAGTAGAATATGCAAGTTAATCCGCTGGCGCCGTCAGACGCCAGGCTCTTCCGCCACGCATGGCATTTGCCATTGTGCTGGATCTCCGGTGAATATCAGAAGGTAAGAAGATGACCCAGCTTTATCCAAGGTATCAGTGAGTGTGCTTACCAGCGCTGACTGGGCATATTGCATAGTTGGTGTATATCTGGACCGTCCTGTATATCGTCAGCGGATGCTTCTCTAAGATCGCTACTCTCGTCCTCTTCCTCGAAGTATTCACAGTGTCACGGGGAATGCGCAAGGCCATCTGGACCGGGATAGGAGTGACCGTCGTTCTCTATGGTGCTAGCCTTATTTTGTCGTCTTACTTCCTAGTCCCTCACAACGAACAAACATGGGAGTCTCTAATATTATATGAATCTATCGAAGTAGTCAGTTTCTCCGCCTATTGGGTAGTCGTCTCAGGCTCTGCTATCCTTCTGATCGATTTATACATTCTCATCTTGCCGCTCCCCGTCCTATGGCGACTGAATCTATCGAAGCGGAGAAAAATGCTAGTTACAGCGGTATTCTTGGTCGGAGGACTGTAAAATAACCCCCTATACTCGAAGGCATGCTCGCCGATCTGACTAGTGTCTTGCAGCGCCGTTGCGGCCAGCACCGTGTCTCTTGTATTCAAAGCGCTCTATATCGATGTAAATGTCCAAACTCATGACTATACGTACGATTCTGCTGTCGTCGAAAACCTGCTGTAAGTTTGCACCCAGCTTGCCGGCCTTGTTCTGATATTTCGACTCTAGGCTCGTGGAAATGGATGCATCGCTTATCATCCCATGTACAATCGCTTTCGCCAGCGTAGTGCGCTCCCACATACCGCAAACCAGGGTTTATGTCGCTCTTCGGTCGGCCATATTGGGTGACGAATGTAAGGAAAGTAGCAATAACGTCCATAACAACCCAAACCAGCCACGGACTGGGCGCGAGAAACGGCCTGGGCAAAATGATACGAGACATAAGGATGGGTACATTGAGATGAACGACACATGGCCCGCGAGGAATAACGCAACGGTGGACATTGAAGTAGCTGGGACTGCCGTCGCCACAAATGACTCTGATGGACAACTTGAAGGCCTGGTGGTGACGAAGATGGTACATGTTGAGAGAAACCCACCGCCTTCCTTGTCATCAACCTAGGTTAGTCTCTCGATGTGGGAGATGGGAGCTGGTTATTTTATGGTATAAATGATTCACAAATAACTTGGTCCTTAGTCAACTGCTTGATAGTAGGTAGGGAGTACAGTATAGTGCAGCTTGGCTCGGGAGTATGTACATGCTGTCGTGCGCATCAGAAGTGGTCACCCCCCACTTGACTTACACTGGCTTAAAGGTGGGGTGGCTGCTTTAGGCAAGTTCAGGTGGGCTTAGTTTAGTGCATGGTTCCGCGGGAAGGCAACCCCCTGCAGTGGCCCCGATTCAGCTCGATGGCACCCCTGCCAATAGCGTGCAGCAACTAATGGCACCTAATTATTATCCCCAACACCCAACGCTGCGACCGTTGGAATTTACCTACTTAAACCATCGAGGTATGGATATCTTCCGGAACGCCTTCCTCTGGGCGCGTCGCGATCCGCAACCCGCCAGCACCCCTGCCGACTCCCATGCCGAGATGCCGCGACGCGATGGCACGTCGACACCAACGCCAGCCAACCCGAATCCAAATCCGAACGTGAACCTGGTGCCAGCCTCGTCGCCGCTCTCGTCCGTCGATACCATCACGTCGTTCGCCACGCCCACCGCCACCTCCCCGAACAACATCGACGAAGAGGGCACTGCCGATACAGACGATGGAGACGATGGAGACCAACCCCCCGCGGATGCACCGCCGCAATACTACAAGGCCCGGGGCTTGCCGCCCGAGCTGAAGGAGCACTGTCGCGTATATCTGGAAGAAGCCCTCCGTATGTCGCCCGCTTTCCGGCATCGTTACGTCCCCTTCCCCTGCTTATGCATTGCTGCCGCTTGCACTTCTGTGACTAACCTAACCTAACACATTTCACAGCCCGACAAGCCCTCTTTCTGCTCGACAGTCTCCTATCAACCCGGCCCTTGGACCCCCGCGAACCAGCCTACTCCCCCCCTCCGAGCCAGATCTCCCTCCTGTGCTCCACCATCGTCCATCCAGACTTCACCACTCGGCCTAAGGAACCCGACTGGCCCGAGATTAGCGTCCAATCTCTGGTGTACCTTCGAGACCTGCTTGCCGTCCTTGGTCCCATCAACGCCGGCTTCAAAGAGTCCGTTCTCTTCGGCACAAATGCGACATCCGACCTCGACCCAGAGCCCCACGCCGCCCACGATGCCGGCCTAGATGCCGACGAGCGCGGTTTGGTGCGCCTGTCTCCTCGACACGGGAACGACACTATATGGCAACGCGGCCGTGACTTCTTCAGTGTTGTAGGATGGGCTTTCAACTGCAGCTTTTTGTACCCTGAGCGATGGCAATGGTGGAGACGATGGCTCGACTTCATGTTGGACCTACTCGAGAAAGATCTCCAAGAGCGGTACAGGTTGGACATAGCGAATGATTCCGATGAGATGCCCCTACTGCAGAGCTCTATCCTGGCCTCTTATATTACCCAGCGATCCGGTAGGACCGCCGATGCCGCCATGTGGATCATGAAGGCGCTCTTCGCCGACGGTGATACGCCATCCACTTCTGTGTTTCAGGAAGTCTGGCAACGAGAACACAAGAGTAACTCGCACCGCGCCATGAACAAGCGGAAACGAGAAAAGGTCAATATCGACAAGGGCGAGTACGGGGGATATCTCGATGATGAGTCAGTTCACTCGTCGCAGGCCTCGGAACCCCCGACGCCACAGAAAAATAGGGTAAGATCGGATATGGGAGAGGGGAAGGGTCTCGAGATGGCATACGTCGAGACAATACCGTTGAGACAACGCTTATTCTCTCAGGTGAGTTTTGGGAAGGGATCCTGTATCGATGGATATGTAAGCTGACACCAAGTTACTAGGTCTCGTATTTGTGTTACGGTCTGGGTGACGCTTCTCCGATCGATTTCTCAACCCTATATCAGAAGTTCGAGCAACGCATCAAGGAGCTCCCTCTTCCCGTCTTCTCATCCTTCATCACCAGCTCGACCTCGGCGCTGCGCATCGATCAGCAGATCGAGATGTTGCAGGGGGTGCTCTTCCTCTTCGTGCCGCCCGGCGCGCTGAGCCCACGCAAAGTCGATCGGGCCCGCTTCGAAGAGGGCGGCATCTCTCCTGCTATTCTCGAGCGATGTTTCCTGCCATATCCGGCGAATACCATCGAGGTCGACGACAATGCGAAGATGTCTCTCCTGCTCGAGAGTCTTTTGATGATCGTCTGGAGGCATAGGGAGACTGATGGGATGTTCAGTGCACAGCTTGGAGAAGCTGTGAGGAAGGGTATTGATGCTCGATGGGAAAAGATTAACAAGAAGAAGGCGCGGGGCCGGGGGAAAGCGGTCAGCGATGCAGAGGCTGAAGCCAGGGCGGTGCTCGAGGCATCAGGTGCGAGGCTTGGCTGGCTTGCGGACGCCATATTGGAGGATATCGACGAGGACGCGATGGACGAAGATGAGGGCTCGTGAGGCTACGTCGGTAGCTGCTGCGAATACCGAGATGTGCGATGATGCGGGGTGGACCGTGTGGGCATTTCTTTTGCTGCCGATAACTACGTTTTAATGGTTGGGCGCATTGCCGATACGATGAGCCCGTTGTTAATTTGTTGGGATTACGTCGAAGCCATAGACGGAAACTGGTGCGCTGGACATGGCGTTGGGAGGAATCTTGTCTCGCACTTGATTCGACATGGCGTTTGGCGTGGGTATGATCAGGCACGAAGTTACACTGACGTGTTGCGTCGTATTTCACGGGACCGGGACTGGGGGTATACCCTGGCGTTAGGGGTTCTTGTCGCTGTATTATTTGATGTCTTCGATAGACCGAAGGTAATATATCGTGTATAAGGCAGGGTTAGATGCCCATATACCGCTGCTACCGCGGTGATTACCGATGTAATTCATATGGCCCTGTTAGTACATGATATCGTACAAGTCTATTTATCTTTGCTGTTGCAACACCGGCTTCGTAGCGTGACTTGACCAGTTGTGCCGGTATCACCGCTTCTTCGCCGGCGCGGGCGCCCACGCCTCGGGCTGCCACGTCTCACCCGGCGCGCCTCGTTGCGCCGCTTGCTTCCAGGGGTCCGGGTCGGGTTTCTGTGTGTCTTCTCGTTCCCCTCCTCTGGCATCGCCCTCTCCTCCCCCTTTTACCCCCCCCTGCGCTATCCCACCCGTTGTTTTCGTCGTCTTCCTGCTAGGCATCTCTAAAAGACTGTCTTTGGCCTCCCACCTCGCGTCTGCCTCGGCGGCGAGCACCTTGATGCGCGCCTGCCGCTGGAGCTCGGCCATCTGCTCTTCCATTGTAGGTGGGTGCGCGCGCTGGTACCGCAGCCACTGGTGCCATGCCGGCGTCACCCTCACTTCGCTGTAGTGGGTTGAGCGTGGGTAGTGCACTAGTCGTCGCGGTGTGCTCGTCGGCATGTCGCCGCGGGGTTGCCGCAGCTCGTAGTAGGTGTTGCCGTGGGGGTCTTGGCCTGATGAAGGGTTAGGACGAGTTTGGTGTAATGAATGGGTTGTGAACACTTGCCGACAAAGAACCGTTTCCGCCATGGCAGCCGTAATGATTTCCACACCTGCCAGGCTTTGCGGAGGGGACCGGCCGGGGTTGTCGGCATGATGTGCGCGCAGAAAATGCGGCGGAATGTGAGATGTGGAAGGGGCCGTTTTGGTACTGCTGGTTTTTATAAGGCCTGTTGATGCATATTGTTGATTGCGCGAGACGAAATATTGAGCCCCCTGCTGTACTTACTGTATGGTATCGAAGCTACGTCAGACCCTGGCGCAGAGTGGTTATCTTATCTTATCTTATCTTATCTTATCTGCATACCTAGCCATAGCTGACGGTTACTGTCGGTACCAAATGTAGGTACATAGTATTATAGGTGCCTACCAGCCACATATTATATACAAAGTTACTTCAAGTACGGCTTCCCAGCCACCTCGCGCGACCCCTCCATCCCTCCAACACTGCCGCCAAGCCTAAGCCCAATCTCGACCCGAGAGACGTCACTGCGTCTACTCCATCTCATCTTGCGCCTGCACTGACACGTTGGGGTGCGTCTGCGTCTCTCCCCCCACATGCGAGATCTCTCTGCCCGTTGGCTTTTGACAACTGTATTCTTGACCATGCGCTCCCTAAATTCCCTACTTAGCTGAACACCTATCATCCTACGAATTCGACCACAGTGGTACAGGACCATCGCACAAGAGCACTGGCTCATTGGTGTCTCGGGACGTTGCTACTAATTGGTGACGCAACGCATCGCAGCACAGCGCTGGACAACTGTCTTGCTTCGCTGGTCGCCCGGGTCCGTCGTCGCATTCCTCGGCGAGTGGCAATTGATTAAACAACAACAACACGCTCGGCATCGGAGCGCCAATGCAACCTTTGCAACCTTTGCAACTCTCGCCACCTTCGCCCAGCCCGTCCCTGAACACGCCTTGCTACGAAATCCTGTCCGATCCACGGTATAAGTGCGCATGAGAGCGAGCCATCGGTGTCGACCCGCGAAACCCTACCTATTTTCAACCTACTGCTTGCTTCTACAACATAACGGCTATGGCGTCGGTATCCTCGTTAGATAAGGACCTGCGAAAGCTGCGCCTTGAGAAATACACGCCTGCCGCTGCTGCCGAAGCCCGGTCCTGGATAGAAGGTATCTTGGGAAGCAGTCTACCTTCGACCGACCTTCTCGACGGTCTGAAAGATGGCGTTGCGCTTTGCAAGTAAGTATAGTTGAGAGGATAGTAGACATCGGATGTCGCATGTCGAGTCATTGGAATAGTTACTAACACCAATTATAATAGGCTCGTGAACCTGGCCGTCGGACCGCCCGGAGTCAAGTTCAAGCAATCCGCCATGCCCTTCGTCCAGATGGAGAACATATCGCACTTCCTGCGGGCCTGCCAATCCCCTCCCCTCAACCTTCAGGAACACGACATGTTCCTCACCGTCGATCTCTACGAGCAGAAAGACCCTGCCCAGGTCCTGCAATGTATCAGTGCCTTCTCGCGCGCTGCCCATGCCGTAAACCCCTCGGCTTTTCCCTCGCCCATAGGTCCCAAGAGTCGCGGTGCGCTTAGCCCACAGGCGACCGGATACAACACCCCCAGAAACCGAGGCTTGTCAAACGTGAGCAACACGTCTCCTACATACGGTTCACGCTCTGGAGTGGTAGCTGCGAGAACTGGTGACTCGTCGGGTCTCAGGAGCCCCGCAAGGAGTCCCACGAGTGATCGACTTGGCGCGCGTTCACCTACAGTGTCAAGTTGGAGTAGAAGGGACCACGAGGGGGTTACCAGCCCAGCATGGAACATCGCCCAGTACGGATATATGGGGGGCGCCAGCCAGGGGAATCTGGGTATCGCCTTCGGAGGCCGACGTCAGATTACGAGTGCCAGTCCCCGTGTACCTACCTGGGCAGAGAAGGAGCGCGAACGAAAAGAACAGGAAGAACAGCAACGGTTGCAGATGGAAGAGGAAAAGCGGAGGCGCCAAGCCGAACTGGAAGCGGACGAGAAACGCGCGCAGCTGGAGGAAGAGCAACAGTGGGAAGACGAGACGAGACGGTTACGAGCCGAGGAAAAACGCAAGACAGAGGAAGAGAAATTGAAGTGGGAAGAAGAGGAGCGCCAGTGGGGCCTGGTAGAAGCGAAGCGGCGGCAGGAGGAAGAGGAGGCCGAGGCAAGACTGGCAGAGGAGCGAATAAAAGCCCGTAGCCGGAATGACAATCGCTTACGGGGCCAGTTTCTCAGTCAATATAAAGCTGAGCAGACAATAGCAGCACAAAGAACAGGCGACGGCGATTATCGCAAGCAGCTACGAGAGCTAGAGCTTGCGCGCCAGAGGGAAAGCGAATACTCGGAGGAGCGGCAAAGGCGCTCCCCAGGCCGGGACAGAGCCAAGAGCCGAACGCGCTCTCGCAGCCGGCCCAACAAGGCAGAGAGACCACCTAGTCGGCAAGACTCGTGGAGACCTCGTGATGAGAGAGATTATCTACGCCAGCAATGGAGCCAACGCCAAGTACAGGAGCTCGAGGCGCCGGCACCTCAAGTACCACCACGTCCCTTACCCGACCCTACCGCAGTATCAGTGAAGACGCATCGGACTGGCGAGACGGCGGCACCTCCAGCCCCCATAGAGACCCAGCGAACCGGGGAGGCTAGGCCCCTCCCTGTTCCTGGGGCCACCCCTTCCTCGCGGCCGCTTCCAGTCCCCCAAGCGGCCAACCGCACAGATCGCTTCCTAGCCTCCAACCCGGCACCCGCACAACACGCGCCGCAACAGTCATACTCGCGCGAGCTAGACGTCACGGCAGAGCGCGACGCAGAAGACAAGCGCCGCGCACAGTCTCAGAACAAGACCAAGGCCGGCGGGTGGGCGAGCAAGTCCCTCCTCGAGCGTGAGATGGAGTTGGAGAGGCAGCGTCAGCGCGAGTGGGAAGAAGCACAACACGAGACAGCGCAGGCTGTGCGCTCCGGTGACGGCGTCGACGGCATCGGCGGCGGCATCGGCGGGCGCTGGGACGTCTCGCAGTGGGCGGGGTATACAGGGGGTGATTCCCAGAATCGAGGCTCGGCGGGCATCGGAGCAGGAAGGAGGCAGATTGTCGGGCCGCGGCCTTTGCCTCATCGGCCTTGATTCTATTTACCTTTTCCTTCCGGGGACCATGGAGTCTGGGGTGTTAGGCTTGGAGCGAGTTGATTGATGTTGGGTTAGAGTTGTGTATTCAGAGGCGGGGTTGGGGTTCAAGTTGGCTGCAGCTCACTTGAGTCTCGAGGTAGATATCATCTTATTATTGTATCTTTTATTCTTGACTATACATTTGTGATGGTTCGTTTTCATTCTGGACTCTGGCATTTGGCACTTATAGAATGCATAGCAGCGTTTTAGCTTATGAATCGAAACTGTTGTACATACATAACAATGACCCATGGTTGTTGTGTAATGTAAGCTTAACTCTGCTACCGACACGACATATACTTTCCCTGTTAATTAAAATTTAACCTTTTGGTGCCCCCTTGAAGTTCGAATAAGGACGCTAAGCTGAGCCGCAAGCTATCTGCCCCACTGCGCGTAACGTCTAAAGAAGACCAAAAGTAGGTTGTATTGTTGTTGTTCTCTCTACTGTGTGGAGGTGGCGTGTAGCTATTGTAGGGGTGGATGGAACCCATGGGCCCTAATCTCATAGAGTAACAATAATGTCTGCACTTGTGCCTTCCTATAGTAATCTAACTCGTCTAGGACGGCAATGCCCGCTAATTCAACTTCCGGGGTGTCACGATATAGACTGCAGCACTATACCGTAACACTACAAAAGGTAGAACGTTGTCAAGTCGAGCACTTGACCGTCTGCAGTGACTATACGCGTACTGGGCTTGTGACACGGGGATAGAGAGCAGCGAGAATATGGACCTCTCGATATCCCACAAATGTTCAGTAGGGTAGTGCTAGACCTAACTGTTTCCTAAACGCGTCCCTCGCCGGTCTTGTGCGAGATTCACTCCAATCCTGAAGGATGCCAGGGACGCCGACTGTTATACGCGAGGAGGTGTGGAGGAAGGCGAGCCATACCACTGCCCTGTCTGCCGCCCGGCAACTTCTCATACAGTGGGACGATCTTGAAGCGGCTCGGACGGGCGAGTCCTGTGAAAATGACCCAAGTTAAAGCCGTGGCTGGCTCGGCAGCAATGGGGACCGGCGAGATGTTACCTCTGCCGACCGATATCCCAAGCCAAACGCCAAACACAATAGAAAGCGAGCAGAAAATGATATGTCCCCGTAAGATAGGTGTGGGGGGTTTGGCAACGTCCACGAGAAGTTGTGCGAAGTGTTGGGGAACTTCCGCGAGAAGATCTGTGAAGGATTGGGTAACTACCACGAGAGAATCTGGAAGACTCGACAAGAGGATTCTACCCTCATATAACCATTGTATTGGCAGCCGAATCCATGCGTTGTCATGTTGCCGTAGTGGCGTCTTGCTATCCAGATCCCGAAGTGGAAGTGATGCCTCCACGTTATCTTCCACGTTATTCTCCATGGCAGTAGATTCGATATCACCGGTGCAAAAAGGAACGCCCAAGACTTCTAGGAGAGTTTATAGTTGAACGAAGAGGTAGGTCTGGAAACTACTGTCACAAAGTATAGGAACAAAGAGGCCTCTGTATATGTATCTAGGTTAGCCTACGTAGCCTTGATACCCTCGTGCAACAACAAGAGTCTGTACCTACCGTATACTGGACCCTGGTTCGTGACAGGTAGGTCTGGAAACTTGAAGGATAACATGGAGCAGTTAGGGCCTGTAGACCCCTATTGTAGCCTCTATCCCACAAGAGGTATAGTATTGATCCATGTAGGAAGCGAATGAAGGGGAAGAAATTCAGATAATTAATGGCGTTCTGGTTTTTGGTACGAAGCCTAAAACTATCGTAATTGTGATCCGGTCGAGTGAGGAACCCAAAGACCACACGGAAAATATCGGAGTTAATTAATCACCAACGAAAAACGACCACTTGGCGGTGCCAGCATGCGCCCTCTGGGTAGAACTTCTGACGCCTGAGCAATCTATACTCCAGGCAACCATGATAAGGTACCGTAACCGGATTGGGCGGGAGCAGAGAACGTGGTCTCTATATTATATCTACCGTTGCATAGGAAAATAACGGGTATCTAAACACGACGTGGACGATTTCTATAAGTACAAAAGAAGCGCTGCTTTAAAAGAAGCCTCTAATTGGTTCAAAAATCTGGAATAAGGCCAACCCGAAACTTTTCGGCAGCCCTTCGCACTCCGCTACTCAACTCTATGTCCGATCTAGCATACTTCGAATCAAGCTTCATACAGCCCAACAAGCTCCTATTATGGCCGATCCCTTCACCATAATTGGCCTCGTATCTGGCATCATCTCCCTCGCTGAATTTGGCTTCAAGATCGTGTCCGAAACCAAGACCGTATACGATTCCGTACACGGAACAACAGCGGAAGCCGACGAGCTTATTATGATTATAAATAATGTTCGACACTTACATGGCCAAGTCAAGGGACAGCATTTATCCAACAGGAAGCTTTCGTTCGATGAATCGAACGTTCTGGCGATGGTCGAAGAATGCGACGCACTTGCCAACAAACTAGAAGACACAATCGCGACACTGAAGAGACGAAATGGGACAGTTTCAAGAACCTTGGAGAGCGCGCGGGTTGCCTTTCGCAGCTTCTCGAAGCACGACGAAATACAGGCCCTAAAATCTCGACTAGATGCGCTGGATCAGCATATTCGGAGCTACCTATATCGTGCCCTGCAAAAGTAAGTGCATACCTTTCTTCATTCATCATGTCGAGGACCTTAAGCTGTCGGGTTGATTCAACTTGTACTAATGACTATTCGCCCGCTTGTTATAGAAAAGAACATTCGATAATCATGGCCAAGCTAGAGGAGATTGAAACTTCAGTCAAGACGCATATCGAGAACGGATCAAATCTGGGTCACATTCGGGATGATATTCTTCTTACCTTGACAAATCGAACCAAGCTCAGCGGCGAGATAGAAGCTGCGACTCAAGCGGAACGGCTTGCTAGCATAAAGACAAAGCTCGAAATGCTAGAAAAAGAGCAATACATTTGCGCTACGCAAATCAAAATACTCAAGAGCCTTTATTTTCCGGAGCTACGACGTCGCTGGCATCAAATACGCGATGCAGACATACGATCCAATGAATGGATATATGATGCCGGGAAAACATCGTTCGTGTCGTGGCTAGAAAGCCAGAGGCAGGGCGACAGTTTCTTTTATATCACCGGCAGAGTATGTCCCCGAACACTGCCTTTAGACTTCCTAGCTAAACAATAGATGCTATTTAGGCCGGTAGCGGCAAATCGACGCTCATGAAATTTGTCTCCGAAAACAAGCGGACAAAGGAAAGCCTCGAGAGGTGGGCAGGCAAAGCGAAGTTACACACTGCAAGCTACTACTTCTGGAATCAAGGGACCGACAAGCAAAAGAGCGGAATTGGCCTTTTCCAGTCACTATTATACCAGATTCTCAGATTAGCTCCAGATCTCATCACGCTTATCAACCAAGATCGTCTACATCATGAAGTTTGGGAGATGAAGAAGTTAATCGACATCTTCAAACAAATTGCGCAGCAGACTGTTCTGGATACCAAATTTTGCTTTTTCATTGATGGTCTTGACGAATATGATGGGGACGAGAAAGACATTATTCATCTGCTTCAAGAACTCTCGATTTCCCAGCATATTAAAATATGCGCGTCGAGTCGACCTGGACGCCAATATGAGAGCACCCTGCCAAAGGACGATCGCACATTCGATATTGCCCGCTTCACAAAAGGAGATATGCTGCGGTATATCAAGACACGTCTTCAGCAGTGTGTAAACTGGCGCAGATTAGCCGCAGCTGACCCCCCGACTTGTCAAGATATCCTCAACGAACTATCTGCCCGGGCGGGTGGAGTTTGGCTTTGGGTGTCCCTTGTCACTGCTGATATTATCAAAGAAGCAGAGAAGAATGAAGAGGCCGCTACCTTGCGAAAGATTGTCGATGAGTTTCCCGCTGACCTCTATGAGTATTTCGCACGGATGATCAGAAGAATTCCGAAACGACATCACGAAGAAATGGCAGAGACCTTTCTCGTTGTTATGGAGGAGCTTCAACCCCTACCACTGTACGCTTTCGCGCTGCTCGAAAGGGGGAGAAAAAATAGCAACTATGCCATCGACGCCCCCACAGAGCCCATATCTGAAGAAGGTGTAAAGTCAACGTATCCTGCCTTGCGGGATCGAATCCGGAACCGATGCAGTGATCTCCTCATTGTCCATGATGAGCCACATCCCATTTTCTTGAGCCACTCGGTGGACTTTCTTCATCGTACCGTGCGCGATTTCTTACAAGAGGGTTATAATAAACAGCTGGAAATGTATGCCAAAGAAGAGTTTGATCCTCTAGTGTCTTTGAGCAAGATTTGCCTTGGTTTGCTGAAAGCACTCCCTGTCTCCAACTTCCGGGATCCCGTTTCCGCGAACAAGGTAATAGGGCTTACAGATGAGCTCTTGTACTATGCTCACGAGATCGAGAAAAGACGAGATCTGGAGGGGACCCCTCTCGTCAAGCTCCTTGATCAATTAGACAAGGTCAACAGCCATCATGCCCGCAACATTACTAACCACTGGACGCACGCGCGGGACTCGCCGGCATCACGTGGTCTTGATGAATATCGCGAGGGGGGGAATTGTAACTTCCTCGCCTTGACAGTGCAAGCGCGCCTCGTCAAGTATGTCCGTATTAAGCTGAAGGCCGATCAAAACAACATGAAGAAAAGGGGGAGGCCGCTGCTAGACTACGCACTCCGCCCACGAAGAATAACACCAATTACCATGCCTTACCACTCAGTCAGAGATGATCCAAGCCTCGACGTTGGCATGGTCGAACTGTTGCTTGAAAATGGCGCCGACCCGAACCAGCCCGTCCATCTGTACGAAGGTGCATCAGTCTGGGCACTCTTTTTGTTGTCAATACACGAAGCACGGGAGCAGAATCCCGACATCGAGAGTTCTGCATATAAGAGTTTGAACAAAGCTTGGTACCAAGCTTGTCTGGCCCTAATCGGGGCTGGTGCACGTGGTGATTGCCTTTCTAAACATCCCGCTCAGCACGCGAACGTGTCCCAGATACTCAAGTATGTGTTTGGAGAAGAGAGGGCAGCTGTGCTGGAGCAAGAGATAAAGTCGAAAGAGGTAAAGCCCAAGGAGAACAAGACGAAAGATTCATGTGTTGCCATGTAGTGCTGATGATGACACCCACCAAATACGCAAGTATAGCGCACCGGGGTTTTTCTAAGGAGTAGGTATTGGAGGCAGATTGTTCAGGAATACTGGGATTAGTAATTTTATATATTACTTAGCAGTCAACTCTACTGTCGTTCACTTGAGATTTAGGGCCGGAGGTGTTCTCCTCAAGTACAACGCTCAAAGCAAGCTTCAAGCTCGTCATCAGCTTCAAGGATCTACCCGAGATAGGCAGGTAAGATCTATCTCTTGTGGCGCTGAACTAATCGCCTATGGTACATACCTCTCGGGGTACATTTCAACCCGGGTCTGTATACATGAAGCCACAGGTTAGGGTGAACCCTGATGCTTCTTGTATGTTGATATATGAAGCTTTTATCTAGTATTCAAATGGCTATTTTAGCCTTTCGTGACATCAAAGCCGGCACAAGACCAGGGGCTGGCACCGGCATCAGCCGCAGCTGAGGATATAAACGCACGTTGCTACTGTACAGTACATACGTTCATGTCACCCCGAGGGTCACCCCTAGCTGACAGGATCATGGAGCTGAGCGACAGCCCGCATGGGGCGCGTTTCTCCCTGTCACAAAAACCGAATAGTTTAGTTGGGCGCGCTGCGCGGGGTCTTTGATCATGGCCATCACACACATGCACTTGATGTAGGCAGAACCCACGTCGACCGTGGAGAGAGCCATTGAATTCACGTTTTCGGTCGTTAACAGGCCCTAGTCAGCTCCTCCTCGTACTCACCAGTAGGCTAAAACCGTACGCTTTCTTTTGGTAGTAAATTGTGCTGTATCTTTCTTTCTATTCTACTAACGTACGCATCATGCAGTGCGGCTAATAAACGTCAGTACGAAGACGCTCGAGAAATTCGACGACGACACCAAGCCCATCCCACCCTACGCCATCCTATCGCACACATGGGGTCCCGAAAGCGAAGAGATCTCTTTCCAGTAGCTTCAGCGGGGTGAGATAAAGACGGGGCTCGGGAAGTACAAGTTCGATGAGTGTTGCTCGCAGGCGGCCCGCGATGGTCTCTTATATGCCTGGATCGACACCTGCTGTATCGACCAGGTGAACTCGACCGAGCTCAACGAGGCTATCAATAGCAATGTTCAAGTGGTACAAGGACGCCAAGACGTGCTACGCGTACCTGGGCGACGTCAATGTCGGGGAAGACCCCCTAAACCCGCAGTCCAGCTTCTGCTCGACCGCGGCGCGAACATGGAGCGCCGTGTTGCCCTGCGCGATTGGACTCCGCTGATGCTGGCGGCGCAGAACGGGCGTGAGGATGTTGTTAGCGCGCTGCTTGAGCACGGCGCTGAGATGGACAAGAGGGATTCAGAGGGCTAGACTGCCCTTATGATTGCGGCGCAGAACGGCCATGTGGGCGTCGTGAGGGATTTGCTTTACTCGCGCATGGCGCGGGTCTGGAGGGTGGGCTGAAGGCTGCTGCCATGGATGGGCGGCTGGGTGTCGTTGAGCAGTTGCTTGATGCCGGCGCGGATAGCGGCGTGACTGATGATGGCGGCCGCACCCCGCGGGACTGGGCGCGGCTGAAGGGCCACGCCTCTGTTGTTGAAGCGTTAAGCATCCTCGATGCTGGCGATGCGCAGTCGGATACGGCGACTGAGGTGGTGTCTGACCGGGCGACGAGTCCGGATAGCCCCAACGGCAGGCCGTCGCGGCTCGCGAAGATCCGCGCCTCGCTGGGGCGGAAGAGGGGTGTTTCGGGGGATTAGAGCAAGAGTGCTAGTGTTGCTAGCTTTTCCACCGCTTAGCTGAGATGGCTGCTCTCGGGTATTGGCTAGCTCTTGGATCCCTCGTTCTAGTGGTTTTCAGCGTTACTTTGCATATATGGTGTCATCGTGGGGTAGCAGCTTGCGTATATTCCAGGGCGGGCATTGGGAGTGTGGTTTATTTTTCATTTCTGTCTTCATCTATCATTTGTCTTATTCATATACCTATGTTCGCGAGGTAGGTTTAGACTCTGGGGCGTATATGATTATAAGACCTAATATCCATGATGTTTGGTAGGGAGGCGGGATATTTGGATTATAGACTAATAGTTATAGAGGCTAATTAGAAGTTGTATTGGCTATAATTTTCTAAAACCTTTCTTGCCTTGACGGCTGTACCGAGTTAGATGGATTTTCATTAAAATAAGATATATCTTCACACCTTGCCAGCTTGGATTTCCACCCAAGGGCCCCCTCCCGGCGCCTGGAATCGTCTCTAGAGTGGTGGTTGGTGTACCGATGCTACAATATAGCTCCTTGTTCGTTATATACGATGTGGAAGGTGGCTCTTTATCTAACCTAGCTAATTCACTCACTATCTTCTCTACAGCCCCTTTCAAGAAGGCCGCTTGAGGAGGTGGAACTCGTCGAGGACGGTACCGTCATCGCCATGGATGTAGGACCACTTGACAGCCGTCGAGTTGATGACATTAAGCTGAGCGTAACCGTAGTGAAGGTAGTCCAGCACGTTAGTGACGTTGGATATGGGGGCACCGTTTAGTGTGCTGTGCGACTCGATGTTACCCGCGGCGCCGTTGATCAGGTGCGTCATCGACTTGCCCGGGTTCGTGTAGTACGTGTTGTTATCCACGACGGAACTCTTGTCAATGATTTGCCCTGGGCTCACTGGCCAGAGGCGTTCGTACCAGTGGATATGGCTATGACAGTTAGCGTGGTGTTCCCATGGGTTGCCGATGTATCTTAGGCCGTCCTTCGACAATAGAGAAAAGAGTGATAACCTAATATAAAGGCATGAAAAGTGACTACTCACCCTGCAATGTAGGCATCAACACCGCCCTCAATGAATATTTCCTCGAAGGCATTACGCATATACGTCTCGTATGAGGAGACCTCGGTCGAGTACATCGGACGGTGGCTCATGGCGAAGACCCAAGGTGTCTTCTTGCGGTCAACCTTGGCAAGATCGGCCTTGATCCAGTTGATCTGCTCATAGGCTGCATTGTTTGACCAGTTGTTATTGGTGATGTAGCCGAAGGGGCCCGAGTCGGTGGGATAGGTGTCAGACTCGATGGGCACACCGGGCTTACCCTTGTTATCGCGGATGAAGGGCCATTCGGGTGAGTACGCGTAATCCGTTTCGCCGTTGAACGAGATGAAGTGCGCTAGACCATAGTCGAACGAGTACCAGAAGTTACCACGGCCGCCATTTAAGCTGTCGCCGTTCATTTCAAATCGGTTCTGGAAAGCAGTGAAGTTTCTGCATCTTTTGTCAGTGGCTTTAGTCCCATAGCAAAAGCGTCGAGCGGAGGAACAACATACCGCTGGGTTGGGGGGCATGAGTAGTAGGTAAGGGACTCGTTTGCCGGGGCGGTGGTGTTTGTCTTGTTGTTGTTCAGGTACGCCGTGAGCAAGCCACCGTCATCGAACTCGGCACAAGCGGCCTCGTGGTTGCCAGGTAGCACCTGGTAAGGAATGAAGTTGGTGACGCTGTTTAGCCACTGTTGCCACAGGTCCCAGTTGCTTTCATAGATGGTGCTGATATCACCACCGTAGGGACTACCTTGCCCAGGGGCCTCGCCCTCCGGAAGTGGAAGGTCGTAGGTCGGGTCCGAGTCTCCGGGGGGCAATGAGCTATGGGTGCCGTTGTAGCAGACGTCCCAGTCAGGGGAGCAGGGCAGGATGTCGCTGTACCAGTCATCCGCGTAGCTGATGTCGCCACCGTGCCAGGCAAAGGCGAGCTTGCCAGATTGAGCGGCAACGGAAAGCTGCTTGTGGGTGCCCTTGGCATTGGTGTAGCCCATGTCGTTGAGAACACCGACGGTGAAGGAATCGTGCGCACCAGCCGGGAGCGCGGTCTTGAATCTCAAGATTTGGGAAGCTGTGGTGCCATTTGAAGCTTCGATCCGGTAGAAGTACTCAGTGCCGGCCCTGAGGCCAGTGAGCTCGACATTGTGGAAGAACTCGGAGCACTGGGTGATGACGGTGACCTCTGAGCACGAGGGGGTTCGAGCATACGTCTTGGATGCACCGGTGGCGCTCTTTCCCAGGAAAATAGTCTCACCGTAGTGGACAGTAGGTTTCTTCGTCAAACCAAAGGGGGTCTGGAAGTGGACGTTGACACCATTCTGCAGGTATGAGAGAGAGATGACATTGATGTTGTTGGTGGGCCTCTTGGAGGCGGGCCGGACGGCGGGAGGCTCAACAAGGCGAGGGAAACCCTTGCCGTTGCCATTGACCGTTTGATCAACCCAGTCGCCAATCGGGACGGCAGGGCCGGTGTAGGGGTGGGTGGTGTCGACATCACGCTTGTTGTCGTCGGCCCTAGAGTCCCTAGAGGTCCCAGAGCGCTTGGGAGCAGCGGTAGCCGGAGAGGCCAGCAGGACGGCGGTTGCCACTGCAGCTGCCAACTTCATGTTTGCTGTCTCTGAATGAATTCAATTGGACAACAAAGGACCCTCCCTCTGTCTACTCCAGCAAACGCGAGGAGACAGAGAGGGTGGCGGCGGCGCCAAGCATTATCTTTATAGTAGACGCCGGCGTCCACGGCAGCGCCTGGCCAGTCAGCCCGTACTGCAGGTAACCCTAGCTTGGTACACTTAGACTGGAGCAATCGGGATGATGAGCCGGCGAGGTCGAATAATTCGCTGACCTGCGTGGAAGCATTCCCGAGATCTGACAGTCGACCAGGGGGAGTTCCTATTAGCGCGTGTTCCTGGTGCTACTAGTGTAGATAATGCTGGATGGGCAGCCAATGATAACGACCATATCCAACACGCCCTATCAAGCTCCGGCACCTGCTGGTTTGGGACAGCTGACGCCTTCATGCGAGGTAGACCGAGCCCTGACCGAGGTAGAAAAGCAAAGGCTCAGGCTGATCAAAAGGGGGATGCGAAGTTCGAAGAAACTAAATGTACAGTCAATTATAACAGCTGCAAGAGGATCGTGTTTAGCAGCTTAGGGATCAAAAATATGGACGATCAAGCTGACGTTCTTATTGCACTATCGGTTGACTTCGCTACGGCACTTACGGCTAGGGGGTTGGTTTGAAGCCTATCAAAAAAGAAAAAAAGCTTTTAAATGAAAGGATTATTAGGTTAATTTCTATCGCGATATTCAACTTGTAACCCATTACTAGGTAGTCGACGCATCTATAATTATGGTCAGCCACGACAAATTCCATGGGGCTATGTACGAGACATGGATTACAGTTAGTGAACGATACTAATAAGACGGATCGCACTTTGTTAGCAGACGGGCACCTCGGCAGTCGTCTTGATATTTAGTTCCATCGATCCTTACGCATTCCAGACTTCGGGCATTTCGGGGAGGGGATAAGTAGGGGAGGATGCGGGCGAAATGGAGACGGATATTGTCCGGAGCAGAACGAAGAGGCCGCCCTGATGGTGGACGACTCCGTTTTCTTTAATACGATGCCTTGGTGGAGCCACGGGGCCGATGGTAAAATGGAACGCCGGCGATTAGGATTAGAAGAGAACCGGCATGACCGCCACACCGCGATAATGAGTCACCAGAGGCTACCGTGCCGAGTTATCAATCGTGCTATTACTAGGTATCTAAGACTTCGGTTACTAGGGAACGCTGTTCGTAATAAATCCCAGCTTTCGGGTGACTAAATTATGCCAGAATATAATAGACGTATTGTTATACTCTTTGCCCTCTTCAACGACCACGTAGGATATGAAGTAATCTTCCAATACGACAGAATTGTGGGCTCAGAGATCTACCTGTTCGAGAAGGCTCGATACTTCTACTCGCTCATGTTCATCATCTCCAGACTCTTAAGGTAGTCATTTGTGCCATGATCCGGGTCCGCATCCTTAGCCTTGCATGAGCTATATTGCTTGCCATTTCCATGCGCGCCATCGATTCTCATGAAGGTCTGCCCCCTAGCCTTCAGCATATTCTTAGCCGCGTCCTCGTACCAGCCGTTGATGAAGTCACCATGGAGGCAATATCCATCACCTATCTGTTACCCATTCAAGTTTGAATTAGCAAGATAAAACCGCATCAAGTTAGCAAGAAAACCAAAGGAAGGCAAGATAAGAGCGAGGGAGGGGGGAAACGAATACGTACCTCTCCACAGGCCAGCTTGAAAGGTGGGACACCCTTCCAACCCTGCGGAATAGCCTTACGTGTATCGTATCGGATGGAGAACCGTAGCGATGGCATGCGCTTCATGTTCGGGGGACACTTCCCGTTATTTGCGGCGGCGTAGGTGTAGTCGGTGATCTTGTTGGGATCCACGCAGTCAGGGAAACGAAGAATGGCTTGCATATGAGCACTGCACGTCGATCGCGGGAACGCTGCCCGAGGCCGAGAGTTGCGGTCTTCAGGACCATTACCATCGCACCACCACGTGATAGCAGTGATTTTTTCGTCTACGAGTCTCTATGTTAGTCGAGTCTAACAAGAACGACAAGCTCGGATTCTGAGCATTGCCGAGACTCTTTCTTTAATTACTGACCAATATCCGCCTGGCTCTTGGCACTTGCGTTGCCAGCAACAGCGTAAAAATTGGGAGGGAACGGAATCTCTGCATGATCAATCTGCTCGTAATATGTCTTAAAAGTCGCGGGATATATCTCAGTATACGTATTTCCGTTCACGTAATAAAGAGTTGGCGCCCCTGGTCAAAACATGCCGTCAGTCTCATCGTAGGCAATGGCCCACAACGACCGAGGACATACAATAGACGGAGAGGTCGTTCGGGTTCTCTCCCGAAGGACAACCCTTTTGTAACTCGGCTGTCGAAGGCAAATCCTTCGTAATAATGTCCGACCCGTAGAAGGAGTGCATGTGAGAGATATATTGGCCGGGTGTCACGATCGGGTCGATATTCTTGCGCATGAATGGCTTATGCTCAATGTCCGTGAGGGCCGAGGCAGTGCCCGCGAGCAGGAAAACAAAAGTCTTCATCCTGATTGCTAGAAAAAAAAGGCTCCAGAATAGAGTAGAATCTAAGAGGTTGCCTCGTACAACATCGACAGAATAGGGAGAGGATCTCGTCTATCTATATATTACCCTAGTCAACACTGTAGAACAACAGAGATGTCGGCATCTAACTGCCGGAATACTCTGAAGCCGTCACAAGTCACGTTATGGTTCTTTAATCTACTCGGTGTATTGTATACCAATCGCAGCATCGTCCCGGACAAATCTGGGGTAGTAATGCGGGCAGTGATTGGTTCCACGTGAATATCCTCTAATATTGCCGGGTGTCTGTACCCATTGGACAAGGAGAGCCGTAAACTTCACTTTAACCCCGTCTTATCCTAAAGGGGTAATAAATGATTTCCACAAAACCCTTCACATGCCTGGCCCTAGATCAGCAACTGCAATCTAGGTAAAGTAACATTTGAGTGTATCACGATCATCACGATCACACCAAACCAAGGGGATGTATGTACATAGACGGACACGACATACTATCGAGTTTGGCCTTGGCGCACTAATAGAAGTCAATGTTACCCTTGACAGAGTAGCAGGGACATGCTGTTTACTCATTTGGCGGGTTTGTCCGCCGCAGGAACTAGTTCGGATCAGACATTGATCGAGGCAAGAGGGTAATAATATAGGTGATATATTACTATATTGATGAGAATTGCGCAAGTCTCTCATTCATACTTCGTTACGTATTTATATTTTGAGCCCCTTGTCGTTCCGTTAAGTTCCTTCTAGACTCTGAAGTAGTGCGCCGTTTCGAGTAATGTCTAATCATCGGTGATTAGAAATTTCTTTGTGAATACTATTTTGTGCTCGTTATTACCCATCGGCTCTCTGCTAACCGTTGCTCTACACATGGGATACTTATGTATACTCTGTTGCTACTTTGGATGGGAACGGAGAGAACCTGGAAAACCAGTTTCCGAGTGAGTTCCATCGTCTCAGCTGTTGCCAAAACTATCGAGAAGTACTCTAAGCCTCCCCTAAGCCTCCCCTACACGGTAGTTTTACGAGTCGTATGTGAACAGGACAAGTCTTCATCGCCTATCTCATGTATAGGGTCCCTACAACGGTGGGCCATAAGCACAGGAGCCGACTTATGCGTTGTTTATACGCTGTTTACCCTAATAGTAGCTTTTGTTAGTCCATACCCGTGGAGCTACACTGTACAGCCCTATATAAAATTTATAGCGTATTTAGTGGTTTATTCCACTATACTTATAGTAGGTTTTTTTTTTTCTTTTTTAATTTCTGAAATCTGAAATCTAGTTTTGTCGGTTCCTGTGCATATGGCCCACCCTACCCTACCGGCCGGGGCCATATTCATTTCACTCCTTGATGCTTTAGCCGCGATTCGTAGGTGCTATGTAGAATGAGCCAGTCTAGACAGCTTTTCGTAAACGCACGTAGCACTGTGTCGGTTCTCTCGCAAACCTCTGCACAGCATCATACCCACTAAGATGAGATGGCGTTGGGAGTAGTTTAAAGTGCCAGATGATCAGTGCAAACTGCATCTTGAGCGTCTGCAGGGCGAGTCGTTTGCCGAAACAGCCGCGGGGCCCCAGTCCAAAGGCAAGTTGTGGCCCAGACCTGGAATCAAAAGTGACAGCACTCGAGGCCGGCCCTACCTTGAGCCAGCGTTCGGGTCGGAACGCGCCGATATCTTTATCATCCCATGTACCCGTGAGAGCCTTGCCTTCGCAGCGACGCGCCCCAGGGCTACGTACTATGTCAGGTACGTTCATGTTAGGCTTCAAGTATCCAGCACCATTGGCCATTAAGAATACGTCGGTACCCTTGGGAATATGGCATCCTAGTACGGTGGTGTCTTGTAAGGCTTGGCGGACCACGAAGTCGATGGTGTTGGCGCGGCGCAGCACCTCTTCGACCACGGCGTCGAGGTATGGGATTTGGGCCTTGGCAAGCTCCTGGTAGGTAGGGGCTCGCTTGTCTTGGACAGCTTGGGGAAACGCAGAGTGGAGGGCCGCACGCAGTGTATTCTGAGCGCCAGGGTTATCGGTCAGCATTTTAACTCCCCACGCCATAGTGGTCGCCGACGTATCATGCCCTGCCATCGAAAAGCCAAAGAACTCGTCAGAAATAGCACGCTTATAGTAATCGGGTCGACGACCTTCCTTGCTTGCAACTTCCCTCTCACGTAGCAACACTGAGTGCAAAGCACTGCGAGGCTCATAGTCGCCCCCGTCTATTAGAGCCACTGATTCTTCCATCTTGTTTCGAATGTAGTTATCCTTAATGGCTATTGCCTTCTTCATATACGGAAACTGTCGAAGAACCCATGAAGTGAGAGCAGGGGCTGGTGACAACTGCGTGTCTGTCACCGAATTTGCCAGAGTCAGGACCGCAGCGAACGGCTCAGGGATACTCGTTTCTGGAAAGGAGACCGGGTCATCAACATCGGACATTATCTCAGGCTTCCATTGCAACACAGCCTCAAGCCGCTGAATGGTGATGCTCTCCTCTTCAAGTAGTCCGAAAGACGAGGCGAAAATACCATCGAGTGCTGCGTATGTGATGTCATGATGAGCTGAGAACGGCCGACCCTCGGCCAGGTCGCATTTAGCTTGCCACACCTTAATCAAAGTGTATACTGCCTTATACACTTCGGGTGCGCTCACTTTGTTGATGAAAGTCGGGGCCATGAGATGATTTATGAGGTTACGATTGTTTTTAAAGCGCGCATCAGACGAGAGGAATTGAATGTGTTGCTCGGGAAGGATGCCACCGATGAGCTCTTGAAAAAAGGCACTGCGGTCAAACTCTTTGCGTCTAAGGAGAATATCCTGGGCCTCAAAGGGGTCCGTAACTACAACCCATGGCAACGATCCGGGCTTGACGAAAGCCTGGATGATGACACTGTTGTGTCGTGTAGTGAGCGAGGTTAGCCAGCACTGTCACTAATGGTTAATTAATTGGTTCGCCAGGGCGTGATTTGTTGAAGACTAACGAAGATGCGTTTTGTACGTCTGGCATAGCCCATCATTTCGGGGATGTCGCCAAACATTTTGTTGGCGGCATTCTGGTTATATGGAATGCCGGCGAGCGGCTTGGGGAGGATAGCTCGGCGTCCCAGATACAACACTACGACTAGTAAGACAATGAAAATGTTGCATTCGGCGGAGGAGAATACAGCGCCCATTTTGTTGCTGTTTCTATTTCAACGTGCTATGAGATTGAGCCAATGTAGATGAGAGGATTTGGCATAATAATTATTGATGCAATTATTGTCCAGCCGATTTACCTGTTACGTTTAGAAATTATAAGTAGCTAGAGACTCGGGTAGTATGCATGGACCCGACTACAGACCAAAACGGCGTATAAGCATGCAGTAGTGTGCCAGCATCAGAAATATTAGTCTGTACTTACGCCCTCCTGCCCGCCAATCGACATGAAGGGTTTGAGAAAGGGTGATGCTGGGCAGATATTTCAAAGTGGGAGACCCGCCTATTTCTGTGCCAAGAATATCTGACATGCTTACACACTGTCAGCCACGAAGTCTGGCTAGAGGAGCCAATTGACCAGTAAGCTAACGGGGGGTCTCACGGGCTCCGCCCGGGAGGGTTGGGTCTCTAGGAACTCGGCCGCCGTCCCTTACGGTCCGGCCCTCGCCCTAGCCAGCCCTTTTGCAATTTTTTTTTATAGTTATGCTTGCTATATATTGTTATCTAAGCGTATTTTTATATAATATATAAGAGTAGGCTTAAAGTAGGCTAAGTATTCTACTTAGGTATTTGCTTTAATTTTAACTTAATTTATAAAAAATTATAAGCAGCTAAAAGATATATATGTCACAACCTGCACTAGGGACCCTACCAGCTCCCACACACCCTTATATATATAGAGTACTACCTTCACCTATGTATCGCACCTGTTCCTTTCCTTCTTCAAGCTTTAGTCTTATATCAATACTACTCATTGCCTGACCTATTTGCACCTGACCTGGCTTCATCGTGACAATATATAGAGTTTATTAAACAGGGTTTAGGTTTGTATTTAGATAGTATTTCTTCTGATTCGAAAACCAGACCTGCCTAAAGTGGTCTATATAGTCTACGTATAGGCACTGCCACACAGGAGTCTACTGTAGGGCCAGTGCCACTACGTAACTATCGACAAGATATCTCCTTTGATAAGCCTTATTCCTTAATATTAAACTAGTGATATCACTTACACCTGGTTAACTGTCAGTATCAGAATACTCCAAATGTAAATCAAACTTCAACTATCCCAAAAGGCTCTACATAGCAAGAGAGAACAAGTATACCGACCTGACACAATATTCAAGACAATCCAACCACCCATCTCTACTAGCCTCCTAATTCTAACACTAGCTACCGTGCTTTGGCCTTAAATATCCAGCCGATAAGAGGACGATCAACTGTTGTTTAAAGGAGCTGCTGGCCCTATACCATAGTCTTCGCTCTTTTGACAGTTGTCGTTTATCCTAACGAACGTCTGTTCTAGGTCCTTTATATCACATCGCTTTTTTGGATCAACAACTATCATAGACTTCTCTATGGCATCGACAACATTGTCTGAAAATTCCGTTCGGTGTCTGTGATTTCGAATCGCGTTCATTCCCTGAATGGTAATCATACTACAATTAGTTGACACAATAACATGATAGCGGGAGGGGGGTTCTGCTTACCATGACGACTGACGGCTTGACATTTGCGCTGGTGCTATTTCCCTTTTGGTTTAGCGTAAAGAAGGTGAATGTACCAGCGCCACGCGAATCTACCATTCCTCGGGATTTTTTGAATTCAATTCGCTCGTTGTTCCCGCCTAGGAACCAAATCAGCATCTCGAGAAAAATGCAGCCCAGTGTCCAAATGTCGTAGCTACGCGACACTTTCGCGTCTTGGTCGTCTAGCTCCGGAGGGCGATATTCGGGAGTACGGGCAACACCTGCGGCGAGGTCTTTAGATCGACTATACATCGTGTGAGCAACAGTAAAGCCCATGTCAGAAACAACCAATATGCCTTTTTCGTCGTCGTCCGCGTATCCCTTATACCAAAGAATGTTGTCCGGTTTCAGATCGCCATGACGTGCATAATAGTGCTCCTTGCTACGTGACCAGTGGAGAGCTCTCACTGCCTGTACCAGGCCAAGCAATTGTTTAGAAAACCAGCGAACATGGCCTATATCCCATGGCTGCATGTTTTCTGTCTCCCAGTACGAGAAGAGGTCACAAGTTGCCCAGGGGAACAAAAAATGTCTTTTCTCCTTCTGCGTAAATGTTGCCAGTAACGTGACGAGATGCCTAGAAACCGTGCCGTTAAAGTGGCTGAGCTGACGGATTTCATTTTGATACATGCGTTCTAACTCTTGGTCTGGCTGTGGGTTGAGAATCTTCAATGCAAAGTTGTTTGAAGAACGCAATTTGATCTATTCCCTCAAATATTTTAGCTTAAACCTTGACTATACTTACGACTATAAATACGCAGGGTTTTCGGGGTAACTGACCTTTTTGAAAATTCCATGAAAGCCGTGGTACTCCGAATCTATGTGAACCATCCTGACCGAGCTATAGCCACCAGAGTGTTCAATTTTCGCACTTGGAACTATCCCTGAATCAAGGGGTACCGGTCTACACCATGGGAGAACCACATTGCTATCGAAGTTCTCATGTTTCAGCCTGAAATCCGATTCTGTTTCTGACAATGGTGCAAGATATGGCACATTAAGATACCATTGTGTCCGGCAGATTTCTTTTCTGGTTTCTGTATTCTCATTGTCAAAACATGTGAGTTGAATATCCCGTTGCCCTGCAAGGTGAAGGTCGTTGGCGCAAAGTTCGTCATTATATATCAGCGGTAGCTTATCATCTGAGACTCCGTTGTCCCAAAGGTGAACTATGACAGGTCCCATCTCGAAAAGGATGAGTATTGCTAGTACTCTGATGTGCTTTGAGTGGACTTCTTGGGACAATTTGTCGATATCTCTACCCTTCCACCAAGGTATTTCGGACTCGTACTGGCCGAATAGCTTCCTGATCTCATCTTTGTCAAGGATAAGTTGAAGGAGTCTAGGATGAGAGATTTGTCTAGTTTCATCGTCCATGTGTGTTTTCATGGCGCTTCTCAGCTTTATTTCGGTTTCCTTTCCTACTTTTCGATAGTTTTGGTAACTCTGCCATCCTAGCGAGGAATCCATAGTGGCTTGTTGACCGTGTGGATAGAGACTACTGTAGCTGTAGCGTTTACGGTAGAGCTTGTACATTGATTGATGGCAATGGGATGTTTGAAGCTTAAGGATGAGGTATGGAACCTGGTTGACTTTATACAGTATATGTGACAAGGGCTTATGTAATAAGGGCTTGGAACAGTGTTCCATTCAACTAATAATTCTCTTTGGGTCCAAATGGTTCATGCCTTCCAAATCCAATCCTCAATGCAACCTCGACCTAAGCCTCGTATTTATAGACAGCCGGAAGGCTGGCGCCTTAGGCATCTACCTATTACCCCTCCCTTGGTTGTCTCAGTTCCAGTCCCGTGATAATCGCCGGCCAATGGCTGCGGCTCCTTGAGGCTGCGTGTCTTGCCGGGAGCCTGTATGTCTGGACGGAAGGCTGGCAGGCGTGGGCACCTGGCTTGGTCCGTGTGATAGGTGGAGTCAATATGCCGATGGCACAACGGAGGCCCGGCGGCTACAAGGTGGGATAATAGAACGTGCCCGAGTCGCCGCACTGCCACGACCCGCATAATGAGTCATCACAGACTCGCGCACCGAATTCCTAATATTGCTAGATCTCATTGAAACGTACAGGCTAACACAACTATCCCATCCGGAGGATGGCGAAGATCTCGTGGAGCATAGCGTGTGCTTGAGCCTAATGTGGTTTAACACGGCCTGGTAAACCCTCAAAACTCTAAGACCCCTTTCCGAGCTAGAGCTGGGCAGGTTGGATGAGCCAAACAAAACAGTACAAACATACGCCAAAGTGATAGCCGTTCATGGACCTTTTGGCAGCATAAAAGACCTCGGCGATGATGGTCTTGGACATTTCCGGGACCGTTCAGAAACTGGTGAGGAGGCGAAGGGCCTCCATATCCGCGTATGGTCGACCTTGAACCTCGTTTCCCGCCTTCTCGATAGAGAGAGACCGATTGGCGACTTCGCTATATTGTTACATCAAGGACACCGCTACGACTGAAATAGGTCTCAGAGACAGACTTCTTTCTAGACTTTATGACATCGTGCTCATCCTGATGGAGAATAGGTACCATGGGCCCTGCTGTGGGAACCCGCCGAGTTTATTAGAAGAGATGGGCGAGCTTCTCATGTGAATTTCGTACATGAGATGATCTCTCTCTGTGTAGACAAATAAGTCTTAACTAAACACCGTGTACTCCATACGGTGTCCACTGTACGGCTCTGCTTGGAACAAAAATAAACACTCAATCCGGCGACGTTACCTGCTCTACCTACTTAGTTAGGTAGCCCTTGCTCTCGACATTCTTGTTGGAGAATAGCATCGGGACTGAAGTATAACGTCACGGCGGAGTTGGAAGAGATGTTGTGAAATGATGAGTCAATATGTTCATTAATAAGCAGCTCCAGGGCAGAAATCCACACGCGTACTCGATTCGATAGTGGTGATGTGATTCTAGCCAATGAGCTCCTAGCACACAGCATGAGGTGCCACCATTAAATTGGTCCCGTCACGCCCTTTGGGCGTCATTCGAGCGCGCCTGAACTAGGCCAAGAGATGCTTTAGGGCGGCTAGCGTCGTCATTCTCAGCCATGTCTTAGGTTAGTCACTTGCCGACTAGACCGCTTCTATGTGGCTGCCTGCCAAGGTAGACAGCGATGTTGTAGAAATACAGTAATGAGGTAATTGACATGCAACCACGCACCTTACCCGTGAGGGGCGGCCATAACAGTAGGTCTCTATTGATCTTGTTTGCGGTAACGAGAAAGTTGGAGGAGGCGAAGTGTATAAGAAGTCGGGCATGCCCAGCTCAACTCATGTGTGCCTGTCCAGGTCATGACACTATTTTGACAAGTATTCAACTCGTCGGATCCGATACCACCCACCAATAATACTTAATACGCTCAGCCAACCACTTACACGCGAATCGCTTGTCTCACAACATATCATCCGATTAGTTTCACCGCGGTTTGTGGTCTGCTTATTCACTCCTAGACGCCCACAGCTCGTATCTAGACAAATATCCTAGGTCGATAACCCGCCAGAATGGCAGATATAAAGCCGTACACAATCGCGGTCAGCGAGTCTCAAATCCAAGATTTGAAGACGAGGCTCTCACTCGCTAGGTTCCCCGACGAGCTTGATGGCGCGGGATGGGAGATGGGATCACCCCTCACCGACGTCAGACGACTGACGAAGCACTGGGAAGAGACTTATGACTGGAAGAAGGCCGAGAAAAAGCTTAACGAACTACCCCACTTCGTCACTGATATCCAGTGTGAGGGCTTCAAGCCACTGGCCATTCACTTCATTCACATCCGCAGCAAAGTTAAGGGCGCTATCCCCCTGCTCTGGATTCATGGCTGGCCGGGTCACTTCTGGGAAGGTGTGAAGCTCATGAAGCCTCTCACCGAAGGCGGCGACGGCGTCCAACAGCCGGCCTTTGATCTGGTCGTCCCCTCGCTGCCCAACTTTGGCTTTTCGGAGGGCCCACGCGAGCGAGGCTTTGCGTTAGCGCAGTATGCCGAGACATTAAACAAGCTGATGTTGAAATTGGGGTATAATGAATACGTCACACAAGGAGGTATGTATTTCTGCTCAGAGCTCAATATCACGCTCCTAACATCCATTGTAGGTGATTGGGGCACACATGTCAGCCGTGCGATAGGGCATTTATTCCCGCAACACTGTAAGGCCACGCATTTGAACATGGACTCGGCGAATCCACCCGAGTTCTTGAAGAACCCGCTACTAGCGATCCAGCACGCCATAATGCCGTACAACAAGCGCGAGAGCGAGGGGAAGAAGCGGACACAGTGGTTCACCCAGGAAGGTCGGGGATACAATGAGGAGCAATCGACGAAACCACAGACGCTTGGCTACGGGCTCGCCGATAGCCCCGTGGCATGTCTGTCGTGGATCTACGAGAAGCTTCACGACTGGGCAGACAACTACCCGTGGACCGACGACGAGGTTTGCACATGGGTAAGTATCTACTGGTTCTCGACTGCTGGGCCCGCCGCAAGCACCCGCATCTACTACGAGCACAGTCATAGCTCCAATCCGGACAGGCCGAACAAGATGCGCCGGCCCGAGGTACGAGAGTACTCGCCCGGTGTGAAGATCGGGTACAGCCACTTCCCTATGGACTTGATGGTGTTGCCGAGTACGTGGATACGCACGCTTGGCGAGGTCGTCTTTGAACGGGAGCATGAGGACGGTGGGCATTTCGCGTCGTGGGAGCGGCCGGATGAGATCGTTAAGGACCTGAGAGATATGTTCGGGAAAGGTGGAGGTGCCTTTGGCTGTGTTAAGGGGGCGACAGGGTATTCGCAATGATGATTCATTTAAGCGCTACAAATATACACCTCATCTGAAAAAGTGTATAGGTGTTATAAATAAGCTAGCGTTTGCTAGAACTTAAATAGATGTTGCACTCCAAATCCAACATGTTTTATATTGATTGAGCCTTTGAAGCCCAGTCCTCACAATTAGCCTCATAGAGGATGCTCAATGACGTATTTCTCCATGCTGTTCCTCCCCTCAAAGACATCATGAATAGCCTGAATGCCAGCTTCAGCCCCTTTGACAACTCTGATGTTCGGAAGTCGAAAGCTGGTTCCGGAAGAAGCAAGCTGATCCAATGCCCACGCCACAGTGGCCTCGATGCGACGAACGTACTCCGTTTCCCCCGAGTCGCGGCGGACCAGACAGAACGTCCAGCGCGGATCGTGTGGCAGTGGGAGGGTTGAGGAAAGTTTAGCAACTCCATCTGAGATACAGCGGGCCGCGAGCGCAGGCGAACTCTTCTCCAAATCAATCTGCACTCCTTCCTTCTTCGGTTCGCCGAACCCGGTCCCGGTCGTCACGGCGTCGAACACAACTGTAAGCTTCCGCCCCGGCTTCGCGGCAACGGCGGCGCAGATTTCATCCACAACCGTCGGCGAGCGGTAGTCGAAGCAGCGCGTGGCGCCAAGCGCAAGCAGTGCCTCGTGGTTCTTGGGGGACGCCGTCGTGTATATTAGGCTAAAGCCCGCTTGCGAAGCTAGGTAGATGGCGCCTAGACCGACCGCTGAACTACCACCCCACTAGACATCATATTTATTAGCCACTGGCCGACCTAGTATCGTATAGGCTAGCCAGAGACTTACGATTAGGATCGCCTTACCCTTCGGATCATCGCCATCGATCACCCCCTTTGTCGGCGGGAATCCGAAACCCATACAATTGAACAGGGCATCAGCAGCGGTCATGAGGGCTGAAGGCCAAGCAACCAAGTGCCTCAGCCAATCGTCGTTCCCGTGCAGTGCCTGTGGTATCTTATACGTAGCGCTGCCTGGCCCAGTCTCCGTGAGGAGCAAATCCTGATGAGCCCCCAGCTCCATAGGGCGACGGTGGCCTATCTCCGTGACCCCGAAGAGCATGTCCCCGACGATAACGGAGGAAACTTGTGACCCTGCGGCCTCGACGACGCCAAGCCACTCGTACCCCGCCACGTACGAGTGCGCGCCCATGTAGAAGTGCCGCCGGTCCGCCGGATTTACGGCGGAATACTTCACCCGCACGAGAGCCTGCGTGCCTGTTGGCACGTAGGACGCGCTCTGAGTTATCGTCTCCGGCACGCCTGAGGCCGGGATGAAGATCGCAGTGCGGTGGGTAGGTTTCTTGACGTAGGCGATTACGTCTGCCATCTTGTTATTCGTTGTTGGGGGTATGTTCTTGAAAGGGTCAGGTTTAAGTAAAAAACAAAGGTATAATGACGATATATGGACTTAGTAGTTTTATCTCCTTGCCTCGTTAGGATACTTCGATGCAGGCTCTCAGACTCTACTTATAATGCTCTACACACTATATATAGCGTATATTAGACGTAGCAATGTCGCATTTGACACCGCAGCGTAACCGCCCCAAACTCCACGGCCCGTGGATAATCCAAGAAACCGCAATCATTCTCCAAAACACCCTCGTCACGTCATGATGCTGGGGGAAGTCGCTTACCTCCGGAAACAGAATGGCGGAATGCCGTGGAAGTAACCGGTGTTAACGAGAATGCGGGACCGCACCTCGTACTGTAAAGAACAACCCGTTGGGGAAAGATGGAGATAGGTTGTATGCATGGCGCACGGGGTTCCGTCCGTGGAACACCGTGGAGTTTATTTGGCTGTAGGGCTCGGGAACAAGGATCTGGGGACAGGGGCCTGGGAGAGCAATCATGCCAACAATAATCTTCTATAGAGTCAAGGGAAACTTGATACTCTTAAGCTCAATTGGTGGTCTGTTCCTGTCAGGACCAACGAGCATTAACTCCACATCGCCAACGCCGCTAAGATTGTTTCCCGTGACGAAGTCGGTCAGGTTTGGTGCTTCGATAATCGTAAGGGACTGGATCGAGGCTGATAGCTGAGGTAGGAAGACGTTGGTCAAATAAATAACATCATACATCTCAATATGCGACAGACTTGGGCCAGGTTACAACTCAAAGCTTTTAGCTTAGGGCTTTTGCGAATACTGATATTGTAAATTAGCACGTCGGATGCGAAATTCAGCGTTCCAATTGCATTTATAATTTCTAGCGAGGGCGACCCAGCTTCACCACATCCGGTCGGAACCGCATTGTCACGATCTGCTTGGTTGTTGATAGTGATGCTTACATCCATGCGTAACCCTTATATCGCAGGTAGGTTTACGCGGGCAGGTTTAGGTTTACGTAGGCAGGCTTTTATAGGTAGTGTGGGAAGGTACGACGGAACAGTGAATATGATGACCCCGCACGGGGGCTGCCATGTATTAATATCCCCATTCCTTTTACAACCCATTATCCCATCCTGCCAATACAGACCATTACAGTAGGTCTGCAAACCTTTCGCTACTTGAGGCCCTGTATCCCGATTGAGACTTCAAGGCTCTAAACTATATTCACACTGCCAATGGAACTTTCGCTTCTATATGTTACTGCCGTCAATTATTAATCATAAACTTATCGCATATATAAACACTGTCTTTCCCCATTCTGCGCTGTATCTATGATATATTCCAATCCAAGCCCGGTCCAATAAAAGCAAACCAAGAGAAACGAAAAAAGACGAAAATCCCCTATATCAAACAAGATCAAAATCATGGGTTCACGATCAGTTTCTCCAGAGTGCGATCCGCCTGCCTCTTCTCTACCAGCTGCGGCGAAAATGAGGCGGCTTCGTACCAGCAGTCTCCTACTTTCGGCAGAGGCCGGTTCCATCGTAAAAAAACTAAAACGATCCACCGATGACTCCCAGGGTTACTGGGACGACCTATCACGAGTCCACGATCTGCGTAGCCAGATTGTCACGAACCAGGGTCTAGTATAGGGTAGGCAATAGACTCTTGTTGTTGCACGAGGGGTCTCAAGGCTATGTGAGGCTAACCTAGATACATATATAGGAGTCTCCTTGTCTCTATGCCTTATGACATAGATAAAAAGCTGCGAGCTTGAAAGCGAAAAAATAGAATTTCTTGCTCGTGGCGGGAGTGAGGAGGCGTTTAAAAGCCTGGAGTCAACTATTAGTTTAACAGGAACAATTGAAGCACACAAGAAACAGAAATTACTTTACGAAGAATGTCAAAAGAGGTGGTATATGAGTGTCGTATTCAACTTGACTACTTGACTGATTGCATGATCAAGGTGGGAAGACCTTCATATATATATACATGAACAAAATAACCGTGCCCCCTTTTGTCTCAGTACGTGAAGTGACTCCTTGACCTAATACACTTCTGACAAAGAACACAACGAAAAGCTGAAGTCGTCAAACCCAGTACGCCGAATTTGGACGAGCATGTCGAAGCAACATCGAGTGGCCCAAGAAGAAGCAAAGAAGGAACCCGAGACAAAAATTGTGGCACCTGTAGCTGGACTACATGAAAGTAAAGGGGGAGAGATTGTACGAGAGAAGCCTAATAATTACCGGTAAGCTAGCCAGGTGTTACAGTACGTAGATATAAGTGATTGCAGACGGTCAAGTCTCCGACTTGACAACGTTCTATCTTTTGGTAGTGTTGCGGTATGAGCTGCAGTTTAGTTCCGTGACACCAGGGGGCTCACGGACCCTGGGGCCACGGGCTACCCCAAAAATCATAAATTGTTGGGTGGCCAGGGGGTACGATATCGTACGTAAACAAAGGTGTGAGATAAATAGCTGTATATCGATCTACTCTCTAGCTATTCGTACGAAGGTGAGGCCTTCGTACGAAGAATCTCCTATAGTGCAGAGTTTTCTGCCTAGATACACCACCTGCCTAATTGGGTTAGGTACGCCAATTGCCGACCGTACAAATAACTTCGTACGCAATAGGAGTTAGCCTCGCACGTAACCAGTGTTAGCCTCGTACGCAGTCAACACCACTATTACAACATAAATCTAAATTATAAAACCCTAACTAAACAAGCCAATAAAATAAATAGAAATATAAATATTAAAATAAATACTAGTATATTTAAACCAATTTAAAACTTTATTGAATTAACCTTATATTTTTATTTATTTTATTAGCTTGTTTAGTTAGGGTCTTATAATTTAGATTTATGATTTTTGGGGTGGCCCGTGACCCCAGGACCCGTGACCCCCCCTGGTTAGCTTAGAGGCCATCGGTAAGTGCGAGCGAGCGTGACTTGAAAGACTATGGATTCGGAGATCATAAATTCTAGCCCTAGAGGCTTGCACACTAGCACTTTAACGTTCACCTCCAATGTTATCGCGATTTTCTTGTGGTATGGCCGTAGGTTTTCTGCATTACGGAGTAATGAAGCAGAAAACCTAACGTTAAGTATAAATAGCCTATAAGGGGGTTTTATAAATTTGAATAAGCGAGCGAAAGAATAATAATCTCCATGTTAGTACTTCATTGTGTCCTTCAACGTTCAACCTAGTAGCTCTTGTAGCTCAACAGCTTCTAATCTCGAACCCCTCCCCGCCGATTTTGATGCCACCTTCGCCCCTTGAGTGTCTATTGCGCGAGAGTGCAATCGTCTACTTCTCGAAACAGTTTCCGCGAACGGCGTCGACGCCCTGATTTCCATGATACTCGGTTTTGCAGAAGCTCTCCCAACGAGCACCGTCAATGCCAGCGGTTGCAGAAGGGTTGTAGTCATGGCACTGGTTTTTGATTAGCAAATTCAATCTTAGTATCCTCGACTCCATTTCAACTCACAGAAGCTCTGTTGGAAACTGTAATGATTTGTTAGTAAAACAAACGGGTTTAGTCATCAGTCGACACTGTCTAGGGAAGAGGACTCACCCCACTCAGTGTTTGGATAGATGCCACCCCAAGCCGTGCAGGCATCATGAGACAGGCCAACATCAAGAGCTCCATTCACGTGGCAGTTGCAGTACTTGTGGTTGTTGGCCGAAACCCTGACTCAAACACCATGGTCAGTAGTTGCATCGGTCTATCAAATTTTGGATAGGAATATTACCCAACAGCGAGAAGGACAGCGAAGAGAGACTTGGTGAATTGCATTTTGCTAGAAGTTTGGTGGTGTTTGACTGTGGTGGAGTTTTGATTAGAATGCGGTTTGTAGAAGCTGTTGCTGTCTTTTTGTGGATGGTTCAAATCAAAACATTGAGAGGGATTGAAGGCTCTTTTATAGACAACTTCTTACCTCTTGCCACGCCTTGTATTTTCATATTCATCCAGCCTGAGTTATCAAGCTGAGAAATTCATCCGCAGTAAGCTTATTCGCGAACAACTTGAATATTACACCACTCTGGAGGATGACACTGCCTTGCACACTGGGTACGGTCAAATGACAAAACAGACCCGCCAATAGTGCGACGGCAAACAAGATAGTGGTCATAATTCGCGATGTCAGTCATAATTCGCGATGTCAGTCATAATTCGCGATGTCAGCCATACTGGCGCCTAGCTTGATATATCGGCAGTACGATGCAGAGCAGTATGCTGATCTACCAGACTGTATCGATTTAACCTGAGTTGTTTACGTTCTTACTAGCTCGTATACGCAGATGATTCAAGAGGCGACCGTCGCTCTGGTTTCAGACGGACCGGATGGTTGCCTTTGGGAGTGACACCAGGCCAGTTGGCCTGCTTCTACCACCTCACATCGTTGCCGAGTTGCCTGATCTTGTGCGATGCGGTACGCAGTCTTCTTCCACCACTAAACGGAAGCTAAGGCTCGGCTCAAGCTGTATGCAGTCATCAGACTATTGGACTTGTCGTACAAAAATCACGATCATTTCATCCTAGTACATATAAGGATTTCGATCTGTCGGTCGCCACGAAGCATCGCTGGTGAAATAGATCGAGGGCGTTTGACTGGCACCGTATCTTAGAAACGTTGAAGGTTCGATCAGTTTCACGGATGGCACGTTCACTACAGTGAGTAATCTGGGCCGTGTCAACATCTCGGAGTGAATTGTCCTGTATCCGACTCTGAATCTAGTCATATTGCAGCAAGGACACATCGGTGCCATGTTCTCTCAGCACAGGACGCTACGAGAGTCACAGTACTTGGATGGGAGAAAGACCCGATGAAAGGTCATCGCTTCCAAATGTACGTACAATTCCACTTTTAGGGTCTATAGCCAAAATCATATCCAAAAACAACGGTATCGACACTTCCAGAATGGGACTCGGGTAACGAGCCTGAATTGGCGGCTCGGTAGGAACGTGTGCTATTTCGGTTCGACAACTCTCAGTCCCGCCATTACATATGACGATTCCGAGACCGTGGACAGCTGACAGCAATATAATTAACGAGCAGAACGGTTCGTGTGCAGCATATGTTCTCCAGGCTCGAGAGTCTGCCTAGAAAGGCGAGGCGACGTATGTAGAAGATGGGGCGGAGAAGCATAAGCAATCTTCTCGTAGATGGCCAAGTGACTGGAAAAAACTTCCAAGGTCCGAATGCTGACCTTTGACCATTAGCTGATGGACAGTGGGGATTGGTGGGGAGGAGAGCGGCGAATACTTGGCACCATTGCTGACACGCCAGATCTTCAGGGTCAAAGCGATTCCCACATCGTCGCCCCTTCGACTACACCCGCTGGGAGGATTTTCCAGATGTATTCAGCATGAGGCGACATATGTCTCTGGTAGTCCGCCAAGCGAGCATGAGAGCGGTGGGGTTGAAGCCAACTCCAACATCAGCCGCACGAGCCTGGCGGTTCGATCAGCTACCGCACATCGACGCGACATGCCCGTCGTCCGGCGGCCTACTTGATATGTTGGGGCACCTTCAGCACCCAAGAGTGTTCTAACTGATCGCAGCATGAACAGTATATTGTCAAAGTTATCGAGATAATATGAGCTAACATCTATGCAGCTCCCGCGATTGATATTACCGAACGACATAGATGGACTTGGGGACGGTGCAAAAGTCCGGTATGGGCAGTTCTTGCTTTCTTTATGAAATCAACCACATAACTCGAACAACACTATTGCCGCCCGCCAAACTCCCGCCGGACTGCGCGAGTTCAACTTCCACTCGTTTCGTATAAAATATATAGATATCTATTAGATCGGTTCTTCGATCGTACCGTTATGCTGCACCATTTTGGCTTGTCTAATCTAAGCTACTAAATTTACTTCTTGTACTCTCCAGCACGATAACAATGGAGTCCGAGATCATGTACCAACGGCAAGTCCCTATCCAAGCTGGCATGGCACCAATTGGGAACGGAACGAGATTTTACTATATTCCACTCGCAAATGTAAGTTGAATGTCCTGTACATGTCTTGGTTTCGCGTCGAAGTTTTGAAACCGATACTGTGTTTCTTGAACTCACAGTTCGATGTACTAGCTCCCATGACAAACGTCGTGGCAACGATTCGAATATCACGTGCGAACCGGATGTCATGTAAGACGTGTCGAGGTTCACGATAGCACTGGCCAGCTTTGTGCTTTCGAAAGGCTGAGAAAATTTTGATATAGCTACCTTTTTGTCCAGAGAAGGTGGCAGTATCAGCGAAAAGCAGCAGAGTCGTGGTCCGCATGTCTCATCTGTTTATTCATTAATCCTCTTCCTCGTCTTCGTCTCCGGCATCAAGACTTGAGTTAGCCAGTCACTCACGGCCTTCATTCTTCGCACGCCCAGACTTGACACTTCGACTTCTTTGAAATCTTGGTGGGCAGCGGTATCACACATGAGGAATAATATTGAGTTGGCTCCATCCAAAATCTTGTATATAATCATATTGAGCGGAACCTTGCCGATTCAGCTGTCCCACGAACTATCTCATTTTTTGAGACACGCAGCTACAAGGTTGGCTGTGAGAGCTGAGTCGGCAATTGGAAGCAAAGCCATTCGGACATTGTGACGATCAAGCTAAAGAAATGATATATACATATATATATATATATATATATAGACAGACGTTACATAGGATCAGATCGCGTTGGCTAGACCTTCACGCAACAATAGAAGTAAATACCTACACATGTGGCACCTGCAGGGAATATAGGCAGCCCGATTCAATAGGGACGGTTGCCTAGAATAGAACATCTTTGTGCCATTACTTAGCCCACTATAATTAGGTATATATAATTAGTATAATACTTTTTTTAAAAAAAAAAGTACAAACTCTAAAATCTTAGATTTTTAGCAAATTATATCTATTTATATGTACGGAGTATTCATATAATTAATTAATCAACATCAACACTATCGATCTCAATCTTCTCCCTTCCCATCCCCGGCCTCGACTTCGTCAACAGTCAGCAAAGGCACCTGACCCGCAACCCGTCTGCGACCATTAACGAAAGAGGGGGGTAAATTCCACCGGGACCGCGGGCCCATCACCCTTCTACGGAGAACAGGCCTGGTAATCCCCCGATTTTTAGGCACGCCCAGGTCGTGGGTTTCAGAAGCGGTAGGCGGGAGTTCGGACTCGGGAGACACCGGATACGGCGAGTCGCCGCGGAAGCGTGGCATAGGCGAGGCGCCGCGGTCGATCTCGAGATGGGGGTACGGCTGCGCGAAGAAGTAGTTATGGCCATGAGTATCAAGGCTGGAAGGACTGGGAGGGGGAGGGGGGTGGGGATACTGCCCTGCGTGACTTGATGGATCGCGCCGTGCTCGTGCTGGAGCCGTATATGCCGGTGGAGGAACCGCTAGGAACGGTGACGATGGAGGACTCGGCGGTTTATCCGCACTTAGATGTGCTCGTGCGAGAGTCCGTTCAAGAGTTGCTTCGTCGTCGACTTCGTGTGCGTTTTCTCTCGCGGGAGCTGGCGCCACGTCTAGGGTAGAAGGAAACGGAGACGGCGGGGCGCCAGGACTTGTGAATAAAACCGGACAGGCCATCCCGTCGCCTGGCTTTGGGTGATTTTTCCCATCTGTTGACGATTGCGGATCAGCGTCTCGTGTATTTTGACCATCAGCTAATAGGGGCTCCCCCTCAAGGGAGTCTGATGGCAAGTATCCATAGCAATACGACGCCAGCGACGATTCGGACGTAGTATCCCAGTGGTCCGCGTCGTTACTGCCATTGTATTCTGCTTCCGTCTCCACGGCCGCGACGTTAATGACTTCGACGATCGTTTTCTGTGAGAATAGAGGGCAGTCTGGGTCGTACTCTTTGAGTTCCCCCGCGGCATGGCCAAGTCTACTTGAACAGTGGCCGTGGTGGGGAGACTTACTGAGCTTGTTTTCGTGGCTGTTTTCATGGTTATTTTCATGCTTGTTAATGAAATTACTCTCGTTGTTGCTATCGTTGTCAACGTCGTTTACATCGTCTAGCCATTGTTCAACTGCCCCGTATCCATCATAGCCGATGAGATCGCGCGCATGGCGGATAACCCAACTATTAGTGGCATTGAGAGGTGGTTTTATGAGCTGAGTGGATTTAGTCGGGGAGGACATGGTACTGACTTGGGAAAGCTTGTACAATAAGGGTTGTTGCAAAATAATAGGAAGCGAAAAAGAAAAAAGAGTAATCAATAATAAAATAGAAAGTCTATCAAAGTGAGTTCGCGCAAGGGAATGACTCAACAATTATATACTGGTAGAACACGCAGGTCGGCCGTCATGCTCAACGGTTCTGTTAAATTGTGATTCAATTAACACTTTGGAACTCACTAAGCCCCTTTGACATAATAAAGGTTCCGGAGACTACGCTAGGGCAAACAATCCTTTTGTAGGAGACAAAGATCGCAAGACGCTCTCTACTACACTCAGGTAAAAGCCTAAGAAAAGTGACAACACCAAGAGTACGCATGTCACAGGGGGTAACAAAATAGAACAGGAATTAGCAATGAAGGCAGCCGAAGTCTCTACCAGTACAATGCCAATGAAAATGGCTGCCTTGATTTACCTTACGTCCAAGCAAAACACCCAATTATTTTTGAACCCCAATGCTTGGAACTGAAAGTAACTTTTTTGTAATTCGGAAAAGTGTTGCTCTAAGACAGAATAAGCTTCTGAGAGCTTTAGCCAGAATAATCTTGGCTAGACGGTCCTAATAACCAGACTGGCGGCCGTTGACGAAAAATGAGGGTAGTGAACGTTGCGCCGAATGAACATAACCATGGTCATGCGCCACACAGTCCCAAGTCCAACAGAGCCTCTCGCCGATGATGGACAGCGTCTAAGCGCCCAGGCTAGGGAACGCACTCTCGTCGCTGGTGTTGATCGAGGCGTTCTCACGACCGGCAGGACGGCCACCACGGTCGCCGCGGAAGTCGCCACGGTTGCCGCCACGGTCGCCGCCACGGTCACCACGGAAGTCGCCTCGGCTGCCGCCACGGCCGCGGCCCTCACCGCGTCCACGACCATCGCCCCGAGCACCACCGCGAGTAGGCCCACCACGACCACCACGTCCGCCGCGTGGACGTTCAGGCTCGACAAAACGGTTGTCAATTTCCACTAGCTGCTTAGCCTTACGCTCGCGCTCGCGCTTGGTCTTGCCGCCAGTGGCAGAGATGAAGTCATCGCTCTCATCTTTGCTGAGAGCCTTGGCGTTGGCCCACTTCTTGTCAACCTTGCTGCCTTCGTTGGGCTTGCGGATCTCGAGGTTGTCACCGAGAGCCAGTTTCTTCTCGGCCTGCTGCGCGAGGTAGTCGTTATACGAGACGTGCTTGTCCTCAGGCTCGGCAGGAGTGGCAATGTCATCGCCGTCTTCGGCGGTGGCCTCCTTCAGCTCGGTCCGGGCGATCTCCTCTCCGGCTTGCTCGTCCTTAGCCTCAGCACCGCCTTCGGTAGCACCCCAAGACTGGGCAGCTTGCTTCTCCGATCCACCACTGACTACGGGTTAGAAAAGCAGTTCTGTGGGCGGCTCTAGGGCATGTATCTTACGTGGCGAGACCCTTAGTATGCCTGTCATCGCGGTCTCGGGGGTAACGGCCACCGCGGCCTAAATCAGACAGTCAGAATGACTCCAGATAGAGGGCATCAATCACAGGTTGCTCACCTCCTCGTTCGCGGGCACCACGGCCACCACGGTGGCTGCCTCGCGGAGCCTCATCATCGGTAGGCCTGCGTTGGTTGGCGCTGTGACCAGCATTGCGATCGCGGAAAGCTAAAGAAATGAAGTTGACTGATTAGTCGAGGTGAGGGCATTGGAATGACGGTTTCAATTCGCTCACCTCCCTCGTTGCCGCCGGGACCAGTACGACGAGTGCCAGTGGTGCCAGCAGGCTTCGTAGGGGCCTGAGGCTCGACGTTGCGCTTGGTGGTGCGCGGGAGGGACTTGTCAACCGTCTTCACAGGGCCGGACGATTGAGGCTCATCATCCTCCTCGGTACCTGATTGGGAGAAGCTCGAGGTTAGTGGGCGCTGGTAATAGGCAAGCGAGCAAGCGGGCGAGCGGGCGGGCGAGTAGATACGGCGGCAGAAAAGAATTTTCACGTGGCCGCAACTGTTTGGAAGATCGACATACCGAGGACGGTGAAGAGGTTCTGACGGGAAGGTGTTAGCGCAACCCGGCCGATCGTTGGGCAATTGACGATGATGAGATAGCCATCTCCCAACACAACAGCAACGACAACAACAATAGAGGACCGCTGTGGCCTGTGCCTATGCCTGTGCCTGTGCGGTGATGCTTGCTTGAAGTTGGGCGCCGGTGCGCAAGGCAGCAAAAGAGACCAGGCCAGACCAGACCAGACCAGGCCAGAGACACAAACACAGACACAAACATAAACACGCAAACGAAGCTAAAGACGAGACGAAAATCTCAAAGCTAAAACCGGGGGTGGGATGACTGTAGACAGTGGGTGGTGGTGGCAGTAGGTAGTTACGCACCTTGGAGGCGACCGACATGATGTCGCCAATCTATTCGCCTTTCAGCAAGGCGTAGCTTTACGGACCTCAGTCAGGCAGAATGTGGCGATGCAAGACGGGATGGGCAGAGGATACGGCCTACACGGTCATATCCCACGCAGAACTTGGAAGAACGATGGGGAGGTGGGAGGTGGTGAGGTGGTGAGTGGTCCTGAGCCTCGGACGTTGGTGACGGTGGGTGGTTGTGGTGGTTCGAGACAAACAGATCGATAGACGACAGCCAGCTGGGGGGGTGGATTCTGTGCGAGCGAGAGTTTCCTAGCTTCGACCTTTTTCGCCAGTTTTGCGCACGCACGAACCTTCTGCTTGCCTGGGCTGCGGGTGTCCGGTCCAGCTGCCCAGGTGGCCATTTGCAGTGTCGCTTAGGCGGAACCGGGCTGTTGGCAGTGCCGGGCGGGGTTGTGGGCCGTCTTCGCAGCTCTCGGCAGCTGTGGCCACCACGTTCTCCACCGTTTTGATTTGTCTGTGGTAATTTTGAGAGCGTTGGGGAGCTTGTTAGTGCGCTGCTGACTCAACCACCCATCGTGGGGCAAGCCTCCGATAAGCGTGGAGATAGGGTCGATAGGGCTTGCACCTCGGGAGCTTTGCATCATAGATCCCATGCGGCAGCATACCGTGCTTCTGCACAGTACCTACCTTTCTGCCATGTCTGCTGCGTACTGTACTGTACTTTAGCAAAGGCGCATCTTCTTTGTCTTTTCTTAGACTCTTCTACCTTTTTGGAGGGGTAAATAGGGAGCCTTGCGACTCTCTCTAAACCCACCACGTCAACAAGAAGAAGAGAGCTATACCTACATTATATATATACAGTACGGCACAGCACATTGAATTGGCTTTCAGGCGCAGCCGGCACTTGAAATCCAACTCCCAATCAAGTCGAGACGTTATCGACATCCCTGCCCGAAGCCTGTTCTCACCAGACCCTTCAACAACAAGAGCTATTTTAGTGGATTAGACCGCATGGGTGGGTGAGAGGTAGCCTGGCTACCTACCTTAGCATGTGATAAGCATCAGTCGTGCGACGACCTCAACGCAGATTCTATACATACATAGTTTCCTATCGATATACCACGCAGGTTAGAGGCAGATAGATGGAGCACTCAAACGCCGTGGGGGCATGGTTTCTCAACAGCTCCCACGACAACCTGGCATGCAGGAACGACGGATGACTTGCATGTTATTCCATACAAGCAGCGCGGATTGCAATCGACCGGACCAGGGGTTGCACGATTCGCCCACGGCATGTACTGTATATCTTCACGTACGATTTGAATGCATTCGATGCCATGTAAGTACAGTACGTACCTACAGTATGCAATTGCAATTAGTCCCAGGTTAGTTTCCGGGCTGAGAACAGGCATGTGGCTCGGGTCTTATGTAAGTGAGATGTTCGTGATTGGGTGCGAGAAGAAGGCGTGATGGCCCCCGGCTACAGAAGCAGGTTAAGGAGAAAATGGAAAGAAACACAGACATCACATAATCGGAAGCTAAAAACCGTGGGGTGATGTGACGTCTTTGCTCGCACGCGAGGCATTTCGATTTGATTTTCGTTGATAATGAGTATTGCTGCTTATCTCTGATCACCTAATGATATCTATGTTGGTAGTCGGGGGGCCGCGGAACCAAGAGATAAGGACACCCGGCTACAAATACTGGCCCAGCTTCCGCACTCGCCAGTTTCCCAAGATAACAACAAGCATCTCTCTCGATCCGGGAACGTCTATATCTGACCTTGCTCGCTTGTTTGTTTATCTCCTTCGCTATATAGTTCACCATGCAGCCTCGGTCAGTTCCTGCATCTCTGGAATGGATAGGTAGGTTAGCTATCGGGAATAATGGCAGCACATGTTTTCTTACCACGCCTCGTCCCTCCCAACGGACAGCACAGCAGACCGAGGCTGTTTCTCGTGCAGAGGCTTACTTGCACCGTCAGTCGATCCATCAATCAATTAATCATCCATCATGCACTCCAAGTCTTTCGCCATGAGGGTTTGTCCAATCCCGAGTGACATGGCCGGCGCATCCATGATCAAGGCCTACCGCCAGGCAGTAGTCGATACCACCCAAGCTCCGGAGAGCTGCACACATCTTGGCGTGTCTCGGTACCCGATCCAGACAGGCGGTGACAAGGCCAAGCCAGACGGGCACTAATAAGAAGACCAATTCTAGCCAGCGCTGTTTCGTTCTCAGGCCAGGACAGCACGATGGAGGAACCACGATGGTGAAGCTGGTTCATGTGACCAGACTTCGGCCCTCTGGAGAGGAGACGGCACAGCATAGTGAGGTGAACACAGTGCGGAGTACGAGGAGGAAGGCCAAACGGACTGACGGACGGATGGATGGACTGACACGATGCCAGCCAGCCTCGGATGCACTCTCTTTCGCTAAGCTGAATGGACATTACGCGATGGCACGTCCTTACCAAGTGAAGCTTCCAAGCTTCCAAGCTTCTTACCTACATGAGGTACGGAGCAGTATACACCGTCGACTGTGGGCACCTGTAGTGGAGGAGGGGAGGAGACGAGACGAGAGGAGACGACAGGTGGAATAGCCGGGTCCGGTACTGCTCCCCCTGTGCAGATGTAGGTACTGTGCCGTACCGTACCTATCACCTACCTATACAGCACGCACATACGGCACCAGCACACAATACAGCTACGGCTAGCCTACATGCATGAACAACCCCGCTGGCCGACAAACCGCAAAATGCCCGCTCGCGGCTTCTCGGCACCTCCTGTCACCAACCAGGGCACATCCACCAACCCTTTGGGCGGGTTTGTCGTCGGTGTACGAAGTAGTGGCGACGGAAAGGCCTCGAGAATCGAACAAAACAATTGCAGTGGGAAGTCGGATTTATGGAAGGCAACATGACGATGCTGTATTCAACGGCACTTTGAACAAATCTCGGCTCAATATTCTACGCCACCCACAGTACACGCCATGGTCAAAATGGCCGGTCCGACGTGTCCTGTTAGATCCTTTTGGCGATGGCGATGGCGATGGTGACGGCGATGGTGATGGCGATGGCGATGGCGCATGTACCCGCATTCTCTTTTCTCATCTGATCTCGTCTTGCCCTCCCCGAATGCGGCACCATCATCTCGATTGAGCAGGTAACCACCAACCACGAGTGCAGGACCGGGGATGAAACGGGGACGAGGGGAATTGAAAAGTCGGAGTGGGCAAAAAAAAAAAAAAACTGGGTGGGATGGTGGAGAAAACGGTTTGTGCAAAACGGTTTCGGTGCCCCAACGGAGCTACATGGGAGTACTTGCATCGGACCCTTGCCCCCCTTCCACCTTTCCACCCTTCCACCCTTCCACCCTTCCCCCCTTCCCACCGTAACCGGCCCACCTCGCATCGAAGCTACATACGTTTCGCCATAACGGGCATGCACTAGACAACACCTACAGCACAAGATTACTAGGAACCCGCCGGAGAGGATACATGCACAGGCTGCTGGTAGTGCTGTTGCTTACTTTTCTCCCTTGGAAGGTCAGTCGAGTCCACCTTTTTTCGCCAACCTGCTGACCCTACTACCGCCGCGCTATTGCTGTACACTACGTGTATCTTGCATGCGCCGAGCTAACTAGTCAGGTCGCAGGACCACGGCGATCGCTTCATTTCCCCCGGCTGCTATTTCTTGATTTCTTGGGCAGGAATCGCGAGGGGAGTCGATGATTGAAGTCGATCCTCCCGAGGAAGAAGAAAAATAGGAAGAGAAGAAGAAAAAAGAAATGGAAGAGGAAGGGAACAAGGGACAGAAAGAGCAAGAAGAGAGAGAGAGAGAACGAAGAGAGGAGCAGCGAGACCCATTCAACCCAGTCGGTACAAGGAGGGTTCGACACCTACACCAACGACATAACTCAGTCAATCACCTCGACAGGGACAAGCGTGCCACGAAATAACCCGACAATAAGGCTCCCACATACACCCCCAAAAATTACAAGCCGAGGCCAAGAAGACTGGCGCGTGACCATCTACTCAATCCGTTCCATGTCACAACGCACAGGTAGGTAGGTTTACACAGATAAGCTCCCAGCCCAACAAAACCCCCCCAAAGACCAGACAGACATCGCGCCGCGAGGTGAGGGGCACAGCATATGGCGAGCGATTTCCAATCCAAAAGCCCATCCAGACTACGCCATTTCTACGCCGGTTGAAGTTTTTTCGAGTCGGGCCAGCTAATAGTCGCTCTCTCTGTTGAACACAACAGCAACCGACCATACCACTACCACACATAGATAATACCACGTGGATCGAAGCCCGAGGTAGGTGGATAAGAGGTAAGGCAGCCAGGCCAATGCGCGCCAGGCAGGCCAGGCGAGCCAACCGAACGACCGTGTCGCGCCCGGCCCCTGAATGAGCACCCGTAGCAAAACACCACAAGACGCAACACTCCAGGCCACCACGGGGCATCGAATCAGATTTGAAGATAAATCGCGAATTAAAACTTTCCCACCAACCCGCGCCTACATATCCCATATACTTATACATATTTATAAAACCCTTTCCCAGGCCAACCAATCCCCCCACGAACAGGCTGCAAACGAGTCCTATCCCGACGTCCGGAACCAGCCGAGGGTTAGATAGCGAAAGTAAAAACCAACCCACGTCCTCGTAGTTTGTGCGACGGTGCCGAGCACTTTTATCTACACTACAACTAACTACCTAATAACTAATTGCCTGAACCCTGTTTGTTTCTTGTGCCACGAACGAACCTTTTTTTTTTTTTCCCTTCCCATTTATTATTGCGGTACGGAATATACGTACGTACATCGAGGTATAGAAAGTACCTACCTACCTACCAAACAAACAAGTCCCCTCCCTCCCCCCCCCGACTTCGGATTCGGCGGGAATTGGACTATTACTTAATCCACGACGACTAAAACACCCTACCGTCCACCGCACTACACTAGAAGGAGAATGGGAAGCCGGACTAGCATCGATAGAAGACAGACCCTGCCGATTGGGTCCTGAAACCGGGATGAATGGGATAGGTAGATGGATGAAAAAAAAAAAAAAAAAAAAAAAAAAAAAAAAAAATTCAGGATTAGTTCGGGGTAAGTATCTTTACAAAGACAGAGATAGAAAGTATCCAGTAGTTAGGCAGTCAATCTACCGCCAACCTCGAATACCTGTATAGCCGCAGTTGCCTCGAGAAATTCAATCCCTGACGTATATCTATCCTCGTTCTATATGTGTACATAGGGTAGGTAAGGTATGTATGTAGTGTAGCCTATAAGGTATGTCCATACCCGCCGTTACATTGGGACGAAAAGAAAAATGCCATCTACCTACCTACGTACCTGCTCCGCTAGATTAAGTCCAAGTCAGGCAATCAAAGGTTCAACTAGATACATACTACACTGCTATTTAGTACTAAGTTAAGTATCTAACTAGGTAAGCAAGTAGGTAATAAGATTATGCTACCAAAGCCCGGCAAATCCAGCTCATCCCATCCCATGCGGGTCATAAAACTGTCAGCCGACCAACCCCTTTATATACTTAGGTATATATATATAGGCTACACCAGGCAGCATCCATTCGAAATCTTGGTATCATGCAACCAACCAATGGCGGTATGCTCCCATAATAATCACATCTGATCCAAGAACAATGAACAAGAGAAAAAAAATGACGAAAAATATAAAAGTATAAATATCAAGAGATGTAGAAGCCGATGCAGAGACGGGACAAAAGGACAATAGCACACCAAAGAAAGACGAGGCTCGGAAAAAAGAATGGCAAAAATCAGCTCCAAATCGCCTTCCGTCCAGATTTGTTTCTCGCTATTGACCAATACCTAACAGACAAGCAACCAGCTCGTCACAACAGCGAATCCATGCACCACCCCTTCCCAAAATCCATATTTCTTTTTCATGGTAGAGCATAGAAACAACAACGAAACATCCGACCGTTGTGATTGGATAAATAAAACGCAAACTAACTGGGGAGAAAAAGGAGGTAAGATACCTCTGCTCTCGCTACCGTTTGTTGTGGCAAGAGGAGAAATAAACAAGGAACTTTTTTGAATTCTCTCTCGCAAAACTCCATTTTATGTGTAGAAAAAAAAGTTTCCCCGCCTCCTGCAAGTCCATAAAATCCGCATTGATGCTGTCCTAATTCGTCCAGAAATAAATCGTCGTAAGACTCGGGCGGCTGGCCCGTCAAGTAAAGGCCGGTCCGGTCATATCTTCGTGTTGAATAGTGAAACCGCCTCTGGTATGCTCTATCCGGAACGCCCTGATGCTGCCGCCTGAGCTGAAAACGTAGATAGATGGGCGAACTAGCTGTAATCGTAGCTTGATCGCTCATCCCGGGTATCAGTGTCTCACCGCTTGCCTCCCGATGGTGAATGTTTTGAAACGCCAATATCGCTCCCTACCTATTTCGGAACTTTTCCCGCATCGTTCGGGGACAAGTTCCAACCTACTACCCGTCTGTTGTACAGACATAGCTTGTCGTGGCCTCGTTGCTTCGCGTCCTATCGCGAACCAAGCCCAGCCCGCAACCATAATCCGGCGTTCGGTTTATTCGTAACGCGCTATTCTAAATCACCTCATGTTGCTCGTGTCGAAGGAAAATTGGGTGGGAAAAGCCATGGACGCGCTTAGGCCAAACGGGTCCCAGTCCAACGCCGGATCGAGTAGTTGGGTCATGCTCGGATAATTCTGACCTTGTGTCTGCCCACCATGATCGGCAGAGCTCGTCGGTGGCTGTCCAGAGGGGGCACTCGTTGACGGTTGCATAGCCATGTTAGGTGGAGGGGGGACCGAGTAGCTAGACGCGTATGGGTTTTGAGGCGGCCCCTCTGCTTCGGGTTCGTCCATCATATCGGTTGGAGCATCATACTCCTGTTCTGTACTCACGAGTTAACCCTAGGACGACAAAGTTCCACGCGGATAAAGAACGGGCCAACTTGCCGAGCTGTTGGAAATGACTCTGGAACGAAGTCGGATAGACCGATGGCGGTCGGGGTCCAGAGGTGGCTTGGTGTTGTTGCTGATGCTGTTGCTGCTGCTGCTGTTGCTGCATTAGCTGCTGACGAGGGCCAGGTAAGATTCCAGGCATCGGTGGCATGGGTTGCTTCATCGGTGGAGGCATTGTTGTCCGGATATTGCCATGGTCCGGGGCGGCGGTTGTAGGTGAAGCTGCTGCAATATGACTATTATACGGAGGAGTTGGATTGGTTGGCGAAGCCGCGTGGGAGGGAGGTGTCGGCCGAGTCTTTGGTGAGGTTATTGATGGTTGTATGCTAACCTGAGCTGGCACCGACGTGACCCCAGGCTCGAGCTTTGGCGCAATGCTCGATGCTGATCTGCGGGAGTTATGGTGCCTGTTAAGTATAGCCCGTTGAATAGGCGGGGGTTGCATCATATTCTGAGGCATGTGCGTCGGACCCAGATTGGGGCTGCCGGTTTTGGCCTGGAGTTCGGCTTGAACATCGATGCCTGTTTGAGTTATTAGTGGGTGACATGAGTTTGGCTTGGTGGGCGTGGCACATACCCTTCTCGAGAAGGATACGCTCTAAGAGAGAGTTCTTATATCGCAGCATCAAGCATTCCTCGGCGGCGCTACGGTGGGCCGCTTGCAAATTGGTCAGATTTGATTCGTGAACCCGAATAGTATCTTCAAGCTGCTTGATGTATTCAGTGCGCCTCTCTCTAAAGGCAGCTTGAGCTTGCCGGTTCCTCTGCTTACGCTCTTCAGAGGTCGCGTATATCTTTTACTTGCGGTCAGCATCGTCGTCAACAAGTCCCATAAACCCCTCTCGATATACATGTCATTGCAACCCAGTCACGCGCCCAATCATGACAAAATATCCGCAATGACGCAGGATTGCACTCTCACCATGATATGATAAAAATTCACGTACAGGTTTTCGGCCACCTTTCCGCTTCACCGGTTGGGCGTCTTGCGGGGCTGGCGTAGGCTCCGCGCCATTGTCTGGGGTAGAGGCCACGGACTCGTCAGAATGTTCTTGACATTGTTCTTCCTTGTCAATGGACATCTTGTCTGACATGACAATACCGAGAGGAGACGATTGCCGATGAAGCAGCAAACGCCTCTCAGTGGGGGGAGAGATGTACACGTGCGTCGATATAGGAGTCGATACAGCAGCTGGCACAGCAAGTTGAGCGGATACCTGCTGCTTGGCCTCTCGTGAAACGGGTAACGGCTGGCGGCGATACCCCTGTCCCCGGCGCGGTGTAGCTCGTCTATACTGGCTGTGCCTACCCTCAACTGCGGACGTACACGCACAGGCGTTGCGGGTATACGGATGTATGTAAGCGTGTATTGGGAATGACGTCCGGGCACGAGGGCAAGATACAAGAGGCAAGGGAACAGGCAAGAGTGGGCTTCAATCTCGGAGTTTAGGGGAGATAGAGTTAGGGCAGCAGTAAGTTGTGAGCGAGCAGGCAAGACAGCTGATAGGGAGAAGCGGCAATAGCAGAGACGGCACGGGCGTCGTCTGATGGACGAGTGAGTGAGTGAGTGGGTGAGCGAGTGGGCGAGGCGCGCGGATGCAGCAGCAGCAGCGGCGGCAGCAGCAGCAAAAGCGCCAACACACTACATAATCCGGGGAACCGGGATCCAGTAGCGTGGGTTGAGTTGATTGTCTGTCGAGGTTATGTGCGATGAGCTGTGTGTTATGTGTGGTGATGTGTGGTTATGGGCGGTTATGTGTTATTTGTTATGTAAGAGGCTCTGGGGCGGGCAGCAGACGGGAGACACAGGGCGGCTCTGGTGGGCGAGATAAGGGCGATCCAGAATCTCTCTCTGCGAGCTGTCAATGGGCAAGATGGTCGGAGGCAAATGATAAGAGGGGGGACTGGCAGCAGCAGTAGCAGCAGGTTTGGGTGAAGTAAGAGCAGAGAAAATGCGCAGCAAGGTTTTATGTAATTGAATTGAAATAGGGCCAGCCAGCAGCCAGCCAGCCAGGCCGCCAGCCGGTCGGTGGACGTGGAACTGGGGACTGGGACTGGGGACGGAGACTAACGGGGGACTGGGGGGGGATGGGAGATGGGAGATGGGCGAGCGAAGCCTGGCAGTAATGGAATGAATGGACTGAATGGATGGCGAGAATGACAAGGCGACCTTTGCCCTTTGCGTTGTTGCACGTTGCGTGTTGCGTGTGAGCTCGTTCGCTCGTTAGGTACATGTAGTTGGTTCGTCTCGCCCAGCAAGAGCCAGGTAGGAGGTATTAGGTACTGTAGGTACTGCAGAGACGGGAGGTACAGGCAGGTAGAATCCCGTCTGGTGCAGCGTAACAGCTGCAAGAAAGAACCGCCAAGGCTACACACAGTTCAGTACGGAGAATTCGATCCGAGAAGGGAAAGTGGGCCCTTGTCTCGTCTCGTCTCTCCGTTTCTGTACGCCGCAGAGTACGGTACAGCCGGGGTACTTGGTTGGCAACCCGGCTCGATGCTGCCCCTCAATTAATGCGAGAACACGGCGCGTAATTCGCCACTAACGAACACCACGTAAGAGAGCTAGATCTTGTCCGATGTGCTACTTAACCACCTACTGTACATGCTCGTAGTAGCACTGTTGCTGTAGGTAGTTCCAGGCAAACCCACATACATAAGTCATCCGTAACTTCGTACACATGTCCCTGTTAGCATGATTGGGGGGTACAAGGTGCAGATTTGGATGCGTATAAAATAGCTACTTGGTAAGTGCTAGAATGTACATACCTAGGTACATAGGTAAGTGAGTAAGCTGGATGGCCAAGCACAACACTGCACCTTTTGCCTTGCGTGTACATCTGTAGTAGTTAGCACCCGAGGTTCGGTGGACGTGCGGGGGACTGAGAAATCTATCATGTACCTACCTACCTTGAGAGATTCCCATCTCTCATCCTAAGCTCCACTAATAGGTAGGCAGGCTCTCTGCTGTCTACTAGGTTACTTACAAGTGGCGGGAACCATGCAGGACAAGTCCCAAAATTGCAGGGACCGAACTGCATACAGTAGACAATAAACCACCAGGGCGCGCTGGATGGTGGGGAGATTGGTCTTAAGTTGAGTGTATGGGCTCGGCGGGTGATGGGCTGTTTAGGGCTAGCCAGTAAGGAGCTTAAGTCAAGCTGTCCGTAAGTATGTACCACCGCGGTCCAGTTCTCGAATACGGGAAGGACTTGACGATATGTGTTTTGAGCCTGGAATACTGTATTAGACAGAAGCTATACGGTATAAGTAATATCGTATGTTGTAAGGATGACTTTGGCCAAGCGTTCGCTCTCCTTGTCGCTAATTAATCACCCTACAGCTCTACAGTTTTTGATTTAGATCTGCCGAGATATATAGGTAAGTCCATCTCGCTAGCCAGCCAACGGCCGCCAGATGTCTTACAAAAGAGTCACGGGACCGCTCAATATATCTCTCATACAGAATTCCTGTAGCCTATCCTGTTCTTGGTATTGCATTGTAGATGGTCTACCGATCCCAACCACAGCGTGACGGCGTCAGGTTTTGAAGCCTCTTCTTAGCTAGCTTGTCAGCTCGACACATTGATGAGGAAAGGCCAGGCAGCGGGATCCTTGACGGCATGATGCACTAGCCTTGGCAAAGCGACATCTGATCGCCGCCATCATTTTCGGTGTCCCGAGCAGCACGTTGTGCTCTCAAGATGCCCTACCATTCGCATAATCATATCTCTGTGCAATTGAAAAGAAAACCGCTTCATAGCAGGCACTCGTAACTATTGGGACCCCCGTGGACGAGGCTGCAGTGAAGACGTATCAGATTTAGTATATGGGGTATTCGCAGTATGGAAACCCCAGAGCCTCTACTATAGGTATGGTAAAGTTGGAGTATATGCACCCCAGCAGTAAAAGCCCGAAAATAGGGAGCCAGGTAATGTGATAAAGCTAGCATGCAGGCTACGAGCTGGGATCGAAAACAAACGCCTTCACCGGGGGGGCAACAGCAAAGACCAATCGAGTGCGGACGAACGATGCCTGGTAACGTGGCTTGCAGCCATTGTATCTCATACTCCAACCTCGCTCCGAGGTGTTGGGTGTTGCCTGTCCAATGGGAAGCAACCCTCGTGCAACAGTAGATAGCTTACGACGAGGGGTTATCGCCTCCGACATGAAGGCAGTTCGAGAAACAAGGCGAAGGAAGCAACAGGTGGTGTATGCCGGTACTGTCCACAGCATACATACGGGGCTTGTATGGGGTTGTCTAGGTCGTCACATAGTACTGCGTATGCTATATAGCATCTGTACATACCTACATACAGTATAGCAGGGGTTGGATGCGGTCGGTATCCCCGCCAGGACGGATCAATAGTGCTGTGGTGGACGGGGCTACGATTGAAGACGCCGAAAGCGGACTTGTCCTCACAAACGCATTCCCAAGCCCCCAAGCCTTCTAACGTGAATCGCGTCTGCTGAGGAGGCGAGTCGCCGAAACTCGGTACCGCCTCATGAACTGCATTTTGGAAGATTCAGTATAGGCCGTCTACAGTGCCCTAACAGCTATAGCGTCTTACGAAGACAAAACAGGGAGGTGTATTAAAACGATCTAGAGGTGTGTACGTCCGTAAGTATTCCGGAAATGCTCGTGTCGAAACGGGAAGTTCGGGTCTCGGGATCCAGCAAACAAACCGTTCCCAAGGCGTAAAACCGTGCTCAGTAGGGGCCGTTGTGAGGTTTCTATACCATGATGCTGCCGGTTTTTATTTATATATACAGTACTATTGAATATCCAGCTCGAATATTCGCGACGAAGGCTTCTGGGCACTGCTCGCCCCGGGAGCCTCCGACCACTGCACCAAATGGTGTACAATAGGTAGTACGATGGATGGAGTGTGGTGGAGTGACGAAGGTGTGGTTCCGAGATGAGCTCGCCCCTGGCACCGGCAGGGATGAGACAGAACTAAGTTGAGGGGATCGTTTTTACATCTCCGAGGAGACAGGGACAGGCGCCTGGGCAGAAACAGAAGACAGAGGACGACCCCGACTGCTCCCGAGGATTTGGCGCTGGCGGGCTTCTAGAAGTTTACCGATCAGGGGAAGTCTAAGCGAGCGAATGACCTCGCCCACGTCTCCATCCTGGTGGTTGCGCACATGAGCCGGTTACATCGCCTCGCACGCTGCATGTATGCTACATGTAGCTGGTATACTTGTTGGTACACGCAACGGAGCAGCACGCTGTATGATTGGCCAGTGTGGGCGATTTAATGTCCCAATGAGGGATGTGGGGCTCCTGTAATACGGTTCGGCTACAATGCTGGTACCTGCGCCAGATGGAGTGCAGGAGCTCAAACATATAAGTAGTATAGGTACATCCCGTAGTAGGTCCAGGTAGCTATTGTATATGTATAAGCTGAGGGCATGCAAACAAACGCTACACCGCACCTACACTTACGCTACCTCAGCGCACGTGAAGGTGACTGTCCGTGGCTTACCAAATGTACGTCATGCTGGCCTCATCCCACCCTCATCCTATGTAACAACCATAAACCTTGGAAGCTCGTTTCTACTTCAGGCAGCCGATCCTGCAACCACTTTGCCCCAGGACGCCATAAATTTCTTTTTTACTGCACTACCTCGCGCCATGCAGCTTGCATCAACCATCACATAGCACCTTACCGTGCCGTCATCCGTCATCCGGGGTAAGAAAACACGTCCTGGTATGGAAAACTTCTAGCGCATTCTCAGCTGCTCGCCAAGCCCCGGGGAATAACTCGGAGTCTGAGCTGGGGCCTTACCCACCACCAACTATAGCCTTGTGATGTCTCAGCCCCTAATGGACCAGCTTCTTCTCAGTCTCACTTGTCATACACAACCACAGTCATGACAACCCATGTTCCTTCTTCAAACTCATTAAATCATCCTCCCAACCAGGTAGTCGCGACGAACATCGTCACCCCCGGAGTAGCCGAATACAGTCATCTGACACATAAAATCCTACAGACAACTTGAAAAAAGTCCACATTCTCACAAGTCCTAGCCTAGGTCCGACGTACAGCAGTATTGTTTTTGATGCTATATTGCACGCCTCTGGCAAGGTTTATTGTGATCCGTTGAACATCCCATCAATATTAGGTAGAATGGTCTCAATCGCCGAACGTTTCCGAATAGTGTGTGAGATCTCATCTCTGCAATCTCCAATAAGAAGTATCCCAACCCCCAACACGTGACATTCGCAACCTGCTCTGACCATTGAGGTAGTCGGGGTTCAGCTTGCGAGGGGCTGATTTTGTTCAATCACACTCGAAACAGAAGTTGATTACCACTATAGCGAACTGAACATTGCGATACTGTAGCAAAAGAATCCGATTAAGGGCTCGGAGAAATGCTCGAATTGCAAATAACTTCTAGGGCGTCGAGGGAGCCATATAGATCTTGTCCCCTTGTCTTGTCGGAACATAGGGGCCTATCGACTCTATGTTCTGAATTGCTTCGCCTCCAGTTGCCGGCCTCGCTTCTTCTTGTCTGCCTTGCTTTCGTTTCGCATAGCTGTCTCGGACGGTCTGTCAATGCACACCTAAGCTAGGAGCTGAAGCCTCGTACAGGGTCTTACACTGATATGACGATATACATGATATGCAGGTCTTAGTCTCGGATGTAACAGGCCACAGTCTCTTGATACGTGTGACAACTCTAAACTGATAATTATTAGAATGCCGTATTTTCTCCTCCGTACATACCCGCTTCGGCATCTTAGCCTCGGGTATTAAATCACCTCACATAAAGCGCTTCATGATTGATTCAGTTCTTAATTTTCTCAGTGTCATTATCTACACAAATCTAGTGACCCGGCAAAGTAACCTTGTTAGTTAAATGTTGAAGCCTTTTAAAATCATTATCTATATCTTAAATATTTCACTAAATTATACATACCATACTAGTAGGTATTTAGAGACTTGGACGTGTTGCTAAACGGAATCGGGAACTTGACTGGTCGTTCTGCTATGGCGCTTCAAGAGGGTCAAACCCTAGATGGTCTGCTCCCTAGTAAAGAGTTAAATGACTGCCCAAGCAGTTTTCTCGTCGGCTTTTTTCATCCAGCATCATCGCGCCCCATATATTAATGCCTCGTGACACTTAATGTTCATGTTTAAATTAGAGTCTATGTTTACAGCTTAGATTCTGGACCACCCTATATTGGCCTAACTTGAGCCTGATTACACATACGTTTCCTGCATACGCGTCTGGTCGACCTGCGACAGGCTTAGGAGCTATTATCCACACTTAAAATCAGACCTCAAAGAACCAACCAGCGACAATCCTCGTTTCCATCTACTCCAGCCTAACACTCAACCACCCGAGGGGTGATGGGTAAGAAAATAAGACCTTGCAGGCAGTCACAAATCATGACCATTGCGAGTCGGATGGTGAGGTGAGGAGGAAGGAATTCGCGAGTCGTCCTGGCCCAACTGCGCCATCTCGAAAATGCTGTCGTGGCTTAGGCGACGAAGGGCCGTGCTTGCTTGTTATCGGCCCTCTTCTCCAATCCATCCATAGGCCCGCACTGCATAACGAAATCGCCACCCGACATCCGAATAGTGTGCCAGTCGTCCAACTCATATTCATTGTATATGCTGCCCTGGTTCTGACCAGCTGAGCACTCGGCTATGAGTTTCGTGCCATTCAAGAGGGAGTTGCATGATGATCCGAAGCCACCGTCGGGGACGTAGACCAAATGTCCCAGATAGTTGGCGAAGCAGGTGTTGAGGTCTATGCTAAGATCGGTGGGCTGTGCGGTTGCTGGATCAATTGCTGGGTTGGTACAGGTGGCACGTAGGACATGTCCATCCGTTAGTACGATATTTTTGCAGCTGGCTTGCCACAGTGGTATCTTGTCATACCAGGCGAGCTCAAATGCCGAGGCCACGGCGAGAAGTGAGAGAGATGTGAAAATAAACTTCATGGTTGGTTTGATGTGCTGTTTGTGGGGATAGAGTGATGCCGGATGAAGCTGTGTGTAAAAAGAATAGTAGATGATATAAAAATTCGCAGCCGGGCGAAGAATGTATGTTGATGGTACTATAAAAAATCGGAAAAGATTTTGACCGGTTAAGCTATTTTATAATTAGTCGAAATAAAACCTACATGTGTTTCCCCCCTAATTACCAAGCATGTCCCCGTATTGTATTGGGATTAGATCAAACCGCCACTCCATTGGACCCTATCAATTCGGAGGCTCTAGTAAAGGGAGAGGACGTTAGGTATTTTATTAAACGTCGTTGATGATTTAATGATATAATTTGTCTCCCTTCGGTTGTTGTTACAAATATATGGACCTAGCCTATCGACAGGGCAGTTGAGAGGAGGATAAGGAGGTGGACACATCCCTGCATGACTTATCATTTAAACAAACAGATGGTTCGCCGCGTCTAAAACTCCTGTTCTGGCTTAAACCAATAAAGCTATGTTTTCTACCACACAGGAGTCAATAGTGAAGTCGAGGTGCGGATAATACGGTGGGGCCGTTGTGCCGCCACAATGAGTTGAAACAAATCTTTTAATTATACTATGTATTCAATAATACAATATTTGCGTTTAATTCGTCGCCGCCAAGAGTTTTGAAACCGGAATTCTCGTTGACGGGATCTTGTGGCTCGAAGTTCTATGAATTATATGTCCGATTTCCCTTATTGTTGGTCTTATATTTAACCCCTCGATTTGTGTCCTTTTACGCGTTTTGGATACCTAGATGGTAGATCAAAGATCCTAGCTTTATGGTAGCGATTTGCTGTTGTGCTCTGTGTATAATTTTCTCTCTACGATATTATATGAGACTTAGAGCATTCGCGTAAGAGCTATTGAACTTCTGATATTCTCTCTATATTTTTCTATCCTAAGAACGGTGGTAATGTTGCTGGCTGATTCGTGATCTAGCATAGGATCAAGTGCACAAGGCAGGAGAGTCCCTCTCTATCTCACGGAAACTATTTAGATAGTATATATACACAGACCATGGGCATGTCCCTCAATAACCCCCGAACTCAGGGGGTTAATTAATTCATAGCGCTCCGTAAGATCAATATTATGTTTAGAGGATATTGTTAGGATCTCTGTGGTAGGGGGTATGTGATGACTTCTATTGTTGCGCAGGGGTTCTAAGTTGGTGAGGCTACGCAATATTTGCCTATATACACACATGCCCTTTGTTCTCAAGGATCGTGATAGATATTGAAAAATATCTCTATACTTGAAGCCGCAAATTATTATATACGAAGTACTGATGGTATGGATGCATATATGAAACAAGTGCGCAAATGTTAAATTAGTATTAAATCATCGAGATTCCAGACTTCTTTGCTTGGGAGCCAAGGTGACGTTCGTGTTCCTCGGTGTGACAAGGGCTTATGTAATAAGGGCTTGGAACAGTGTTCTATTCAACTAATAATTCTCTTTGGGTCTAAAGGGTCCATGCCTTCCAAATCC
>MU383908.1:0-199892 GCA_022495065.1 Xylaria telfairii
TTTTTTATCTTTATATTTAAAGAGCAGGCTTTATTATTATATTTATTATATTTTTTAAAATATTTTTATATTTAATAATATTATTTTTTTCTAGTCTTAGTTATATAAAATTTTATATTTTTATATTAAAAGTTTATTTTAATTTGTTTATATTTATATTTTTAATTATAAATTATATTATATTATTAAATATTTTTTTTTATTAATATTAATTTAAATTAATATATTTAAAATTATTATAACTTTTTATTATATAAAATTAAAAATATTTAAGCTTTGCTAGTAAAAATTAAGCTAAGATAATTATTATTTTTTATTATAAACGTTATAATATTTAAAAATTAAGTTTTATTTTATTTTAAAAAACTAAGCAGAGTAAAAATAAGTTTAAAATTAAACGTTTAAATAATAAGCTATATATTAACGTATATGTTTTTAAATTATAATAAAGCTAAACAAGATATTTTTAAATATTAAGCTTATTTAAAGCTTTTAATGTTTTATTTTATTTTTAAATACTTTAAAGTTATTAAATATTATTTTAATTTTTTTTTTTTTTTTATTTTTATTATTAAATATAAACCTTATTTACTACCTTTTTATTGTTTTTTATTTAATATATCTGTTATATTTATAACCTGTAAGTTTATGTTTTTTTTAAGCCCGAGTGCTTGCTTTATTATGTTTACTTTTATAACGCGCGGTATTTTAAAGTATATAAAACAGCTAAGTATTTATATTACCCTAGTAAAAATAAAAGCAGTTATTTTTTTAGTTTTAATTGTTTTTAGTTAATACTTAAATAATTATAATAATATAAAAAAATAGTTTTATAATATATTTAGCGCTTTATTTATTTTTAAAAGCAAAAAAGTTAACAAAATAATTAATAAGCGTATTATATAATTTAATATGCTTAGTTATATTAAATTAATTAAAGGCTTTATAAAATAATATTTTAATATAAATAGTTATAGCTTATTATATTTATAATATTATTTTTTAATAGAATAAGGATTGTTTTTATTAGTAAATATTAATTAATATCCTGATATAAACTAGTTTTTAAATAAAGATAAAAGCGGTAAAATTTAGTTTTTAAACAAAAGAACGTAGACTATTAACAACCTAGTAGATATTACAGGAACGTAAACTATCAGCGACTTAATAAATATTATATTTCTATATAAATTAAGTAAAAATAGCAGTAGTAGTAGTAGCAGCAGCAATAATAAAACCTAGCTTTTAAATATTAAGCAAAAACAAGCTGTTTATAAATTAAATAATAAAGAAAAAAACAATAACAATAAAAATAATAAAACTATATATAGCAGCAGCAATAAAAATAATAAAATAAATAAAAATAAAACTAACTCTTTTTTATTATTTATTAAAAAATAACACGTAATCTAGTTAATAATAATAATCCTTATATTTAATAGTAATTAAAAAGTGTTAATTTAGCTAACGGATTTAGTAGCAATTAAGCCTTTATAAATAACTTAACTAATTAAGATTAGTTATGTATATTTAATAAGACTTTATTTTTTACCTGCACTTATATATAAGACCTTGCTCCCGTTTGTACTTTTAAAACATGTATTAAGAGTATAGAATTTACTTTAAATAGCAATTAACTGCTTTTTTTTATTAGGTATGAATAGTTGCTGTTCCGCTAATGACGAAGGTGAATGTGTCTTTATAGTGTTACCTAGTATAATATATGCGTCAAACGTGCCTGGGGCCTAATAGACTTGCATGTTATACATATAGTCATATGAGTTGCAGTTTGTACCGGGTTTTAGCTCGCATTCGCTTGACCTTAAAATAGTATACCGAGACAGCGAATACTCGAGCGAATCCGGGTCTGGAGGTAAACAACTAAAAACGGGAGTATTCAGACATAAAGTCTATAGATATTGCATCCCATAGCTGAGTAACCCAGCTCCTCTTGGCTAATAAATCTAGGCTTAATGCACCACAACCCATCAGTATCGCACGCACTTGCCCATCATTCCTACTGCCGGCTGTTGCGACAGCGCCATGCTCACCGCCTATCATTACACCACCAGAGAGCCTGGTGGAAAAGAGGGGCGTAACCAGTCCTTCCATAATTATATCCAATCTGTCACAGGCAGCAACGATTACATCTCAGTTGCCTGAGACAGTATTATCGGTGCATTTATTGCTCTCGGTGAGTACGATACAAATATAAATATAGCATAAGAAGCAGGTCTGTAAGGGCCAGCAACACTCGTATTGAGATTCCTATGATAGAAAACGTGTGTTATTTCCACGAATCTATCCTTTTCTGATGGATCTTATGGAACCTGGTTGCAACATGGAGAGGAGATCGAATCTACCTCGTGGGCTCCACGCGATCTGTTTTGACTAAGGTACAAGGTTTAGTGGGTCTAACCTATGATGTCATCTGTGTGTCCGCCATCATGTTTACATCATTAGAGTCGACCTTCCACTAGACGTATCTATCGTGTCCGATATGTCCCGACCCGAGTAGGAGCTTGAAGTCGTCCCTTTCTGCGATGGGTGCGGACTATCGCTGTTGACACACAGCAACTGCGGCGCATTGATATCACTATAGCCGGGGGCTTATAAAATAAGTATAAAGTTAAGTTTAATATATAAAAGTAACTAAATTTGTTTTAATAGCTCCATCTATTTTCACCCATATTTTATAAGTCCAATAGTTTTAATTACTGGTTATATACCGTGCACTATTAACCCCAGCATTAAGTGTCATGGTGGTCTTTATCTAGAGTGAAGTCGGGTCACCAGTAGGTCGCCGCTGGGTAGTAGGTAGGGGTAAGGGTTCAATATTATTGATTCATGGGTCTCCCTTCTTGAATTGGGGAGCCCTTCTGCCTTATATAGTCTTCTATATATGATATAATCCTTTAGGTCCTAGCTGCGACCTACTTTCGTCCTTCCTGTTACCCTAGTGCCTGACATTAAGCATCCAAAAGCACCGCAGATAGAATTGACTTTATACGTTCGTCACTTTCGGAGACTCCGTCGTAACCTGGCTGGTTTGCATAATACTGCTCGTCCCTACTTTTGCAAGTTTTTATTGCATCTAGGATCGCTTGTGCCGAGGGTTGCTTGTCAATCTGAACAATATGACATATGCATATTAGGGTGCGCAAGGTTGGATCTATCCATGGGAACGGGTGGCTCTGGCCTATATCACCAACGAGATCGTGTGCATAAGTATTAAACCGATTCCTACCCTGTGTATACAACTTGACTGTTGTACTTGTGCTTGACAACATTGCGATACGGTGGTCAAGCGTAATAAGTAAGATCATAATCTATATTTAACTAATTAGTTAATGAACGTTTAAACCGGGAAATAACTACTTACAGAACCCATTTCGCGAAGATTACAATAAATAGCATGACGGGTCGCACCGTGACCGTGGCTACACAGGGATTATGTTAATAATAGCCAACGAATATAGGTATTATAAGGAGGTAAAGAAGTAAAGTCTAGTAAGGTATAACGTAATTAAGACTGTCATCTGTCCTAACATACAAGTTTTTCATTTCTGCGAGGTCAATAAGATATAAAATTGGCGCAACTATACCACCCAACATTAGTGGTCTCATAAAAAGACGATACTTCTAAGTACTACTTACGCGAATGCTCTAACTCGGGATCTTCCGGTAGTAGGTCTCCCACCATCACTGTTAAGTTTTAGCAAGCCTAAACAATATAAGGCTATTCTAGATCGGCCACTTACTATTCCCTACACCTCCCTCATCCAAAAAGAGGTCTGAATGGACAAGTGCTGCGCGAGCTGGTCCCCTAATCTCCTCTATTACTGGTTGGGGATTCTCTCCGGCTGGCTTCTCTGGTGGCCAACTCATTGCAATAACCATTCGTATTACTAGTAAATTCGTAATTAGTAAGGTTCACTAAGGGTAGTTGTGGTAAGTCCGTATATTAAAGACGAGGAGTGGGGCACAGGAGGCCTGGGGCCACCACCCCTACCTAAGTGTAGCAGTAATGTAGTCAGAAGGTTAGGTAACTTGTAAAAGAAAAAGAAAACAGCGCGATTAAACATACAACATAGAAAGAAGCTCCAGAGAAGTCGATTCGGCAATTGAATGTTTTTCTCTTTAGCTCGACGGACAAACGTCCCAAGGGTTCCGCTAATACTCGATAGTAAGACCCAATGTACTAAATAATTTATCAAGGCCTACCATTTAATTACCTACTTTTGTATCCACTCAGTATATAGCCAGGTATTTGCGTGCACTATTATAATAAAGATTATTAGTTATTAAAACATAATACGTATAGAAGCGAGGCTATGGTAAAGAGCTCAATTCTATTCCGTATAGTTACGTACGTCGGTGCCAAGGAATACCCGGGAACCTTTGGGCTAAAGGGTCATTCGGTATTTCCAAGCCGGTAGATATATGCTTAGCCCATCGTAGAGCCTACCGTGTAGTTAGCCAACCGCAGAGACTGCGGAGAGAGGTGCTATGCCTAAATGCCCACAACATACATCTAGCATTGCCTTCTCGGTGTCGAAGGTGCTGTAGTACCCATCAAAAATTTCATTTGATTTGTCGAGTTGGCTAAACTCCGTTTTTACTACAGCACTACTGCGTTAGCTATTATAAGAATATTGCGGACTCGTTGCCCGTATACCTGTTCAAGCAATAAACCATACATACAAACGATGTACCGAAAGCTGGGTTGTAGAAGACCAGAAGTCTCAGGCACGTTTGTACCGACAGGGACCACCAGGCCGGAAGCATTATATCTTAATTTCCATGTTAAACCGAATTCCCCACTCCCTATAACACGCTCTACTTCGAAGCGTTGTTCTTTATCCCGTTTAAAATACCGCTCAAGGCGAGCTTGTATAACTTGGATGTCATGCCTATAAGTGTTAACATTCAATAGTAATGCTATTTTATCATAAAGCATATATAATAGTAAAAATTAAACATACTGCTGTCTAAGGAAGCCAGGAGCAAAGTTTTCGTTTTCTTGCATATTGACAATTATAAATAACAGCAATAAATGTGTAAAAAGGAGTGCAACTAGATGGTTATAAATCTCATAGAGATGTGGGGTTGCGATCATATAATTGGAAGTGAACCAGTGCACCCTCGGAGGCAATCACATAAAGTGCATTCAGATGGCCTCAGGTTAACTCGATCGGTATGATCGACTTTTCTGCAACAATAAATATATTTTAAGGTTCTTTGTCATACCATTTTTAACAACCTTTAATAAATGCTTGCGGTTATTACAGACAAAGACAGGCAGGCAGAACTACAACGCTTGTTTCACGGAATGCTCGCGTCTGGCCGTATTTCGATGGCTAAGCCAAGCAAATATTCACTGCGACCCGCCAAATATTTTCAAAGGCTAGCAGCCGGCTGTACCGTTCATGGATGGGTTTGCATGGCAGGCGCACGCCCCGAGGTTGTAGCTTATTATACATGATCAGGGCCCTGCGTCACATGATTTATAGCTACATCTAACGCGGAATCACATCCCAGCCGCGGCAGCAGGATGACGTGCCCAATGATTATATTAGAGCGACCAGGGAAAATCAAACTTCCCTTATCAGATTATTCTAACAAACTCTCCACGGCCCTGGTATCCTTGCTCGAAAGGTTATAATATGTACCCTCAGTCAAATCTCCATATAAACTAGTCAGGGCCCACTAGCCGAGGGGAGTTGGAAATTGAATCGTTGTGTCCCTAATGTCACGAACCAAGTATGCGGTAGGCAATAGACTCTTGTTGTTGCACGAGGGATCTCAAGGCTACGTGAGGCTGACCTAGATACCTCTACAGGAGTCTCTTTGTCTCCATGCCTTGTGACACCTAAGAACTCGCGGCCTAGTATTGCAATAAATCACGATTTCTAGCTCCTTAAAATTATATATATCCCATGCTGCTCTCTTAGTAGCTACCAGCCATAAAACCCATCAAACGATAACTCACCTAAGAGACAATCCGACGGCTTGCTCTCGTATACCTCTCTATCGCGAAAACCACACCCCCAGAAATATCTAAAAAGGATCACATGCCCACAATGGCGATAAAACTCTCCGAAATACAACGGAAAGTAACGTCATGTCTTGATCTAATTCACGAGCTCCGCAATGAACTCAGAGCAACAACTGAGCGCTGCACAAAATTAGAAGCTCACCTGCAAGTGTCGCCAGGGTATTCTTCGACATTACAACTCCTGGGTCTCCAACCAGAGTCATCAGAAAGCAAAAACCAGGCCAACAGCGTGAACGACACAGCCGGTTCCTCGGAAGACCCTAGGCGCAAATCAATCACCGCATATATCAACGAAGTACTGCCAGCCGAGCGTGAAGCGCTCGCGAAGCAAGTGGCAGATTATCTCCTTCCACAGATCAAGCAAGCGATAGCCTCGGCCACGGAGCGCGAGGTAAACAAGCCGATCAAGGCCGCAAGTAGTGAGACGCCGCGTGAGAAGATACAGGCGATCCTAACGCGCATCGAAGAGCTCTCCGAGGACGAGCTCAAGACGCTATTTCTGAGGAGCGCGGGCATGACCAGAGCGCTTCAGACTGTGGTGCGCACGATTCAGCGCTATTAGGATGCCGTTGCGCAGTGAGAGGATCTTGCGCCTAGGTATTAAGCTTTTGTTTAGCTTTGTTTCTGCTGGTGTTGTAACTAGAGGAGGAATCTTGTTGGGATGAGACGTTGCTTTACATAGACTGGAAACGGGTAGAACTGCTGTTTTGATACTTCACATAATATCTAAGCCGCCCTCGATATCTTGCGCACCTACATATGTGTTCTAGAGGATACCGCAATCCAGCAACCCGGCTTCCAGGCGTAGAATTACTCCCGACACAACTCATTCATTAGTGTAACGTAGCTCGCTCATTCAGCTTCTACATCCCCCTAGCTGCTGCCAAACAATAGACGCTTTGTCTCGCACAGGTCCTTTCAGAAAAGTCTTTACAAGCACTATCAAAATAGCAATGGTGTTAATAGCAGCCTACAATGCTATCTTTCAACTTACCAGACTAACGATTATAATAACCTGGATCAATAGCGAAGAATTCCCTTTGCCCTTCAACCCCTAGCTTATCTTGCTTCGCTCGATACAAATGCTCGACGCCCGCGCTTCTCCCATCTGAGCTCTTCTCTAGGTAGTAGCGCTCACAGGGCTGTTTCGAAGCAGGATTGTTGGATCACACCCGAGGCAATTTGCTTGATTTGATTGTGCATTAGCAAGTTTTGGGGGGCGTTTGAAGGTTGATTAGAGTTGAGTTCAACTCTAATCAAGTCTTAAGCGTGTCTAGGTTAGAAACATCTAGAAACCGCCCATATTGTTCTCCGACTCAACACATCTCATCTCCTAGAACACCTTACAGATTTCGAGACAAGATGGCGCTAGAAGCGGAACCGCAAACCCACCTCATATTCACCCGGAATTATTCCTCGCATCCCATAAGTAAACTCCAAGAGAAGCTGGATGTTATCATGAAGCGTGTAACCGGGGAGAGCCCATGCTCTCTCTCCTACTTCTCCTCATCGTCATCATCATCATCATCTTCATCTTCATCACCATTCCGCTCCCCCACCTCACTCCCATCCTCCCACTGGGTCTATCCCTCTACAACCGCACACCGAGACGACGACGACACGCACTCCAACTACGGGGACGAAGGCGAAAACAAACCCCTCCCCGAACCAGAACCCACCGAGCCAATCGAGCGCGCCCTCTCAATCTCAAGCCCAAGTTCCTACGCCTCTCTCGCCTCCCTAAACCCATACACCCTCGACGCAGAGGCCCTAGCATATCGGCTATCTCTCATCACGGCGGAGCCGTATGCGCGCGAGGACCGAGACAAGGAGCGACTAGCGCAGCAGCTAGACAGCGCACACGCGTCCGTCAAGGCAGAGGAGTCTGCTGCGCTGCAGGTTCTGAGGCAGCAGCTTGATTAGGCGTGCAAAGTAGAGAGATATTCAACCCTCATAGGAAGTGAGGGAGCGGGTGCTGACTTGTGTGGTGTGATGAGGGTTGCTCAATAAATAAGTAACCCTCTCATTGATGGAGTGAACGAGAGTAAATAGAAACTCCTTATGAGATAACGTGAGAATAAAGTTTTTGTTTCTGCGATTGAGATACTAATCCCCAGAGGTGGGTCACATCTCATAAATGTATAGAGTACAAGTCATTTACATCATATAATGCGAAGTGTCGAACACCCACATCCTGTCACCAAGTAAACCATAGTCGAACATTAAAACCGTGATAATAAACCTCATCAGGCCAGTTCTTCGTAGCCCGTACACAGTAATCTACCTACCTAAGCCATGAATAATCCGCCGCCCATAGATGCACAAGTTACTGCGCAACTTTCCCGAAATCCTTAACGTAAGCTTTTCTTTTCTAGCTACATCTCATTATGCATGTCAAAATATGTTCAGAAATACCAAAAAAAAAAAAAAAAAATGCGATGCCACTTCGTCGCGATCAGAACGCCTTGTCGATAAACTCCGACTCTGGGTAGTTCCGTTCGCCCTTCCTTCCTCCGCGGGGATCGATAGCTTCAGAATGCCCCAGAGTCTAATCGTATATACCCACACCCTGTCTCGAGGGTGAAATCTCATAAAGAAGAAGAAAAAAAAGCATCAAAATGCTAACGCCGATCGCCTTGGTATACTACATCTCTGGAGTGTGATGCCGGTAGTTGTATGCAGTTCCTTGCCCATGTTCTTACAGGATGCCTTCTTTCTGGCCGAAGGTGCCAACGAGGTGCACTTAATGGAGACAGATCTGAGATCATTATACCGTTTTGCCACCGCAGTCGGGGATCTTAACGCCGCTTTTAAGCTTTCGGTTGACGTCTAAAATACCCCACTGGTCTTCCCACTCTTTTCCTGGTGAATTGAAGCTGATCTTCCAGGGCTCGTCAAACATCTCAAACCAAAAATAGTTCGTACCGTTGGTTAGAGCCTGGCAGACCCAGGTGTCCAGCAATGTGTTGAGCTCATCAATTCCGGCCACAGCTCCGTCCGTGCAGGTCTCTGCCCCTCCACAGTCGGTACCACCCTTAGTTGGCCATCCAATCTCCGAGATAACATTCTTCTCGTTATCAGTCTTGAAAAAGGAGCCGGCCTTGTTGTGCCAAAATGTCCAGGTCCATGATGCCGCCTCTTTCGAGTCTTGGCCCGCAAAGAATGGATGCACGTTGCCCATAATGTAATCGCTGACCTCTGCCAGGCTTGCATCCCAGTTATCACCCAAATCGCTCGTAGCCACCGGGAGGTCCCAATTGTTCTTGCTCAGGTTGGTGCGCACATTGTCCAACAAGGTCCCCAGCTCTAGCGCAGTCATCTGCTGGCGAAACAAGATCTCATTGCCGACAATCAAACCCTTGAACGGCGAATCTCCATACGTATCTAGGATTGTCCACATACGATCAAGCTGGCGAGTGTTGGTGACGTTGTTATCGTCTTGCCATACACCAAGCCAAATTTTGATCTCGTCCTCCATCTTCAACTGCCTTATAGCGTGGATAGTCATCTCGGTTTGGTTGCAGTCAGTCCCATACAACCGGATAGTGTTAGTCAGCTGCGAGAGGATGGCCACGTCGCGGGTCACGTTATTCTGGGATGGGGGGTTCTTTAGGCAGTCGGGGTATTGCACATTTATAGGCGTGTAGTCCACGCCAGGAAACACCTTGTGGAGGTTGGGGTTGTTCAGCAAAGCTTGAATTTCGTTCGAGTTGATACCGAGGTCTCCGTTCTGGGCCGAGTCGTCGGACGCTGATTGTCCGCTCGAAGACGTAGAACCAGAACCACTGCTTTTGCTGCCCTTATTTGCATACATCGATCCCAACACACCACCAACAACAGCTCCGGCGACAACCAGAAGAACGATGATAGCGATGATCCATCTCCATTTCTTTCTGCTGCTGCTTTGTTTCGTGATCCATTCAGATTTCTCTGCGCGAGCACCTAGCTCATATTCGCCAGGGTTCCCCCCTTGGTAAGCGGTAGCTGGATTCTGTACGGGGTCATAGTTGATACCACTATTCCTGTTGGATCCCATTAGGCTGCCGAGAACACCGCCTGTCGTCGCAGCCCCGGCAGCCCCAGCCGCTCCGGCAGCAGCAGCAGCAGCAGAAGTACCATTCGCACCTCGACCACTTGAGTTACCCAGACTTAGCATACTAGCTCGAGCAGAGCGTCGGTACTCGAGACCGTCGTCGCCGTCGTCGTCAATGTCGTTGGGGTTGACCTGGCCTATCCTTGGATCCATTCGTTGACCATAGGCCATCTGTGGGTCCCGAAAAGGATCGCTGTGGAAGCTGTTCATGCTTCGGGTAGGCGTAGACCCGGCGACTACCGGGGCTAGATTCGGCGAGGAGCCTTGGCCTTGTTGATATGGAGAGTGGGTTTGCTCGTATGCGTTTGGTTGGGCTTCTGCGTACTGTGTATTCTGAGGTTGTGCGCGTTGGTAGACTGGAGGGTATGGGGCTTGCTGCTGATACGACTGCGCAGCTCTCATAGCCTCGAGACCGCTTTCTCGAGCATGCCGCTCCGCAACACTCATGGCGAGACCGGGTATGCCACCAGCAGCGGCTTCGCTGAAATTATCAGCGCCGGGGGTGATGCTATTCGGCTGGGATTCGTGTCCCCACGTACGCTCTGCAGTGTCGCGATGAGGTGGTGGTAAAGGTCCTTCTTGCGTCACACCAGCCTGAGCCCTATTCTGGCGTAGTAGAGCGAAGGCCGAGTCGGGATGAGCACCGGGATGAGCACTGGGACGGGCTGAATGTGTCGGCGGCGGCGGCGGATCGGAAGGGTAGTCTCTGTAAGGCGACTCGTCGACGTCTTCGTACCTTGGTTGGGGTGCGTCTCCGTCGTACAGGGGATGACTGGGAGCGGGATGTCGTTGCGACGAGGACGAGGGGAGCGAATTGTCTAGAGGGGCGCGTTCGCCAGGGTCGGAGTCGAAGGAGTAACGAGGGCCCATGGTGCCCATGTCTCAGCAGCGGTGGTCGCTGCTGATATGGATATGGATAGGGATAGGGATATGGGGAGCAAGCGGCAAGCGGCTGGGCAGCGGTATGAATGTGTGGGTGGGTCGATGAGGCAGAAACGAAGAGATAGGCAATAATACCGGTCAATCGGATAGTGCTCTGGGTGTAAGGGAGTGGACCATGGACGGTGGACGGTGGACCGTATGGAGGACACTATGCTGGATGACAATCAATACGAGGCGCACGAGAGGCGTACAAGCGGCGTTCCAAGTGGGCTGTCCCTCGACAGGCGCAAAGGCGCAAAGGCGCAACGGCCCAATGGCCTCGTTGTCACGCTGGACGAGTCGTACGGGCGTAACTGGAGCCCAAACCGAGTGATATATCGTATAGGATTGCCGTTGTGCAAACCTGTAACCAGATATGTTTGCGGAAGAGGGGCATTAACGAGCGTCGGTAGCGACGATGGTGAGGGTGAAACGTGATAGGCAAGCGGATGTGTCTCTGGTGGGCTGCTGTATGTACAGTACTACTGGTACCGGTACTGTACGATGCAAGGGAGATAGTATAGATGATTATGAAATTAAAATTGGTACAGTACAGCACAATATCGCTTGGCTCTGCGGGTTCGTGGGTTTTGATTTTGTATACTCAACTCATGTCAAGCAGAGAGAGAGGGAGAGAGCAGCACTGTGACAAGAGGAGAGGCGCAGGCGCAGGTGCAGGTGGCAGGTCGGTTGTGCAGGTCCAACATCAATCAATCAACAGCGAAACATGCAAGTGGGTGAAGCTGGGCTTAGCTTGACCGTCCTTTTTTGGCACCAGCAATAAAAGTGGCGACGGCGTCTGCTGCGCCAGCCTCAGCTGAGACCTACTGTAACATAGTGTACCAAAGGTCCCCTAATCTGCCACCATTCTGCTAGTTCGCCCAAAATATCGCCTCTAGTCCTTAAATGGACAAGTCGAGACTAGTATATACTAGTATAGGTTGTTTGAAGAGGGATAGACATATTACATTCATTCTCTACAGATATGCGCGCAGATTGTTCGTTACACACTTACTTAGGTAGGTATGTTAGAGTCAATGATGACAAGAGTCAAGTCTACAGTACTGTACAGTACTTACAGCATCTAACTAACTTTAGCCTGTAGCAAGCAGGTATCTGGGGATAATGAAGCCCTCTTCTCTCAGCCTCCAAGTGGCTTTTGGCTCGTTGGTGACATGCGGGCATGCCCCTGTCAACAGGGCAACAATAAAGACGGTATGACAAGGGACCCTGCCTATGGTGGCTTTGGTGGCTTTGGTGACCATCACACCACATTCAGCGACAGCGAAAGCGAAAGCATCTGTTTCCCCATCTGGCAATTCAAGCAGCAGCCAGGCCAGCGTGGTCGAGTTGAGTGGTTCACGATGCAAGGCTCCCAGTGACTGCTGCTACAAATACCCAATGACATTCTGCCTCAGCATACAACGTTACAACCCCGACTGGTCGCAGACAGTCCACGCGGTGCATGTGGGCATAACGACATCGACCTGCCTTTAAACACCTTATTAGCACCTCGTATACCTACAGCTACCTAACTGCAGTTGGCGACGTATTATTCAGACTAATATCTTATGGTCCAATAGATCCAATTCGAGTATGACGGGCTGTATAATTCGGCCCGGGTTATGTCCCCATGGTTCGTTGCGCCTGGCTGACGCCAACTTAATTATTTCGCGCAAGAAAGGCTATTAAATCGCGTTCCCTCATCGGAAAAAACGGGATGGGTTCATGTTTGCCTCGAGATATAGAAGGGATGCAGGTGCCTGGCTACCTTGCTTGCATTCTCGATTTACCCAGTTCCTGGGCCGAACTGTAGGGTTGGCGATGCGGGCCGACCGTTGAAATGCACTAGGTAATAAGACACGACCTGCCGAACCCTGTGACACTGTCCGTTTTCAAGGCTAGCTTGCGGCGGAGGTCCATCAGCTTGGAGACCAAAAATACCAAAATAGCATAATCAACATGCATACGTAGGTATCCCTACACTAAGCTATGGTCCAGATTCAGAGGGAATGGAAAAGAGAGTGCGCCCAAAGCGCATCGTCATCAACGCGTAGTCAGCCGCAGCTCACACTGGGGAGAACCAGCTTACCTACAAGTACTATCTGCCGAGTTTTGATAATACTCTGGAAATTGCTGGGCCGCTTGTGTCGCTCTTCTAGGTCGTCCAAGTTTTCTCTTGATTGGTCTTTTTGTAAGTACCTATTATATACAGCACAGTACCCAGTGTAGGTACACTATGTCTCACGTGACAATGAATGTACCGTTGTATCTCTTGTACCTTTTTAGATACCTGTGTACCTTGCCCTTAAATGGTGTTGGTAAGTCCAAATCAACCATCGAGAGCCTAGAGGGTCTGGGGAACAGGGAATGAGGAGCCACAGGCAGGCATGGTGTACTCACCAGCCCCACTAATCAAAAAGCTTAATCAGGCTGTATCCAGCCACAGGCAGTGATATCATAGAAATATTGTCTCACTGTCTCACTATTACTTGTTGCATTTTCATAACTTGTGACTCAACACGCGAATATCCTAGAAGACACACGCTTAGCACATAGTGTAGGTGTGACACCCGACGTGTATGTCCTATTGTGAGAGATATTGAGCCTCCATCATACATACATCACCTCCATCTAGATAGCTCACATATCTAGCCATTCAGTGGTTTAGCCATCAACTTCTATGATGTCAAACTATCAATCCGGGCGTACTATGACTGCAGAGTTCTGTGCAGAGTGCCTGAAAACACTGGGGTATTGACATCATGTAGTGTATCGAATCCCTGCAACTTACGTCGCCGTCGGGGCCAGAGTTGGGTCTTGCTATGATATATGAATCGCACGTTCCAGCCTAGGTAGGATGTTTCCAATTTCATATTTACACTACGTAGCCCACGCCACATCGACATTCTACTATCACCAGAATCACAAAATCTATATTTATACACACAAGACTGGTTCGCATCCATATAGTAGCAATCCACCATGTCAGCCACGCGAAACCCCGATTCCCTGCAAGGCGAGTTCCACAGCCGCGTGCCGCGCTCCGAACCGCTCGAGAAGGGAGGCCACAAGCCCGGCGTCCTAGTCGGCAACGAGCGGATCCCCGAATTCCACGCCGAGACACTACCCGCGGGGACTGCGCCGAGAGAAGACACATACCAGCCGCGGCCGGAAGGCGAGAATGCCGCCCAAGCGTACGGCACAGCACCCAGCGCCGAAGAAACCATGTCGGGCGCCACCTCGCAAGACCTGTACCAAGGCATGGGGAAGCCGATCCAAGGCCAGGAACGCCGCGAGATCGAGAAGCCACATGATGGTCACAGGAAGAAGGAACGCGCGGGAGTTGCGGGTGTTGGAGGTGTTGAAGGCGTCGATTTTGCGAGAGTGAGGGGTGCTGATCTGCCGGAGGGTGTACATAAGGGTACGAGGGGCAAGGGGAGCGAGGAGTATCCTGCTGCTGAGGACCGCGTGCCTGCGGGCGGGGAGGAGGTTGCGTCTGAGCGCAAGGAGCCGGAACGAGCTTATGGTTATACCCAGTTGGAATGAGGTGCTGGATCAGCTGTTGCGATATGGAATTGTACTTTTAGGGTAATGATGGAAATGCGATGAAATATGAGCGTACCTACCTCGTAAATTTACCCCGTACCACTTGGTAACAGACAGCTTGCTGGAATTCCATTTCGAAAGAGTCTCTTAAGTACAGATTGCCATAGCCAACTGCTTCATTGTTCACCTACCCATTTCAATTCCCCCCTCCCCCACCCTAATTTCATCCATCCTAACCCCACAAGAAATGTAGCAGGAACAAAATAGGAAGTGTTAAGTACGTGGTACCTCAGTATTTACGATGATGTTCTTCCAATGTTCTTGATATAAACTCTCTGGTCAAATAATTCATGGCCAACTGGTAGGGTAGCAATTCCGTGTGCCTCATTCTCGGATACGGATCGGAGGTTAGCCTATTTGCAGGGTCGTGGCATATGCTATATAAGGACAAGGACTCCGACCACTAGCTCATGAATATATGGTTGTCAGGAGCTGTTAGGTGAAGACTGCCTACCTAGGTTCTGTTGTTGTTCAACTGGGTCTGAATCTCCTACAAGACTTAGGTTTGGCAGACAAATGCCCTTTTTATGGAAGTAGGAGCTGTATTGTAGTAGATGTTCTCCCATCTTACCTACAAGTAGTTAGGCCAAGTCTGATGCCCATATAACTCCCTGTTCATTGATCTGATACCCGTAAAATATGTAGCATGGAATACGACGATAACTACCAAATGAGATCGTGTCACGGTTTCCATGGCCGGAGATATACATGTACCAAGGTACCATGAGTTTGAAGAGCTTCTCGTCGTAATTGCCTGAAAAAAATATATACGGAGAAGCATATCGTGGCCCCGTAATAAAGAGAGGTTGTTGCCCTGGTTCACACAGACCGGGCTCACAGATCGTGGTTGTGCACTAGAATTGGTTCTTCATTTATTATAAATAGGCCTGTTTCTCCCCAACTTCACAATTCTTCTCCCACACCTCAACCACCTTCTTCCGGGTTACCGTCATCACCACCCTACCGGCACCTTGTGACGATCTGCTCAGTAGGTTTCCCCCACCAACCAAAACATAGAAGCTTTATGTTCTTTTGTTCATTGTTCCATCATACTTCACCAACTTCACATCTTGTTCATAACAACTGATGCTACAGCAGCCTTCCTTCACCAAACTCAAGCATCAACTCCATCATCTTTAAGATGCCTCCCAAGACCCAAGACGGCGAGCTCACCGACAAGGAGAAGGCAGTCCTTGCTAATGCCTGGAAGTGCTTTGAGGCTGAGCCCAAGGTAACTGCCACCCAAGATTTCCATTTTCTTGTCTTTGATTTCTGTTACTAAACTTAATGCAGATTGACTATGCGAAGCTTGCTGGTATTGGAGGCTACTCCAACATTAACAGCGTGCGCAACATTGTCCGAGGTAAGTTTTCACTGTTGTGATATCTATCCCAAAGGGCCTTTCACTTTCATATTCTTAGGAATAGGTAGGCTAAATCATGCTTACTTTTCACTTTCCGCAGGTGCCAAGTTGAAACTCAAAGCCAAGGGAGAGGATGATGCCAACGGCAATGGTGAGGGCAGCGCTGCCTCTTCCCCCATGGCTCCTCCTGCCAAGAAGCGTGCCACTGCCACTCCCAAGGGCAAGAAGCGAGCTGTTGAGGAGGCCAATGGTGACGAAGATGAGATTGCGACTCCCACTCCCAAGAAGACCAAGAAGACTCCCGCCAAGACCCCTGCCAAGACTGCGATCAAGAAGGGCAAGGCTGTGAAGGCTGTGAAGGAGGATGAGGAAGATGAGGAGGAGCTCAAGGTGGAGGGCAGTGATGATGGAGAGATTTAAGTCTTGGATTCCATGATCTGTGGTTCAGATGGCTGTGAGCATGTCACTCAGCTAGGCTCACGCTAGACTTGCAACTTCACACTCATGCACAATGCACACGTCTAAGTCTTAGACGCCAAGAACTCCAACAGGAACAGGGTTTCATACAATGGGCTATGGCATGGCTGCAGATAGAAAATACACTTGCCTTGAGGACCCATTCTTTAATTTGAACTCTTGTGCAGAAAATGACTTCTCTTTTGCTATGGCACGTGTACGAGTTCCGCTATTACTGACGTCGGCTGCTGCACGTGCAAATGATACTTAGGTACTTCAAATACGAGATGCGTAGTGGTAGCACACCATACCTAGTCAAACATTGAAGAGGTCTAGCCAATCTATTTAGATACTTAGTCACAAACCACAATGCTGCTATCATTTCTATTGATTCAATTTTGAATATTAAAGCGGCAACTACTATGCTGGAGCCGGTAATCGTTACGAGGCTTGGCTGGGATTGGTGGTCCAGATACCTACCATTAAACAGCATAGGCACACTTCAGCAACACTACATATATTCAAAGCACCTAACTCGGTAGTATCATCCACTGCATACTCCAATTGCGAACCAATCACCAAAATCACACTTGCAGTTTCCGGCTATCTACAGTCTACTTGTCTTGTTGAAAGACGATGGGAAAGCAGCCTTAAAAGATGACGACATGGATAAACTAATCTGGTTAGATTCCGCTAAGCACCCCAAAGAACTGTTCCGAGATGGCATCCAACGTTGATTGGGCAGGCCTACGTCATTCCAACCTCTGTCACCTTCAAAACCCGATAGTAATAGGGTAGGGATCTCAAGATCTTCTTCATCCTTTAACTACTCAATCCCTACTTACCTACCATCATATCAATTACCATCTACCTATACCAAGAGACATCTACCAACCCAACCAACATGTCAAGCCAGATCATCGACGACATCAAGACAGGCGTGAAAGGCATCCGCGGCGCGGGCGACGCGCTGCGCGGGAACCTGATGCAAGCGACGGACCAAGCCTTCGACAACAACCAGAACCATGCGGCGACGCAGGCGTCGCAGCGCAAGCACGAGACCCTCGCGCAGCAGGGCAAGAGCGACATGCAGGCCGTCGACGACCGGCTCGCCGCCCGCGAACAGGAGCGCGCGGCACGCAAGGTCGACGCCGACGGCGGTCTTGCTACGAACGGCGCCGGCGCTGCGAGGGGCACCGGGCATCACCCTGCGCCCTTGCCTTGAGGGGCTGCCCGCAGGGACTAAACGATCTGGAAGTGTCGAACTGGACGTGTTCTGCTGGGAGAGAAGACTATGTCTGGTGCTTCGGCGTGATACGACGGCCCTTGAGATGCTACCTTGATTGGACCATATCTTGCATGTATATTCGTTGATCCTTCAGCATACCTGGGGGAATCCTCCGTGCAGGAAAGACACCCATTGTTCATAAGATCAAACAGAAAGGTTTCCGGTTCTAAACCATGTTGCCTTCGATGGTTCTGCTACAGTACTGTAGACAGCCGGCCGGGCCACTGTCCGCCAGTGGTTAGCCTGCTGCACTCGATTACTGTATGCGGAAAGTGGGGTAGGCAAGACACAAACACATACCTACATTAGGTAGCCAAAAGAATACTTTGGTACCGACCGTAGACGGGGTGTTGCATTCACTACAATTGCCAATTGCCAATGGTACTGTTGCTGTGGAAGCCCCTGATTCTCTCCTTATCTGATAAGCTACCACCGCTATATAGCCCAGGGTTTGGGCTAAAGAGGAACTACTGTACGAAAGACGACCATGATAAATACCCGGCGGGAGCTAAGCAACTCAATCGGCTCTTTAACAGATCCGCATCCCTTGGTATCTTGGTCTCATATCTAACCCGAAGGGATCACCCCTGAAAGAGATGTAGCCAGAGAAATAGAAACGAGCCCCGATGCAAGGATCGGGCCAGGGAGGATCTGAGATGCGGCTAGCCGTCGACTATGCGCTCGGCAATGTGGTACTGCATAGACTAATTCCTCACGGGACTTCTAGGCATAGGTAGCAGTCAGGGACCAATCCAATTTTAGCTGGTGATTGGGAAAGGCCAGTCTGTCCCGTTAAAGTCAGGTGCCATAAAATTTGGCTGACATCGCGATTTGTCGACTTTTAGCAATCGTCATGATATGGAGTGTTGGCGTGAAGCGAAACGCCGAGCATAAGGTTGGGTTTCATGATGGCTGCTAGAGTTAGGCTAGTGGCTGCTCCATTCCACTAACACTGACTCAATCACGAGCATCTTATCTACAATATCGAGATTTCAACTTAGTATTCATCTTATCAGTAATTGATATCGTCTGTTTTTGAAGGTGCTTCTTAGCGAGTGTAATGGGCTATCGCTAGTTACGTACATGGTCAGGCGAATCGTCGGATGTCTTAGGTCGTCTTACGTTGGATTATTCTGTGCTAGCCAAAAGATATCTACATGACTTGTCATTCACTGTAGAAGATGTCGCTGCGGTAGTTATCTTTCATCTCGAAGCTCGGCTAGTGGTGAGTGGCGCGCTGAAATGTTGAAATTATACTCCACCTCCAGCGATAAGGTAGACTCATTCGCAACAACCTTCGACCTAATAGGGCGACTGTCGTCGTATTAGTGTAGTGCGCTAATGTACAGTAGATCCCGGAATCTGGAGTAAAAGTGCGATCAAAAGCAATCCCAAGACTTGGCATGCCGGACATGCAGCTCGGTCTCGGCCAAGCAGTCGTCAGCATTGCCTAATTGGACCGCGCCTCCAAGAAGTTATGTCATGGTCGATATGGAGGACTACTTGATAGCTCGGGGAACACCGCAGTAGCGTCCCTATAGCCTACTCAGCTAAATCAGCTCCGATAAAATGAGACCGGCGGTGAAAGGGTCTTGTTGCGTTAATCAAGTGCTGACGGGAGGCTGCCCAGTGCTTGGCTAAGTGTAAGCTCATCGAGGCTTCTGCTAAAGGAAAATGAATTCGCTTGGTTGTCTTGCCTCTGCTTTTCACCTCGCCGATGGCGTTTGTACGCTGCCTACATAATCGCAAACCAGAAGATGCAACACCCTGAGCTGCATCTTAAAGCCGGGCTGCAGCCCACGGTCACTCGCAGGTCACATATAAGACAAGAAAAGCACCGATGGCGACATATCGCCAATGCCGTGGCGCTGGTGTTGTTTGCGATAGGATTTGTCCTCCACCATCTACACTCATGGAAGGGGGTTGCATCCCGGCCCAGCGTGGACTACCAAAGCCCGAGCTCTCATGAGCATGAAGATGCCCAAGAATGGAAATGGAGCGTGATCGAGCCGAGTCGAGACCTATTATGGCACTCCTGCTACAATGGAGCCTACGACTGCGCTCGGCTTGATCTGCCTATGGATTGGCTAGAACCTTCTGACGAGGAGCGAGTAATTCTAGCTATCATTCGACTTCGCGCAACCGAAACAAACGACTATCGTGGACCCGTCATCTTCAACCCCGGAGGGCCAGGAGAGAGCGGTGTATTCGCCCTAAAGGACCACGGTGCAAGTCTACAATCCATAATCGGCGGAAACCACGATGTGATTTCGTTCGATCCGCGGGGTATCGGAGCTTCGCTGCCGAGAATTGAGTGCTGGGACACCCCAGAACAGAGACAGTTATGGGACCTACAGGATGTCGGAGTGATAGACGCACATCCCGGCATCATATACGATGCATATGCTCGGGCGGTGGCTTTCTCCCAGACATGCGAGTCGCATATGATGAGCAAGTCGAGCATACTGCGTCATGTCAGCACCGCATCGCATGCTAGAGACATGCTCGAGATTCTCCGCAAATTAGGGCAAGAAAAGCTCAAGTATTGGGGGTTTAGTTACGGCACTGTTCTTGGTGGCGTTTTTGCGGCAATGTATCCCGATAAGGTGGAACGACTTGTCAGCGATGGTCAGTTCTGGATGTTTAGATCCCGAAAAGGGCGTTAATGTGGCGGCTGACCGACGTTAAATCTGTTACGACTCATAGGCAATGTCGATCTTCGAGAATGGCACTACCAAACGTACATCAACTTCCCGCGAGACACGGATAAAGTTATGAGTGCATTTTACGACTTCTGCTACAAAGCTGGCCGAGACGGCTGCGACTTTTATGCCGAAGCTCCCAAGTTGATAGAACAACGTCTTGAAAGGCTACTCGGGAAAATCCGGAAGCACCCCATCCTCGTCACAGCAGGCGGTACAATTTCGGCCAGCAGGTCAAGCATACCACAACTGGTTACCTGGTCACACGTCCGTCGACTTACTTCAGCTGCACTATACCGGCCTATACTCTTATTCAAGAAATATGCAACAGTGCTAGCAGCCTTAGAAGCTGGGGATGGACGGCCATTCTACAACTTGAATAACAATTTATGTAGGTCATTCCGAAAATCTTTACTTTGATTATGAATCCCCCCTTTGTACTGATAGAGTCTGTGCTCTTTCAACCCCTTTCTGATTTACCAAGGGCGGCCTAGACTAACACTCACTTTTGAAGACCAACCTGAAGACCCGGCGCCATCTATTTGCTCGGCTAACGTCATTCCGCCCGACCTCCCTCGACTAGAGGCGGGGAATAGTGAAGCGTTCCCTGCAATCATGTGTTCTGATCTACCGCCTATAAACAACGCGGTCGACGAGTTTGTCGATTTTGCCCAAAAGCTTGGCGAAATTAGCAAGTCAGCTGGTGACGTCAACGCACTCTTCCGACTTGCATGTATAGGTCGAACTATACGACCTAAATGGCGTTTCGATGGTATGCTGATCCCGATGATAATCTGCAACCCCGGTAACATGACACTAATATTTGACAAGGACCCTTTGAGGGAAACACAAGCGTTCCTATCTTGTGAGTTGCTAGGCTAAGAATTTGTATAGTTCATGGAGTAGATAAACTAACGCCAAACAGATATGTGAATAACATTGCAGACAACGTTACACCACTCGTGAGCGCGACCAACAATTCTCAAGGCTTTCCTGGATCCGTCATTCTGGTCCAGAAATCTTATGGGGTATGCCAGCACTCTCACATGACTGATAACTGTCTGCTGACTGTCGAATTGTAGCATACAAGCTTGTCGGCCCCTTCGACTTGTACTGCCAACTACATCCATAGCTATTTCCAGTACGGACAACTCCCTGAACCGGGGACTACCTGCGACCCCGATTACTATCCATTCCAGAATATTAGCCCGAAGGGCCAAGACGGACTAGCTACGGCACTTAATGAGTTAACGAAAACTAATTGGGGCTTCCCACGGTAGCTAAAACTCTGATTTTATTACGGCAAGCGAGTATCGAGCAAGACTTCATGCGATTAGAGATCTTAATATCCCTACTTTTTAACAATAAAGAAAGTAGACATTTGCACATTCCTACTGCTATCCATGAGTATCTACGTCAACTTCTAGCCCAGTACCCTCTAAGCTTCAATGAATATGCACAAATCGTTGGTTATCTACCCTGCTATCAACCGCTTCACCTTTCATAATCCCCGGGACAAACACATCGCCTTTGAACGTGTAATGATACGAAGCGTCTCGGTCCTTCTCATCGCTCTTGTCTGGATGGAATGGACTGAGCAAAAACGGCGACCTACCCCCAGACAAGATCCAAACCTCATCTCCGATTGATGTCCCAGACGGACCTAGGCCCGCGACACCATTCTCAGTAATGAATAGTCGCTGATACCTAAGCATCTCCGCCCGCCAATAGGCGTCGCCAGTTGCGCCCTCAAATACGTCGTCTGGGTCCGCATAGTTCCCTTCTATGATATTGACTAGCACCTTTTGCCAGTAGACTTCCGATATGATACGATAGCGAGGCTCTTCGGCCACTGCCTTCCTTATGACGTCGGTGATCATTCTCTGAAGCCGGTCGTCGCCTTCGTCCCTGGCGATGAGATCGCCACAGACTAGCACTTTGTCGAAGAATATGCCGTTTACGTTCAACACGTCCTCGCCATGCTCGGGTGAGGTCAGCTCGTCTATATGTAGCATTGGTAGTCCCCTGTCGGCTGTGTAATTGAGCCAAAAATGATTATGCTCCCAGAAACTCGAAGTTCCAAACCCTGCCGGTGGAAGTGACCAGTCGACTACCCAGGTCGGTAGGCCGGGGACGCTCTTGCGCTCGCCTCGAAGGCCGATCAGGGGCCTAAGCCCCCACTCATCGCGAAGCAAGTCCAGCATGACCTTGCGATACAACACTGCGGTGTTGATGGTATAGTCGCTGGAGGGCACGCTAGGTAAGGGATACGTTCCCTCTGCGACCAGGTTGAGAATCACATACACTTTATCACGAGGGTCTGTCGAGTCGCGATACCGAAAGCGCCACAGCATCTCCAGCGGCGGGTGCGGTTGCACGATCCACCTGGACGCCCATATAAGACCTAAGATGGGCGCTGTGAACCAGCTGTAATTACCAGCTTCGAAGAGGTCCGAGATAGCTAGCCTCTCGTTCGCCGGGAAGTTGCCCGAGATCATTCTCTCCGCTGCCTGTCTCATGAAGTTCCAGGAGATGGAAAGGGGCCCCCAGAGAACGGTCGAGTCTCTCGGCGACGTCGCTTCTTGCACTGTCCATATCCGACTCCACCACGCCACGTGCATTAGCTCTTTGAGCGCCTTGCCCGCCATGATTTTCTGGTCCCGGTTGGCGAGATGAGGAGGAAGGTGGCTGTCGGACCCCTTGCCGGCTAGTACCTGAATTGCGCCCAGGGCCCCCTTTGCCGCCTGTAGAGCTCCCGCTTCGGTGGTGCCAATAACGGCGTGGTCGATCTTCCCCATCCACATATTACACTGCACGCAATTTGCATAGATTCTGTGCATCATATTCACCTGCGCCGTCTTCTCTTCGCCGTCCTGTTGGTTAATGCATAGTGCGTCTACCCAGAGATAACAGGGTTTCGTCTCGTGTCTTATGCATGTGAGAGCATCGAAGAGGTTGTCCGTCAATTCAGCTTTCGTTCCCTCAACTATGATGGTCTTGTTCCCATCTATCGCACCCCAGACGTATGATAGAGTCTGATACGGGACATCTCCATCGACACTAGCGATCTGATATGAACATCGAATGGGTTCGCCGGCCCGACCTGGCGCGATTTGGAGAAGCCGAACCTGACCCTGACTACTATCTACGGGAAGAAACTCGAAATCTGCAACAGTGGTGAATGAATATGTCTGGGTATCTGTGAGATTCGGCATACATACGAGGTGCTAGAACCACCGGAGATCGTGGGTCGGTATCCATCGCGTCGTGTAGGTTTTTATTACGGATCAGCGATACACGGATGCGGATGGGCTCTCAGTATTCTCAGCGGGAGCGCCCGCTTCTTGTAGCTCGAGATAGTAGGTAAGGCAGCAAAGGAATCGGAGTATCATCACGTTGCGTTGAACTATACCTCACCTGGACTAACACCCCTGTATGCGGCTAAGGCGAGGGGATCATGATCACTGGGAATCTTACCTTTAAAGGCGAGAAGGAATCTGGCATAATCATCATATGATAGGTACCAGAGACTATAGGGTGCTGTCGTATTTTTGGCATACTTACTAGGTAAGTGGGCATTAGAAATAAGTTACTTGTGACTTTGCCTCCTCGCCGACTATGCATGAGTGTAAGCATTTTGGCCCCCAACATCTCATGCGAAATGGGGAGGCCAGTCTGTTGCTGGCGTAACCGAAGCATACCCCGGCCCTAACGCAAGAGGGGATTTTCCAGTGTACCAGTACTGTGTATGGCCTTCTCGGCACAGTAGACAATGTATTGTAGTTTATGTACGGATTATTAATCATCATTTACTATCGTCTTAGCGCAAATGATCCCTGCCAAAGCCAATAATAGATACAAAAGGAGAGTATGGGCGGGTTCTGTTACTGTTAGTCGAAATCAGTCAATCTCTCTTTCCAACTAGTGAGCTACCGATGCCGATGCTCCAAGATAGTAAGCATGGACCCAAGGGGTCGAGTCAATTGTCGAATAGAAGCAGTACTACACAGCAATAGAGCGATAGATAGCAATCAACTAGAGGTTGATGTTAGAGGTGAGGTTTCTTCATGCGGCATAGGCGGACTAAAATTACTGCTGACGCCACGGTCTCACTACTTGACGTGGGAGCGTCAAGATGAAAACTCAGATCTCTGATTGAAGTAGTATGGATGACAGACAACGTGAAATACTGGTTGCGATAAAATCAATTGAAACATGTTACTTTGTGTTCTGCGACGCCATCTACCCTGAACGTGATCAGTTCCTGAATGAGGATCTGTGCTAAGGTACCCGTCGACGGCGATATGTGACTTGGGACAATGAATGCGGAGTTCCCAAGCGTACCAGCGCCAACTCAAATAAAACGGCGTACGCCCACCGGTTTGATCTTGATACCTTGGCTTGCCTTGCTCGGAGCTACCACGATGGATTCGGTTTTGATCGCCACGTCTCGCTCCCAGATCGTGTCATACATTTCGAAGTCGAAACGCTGGATTAGCGTGGCGAGGGTGAGTTGGATGAACTGGGTAGAAGCTCTGCATGCTCGTAGAGACGTTAGAGGTGCAATTATTAATGGTGTACGTGTTAGTACTTACTCTTTGCTTGGGCAACTTCTAGTACCCTTCCCGAACGGTATGTTATATCTTTTTTCGTCGATGGAGTTGACCTCGTTCAGCCACCTCTCTGGTTTAAATTCATAGGGATCAGTAAATACCGTTGGGTCGAAGAGAAGGTCCCGATGGTTCACTGAGATTCCTGTCTACAAATTGGTTAGTTTCGGACCTACTAGAGACAGGGACTATATTCTTCTACCTTGGCAGGAATACTCCAGTTCTGGAACTGAATATCCTCGTGACATAGCAACGGCAGACGGGCTCCTGTGGGGGCACTCGTCCGAAGGACCTCTTTGACCACCGCACGCTGCCCACATTAGTCCATCTGATGTCGCCACGTTGTCATGAACCATCATGATTATAGCTTACTAGGTAAGGCAGTGAGTTGAGTTTAGAGAAGCTTAGGTCAACAGAAGGGTCGGGGTTGACTCGGTCCAACTCATTCTGCAGCTTTTCAAGTATGTGAGGATTAGCGTGCAGATAATACATTCCCACTATCATCGAACGTCCTAGTGAGGAAGATGCCATGAACATCTCTACCCCTTCTTGTGCCATTCTGAGAACGGATTTCTCTTCGTCCGGGGCACCACTACCGTCAATCACAGCGAAAAGAGTCCGAGATCTAGGTTTCTCCAACATTATCGATTTCTCTCGTTGTGGCTCGCCCCGATGGGTTGCCACCCAAGCCTCGGCTGTTTTGAGAATCATCTAGCAGATCTTAGTCTTGAGGCCACACACAGGGACGCTAAGAGACCTAAACATACCCTAGTAATCTCGAGTACTTTGCGAAAACGGGTAAAAAGGCGTCCCAAGATGATAGGGGGGACCTTCTTAGCGATCGTCATCATCGTTGGGAAAATCCGATAGAACGGTGGGCTAGTGACTAGGGCCTCTATCCCCTGGTTAATTTCGTGTGCGAACTTGAGGTCGTCCAGCAACCCCAAGGAGCTACCGAAGGCCCACGTGTGGAAGGTATCGAAGCTTATCGCAGCAAAAAGAATTCCGAGGCTCGTTTCTTCGTCTTTGAAAGACGAGACACGCTCACAAAGCTTGTTGACCATGTTCATGATCAATGGCTCGGCGGCCACGACGTTGGCCGAGCCGAAGAAAGGGGAATACGCCATCCTTCGGCTACGGTGCAAGTGGTGGTCCACCGTGCTGAACGAACTATTCGTCGTACCGATCGTCGCAGAGAAATGGGGGTGTCGGTCTCGTATCTCCGAGTGTCGAGAGGTGTACAGTTTATCATGAAACTCCGCGTCTCGCACTGAGATCTCGTTCGGGTTGATGCGGACGATTGGGCCATAGCTGTCATGCATTTGGCGAATCTTACTAGCATAGCAAGGGCCCCCTTTATGGACGAGCTCGAAGTATGCCTCATACCAATGCGTTGCCGCTGCCAGACGAGGCCCAGGAAAACGGGCCAGAGGATGGAACGAGAGCCTGTAGATGATGAGACAGATGTAGCCAAGGGTGACGATGGCTGCGACAACCGTCCACGTGAGCAGCATCTTGTTCTCGCGCTCAACCTGAAGTAATGGTTCTGAATCCTGCCTGGTCTGTAAGGTTATCGCGATAGTTCGAAATGGTTAGAGATGTCTTAGAAAGAATTGGGTACTTAGTGTAACAAGGGCTTATGTAATAAGGGCTTAGAACAGTGTTCTATTTAATTAATAATTCTCTTTGGATCTAAAGGGTTTATACTTTCTAAATCTATCTTTTAATGCAACCTCGACCTACGCCTTATATTTATAAATAGCTAAAGGCTAGCGCTTTAAGCATCTATTTATTACCCCTCTTTTAGCTGCCTCTAATCTAAGTCTGTAATAGTAATACGAGTCTCTGTAAGTTCTGCGATAATCGCCGATTAATAGTTACGGCTCTTCAAGGCTGTATGTCTTGCCGGGAGGCTGTATGTCTGGCCGGAAGGCTGGCAGGCGTAAGCACCTGGTCTGGTCCGTTGGTGTGGTCCGTGTGACACCTAGGCATATAGTGATTTTCCAACTGAGAGCGCGATCGTCGATTGTAATAATCCTGTTATGGTGTGGCACCATAACTACAACCAATAACACAGTGACACCATTACACCGGTTGAACTAATGCAAAAGCCTCGCCCAAAGTCAGCGACCAAATCGCCGACTTCCCAAAATATCCGACTGTATTTTCGTACTGCATTTTTGTAGAAGCAAACTGTCTCAGGCTTCGGAAGAAATCAGATTATGTCTTCCGAGCTGATCTGATTTTAACCGAACCTCGTATCGGTAGTTTGCCGCCGCGCATATGATTATTTACATGATATCGGGCGTATAAGGGCCAGCACGAAACGGATTGAAGTTCCTTTGATAGAAAACGTGTGTTATTTCCACGAATCTATCCTTTTCTTGATGATCTTATGGAACCTGGTTGCAACATGGAGAGGAGATCGAATCTACCTCGTGGGCTCCACGCGATCTGTTTTGACTAATGGTACAAGGTTTAGTGGGTCTAGCCTATGACGTCACAGGTCATAACAGGGCGTCCCAAACTCTCACTCAGGTTGTCACACGGACCAAGCCAGGTGCCCACGCCTGCCAGCCTTCCGTCTAGACATATAGCCTCCCGGCAAGACACGCAGCCTCAAGAAGCCGCAACTATTGGTCGGCGATTATCGCGGAACTCGCAGAGACTCGTATTACTATTACGGACTTGGATCGGAGGCAGCCAACGGAGGGGTAATGGCCAGAGGCGCTTGAGGCACCAGCCTCCGGGCTGTCTATAAATATGAGGCGTAGATCGAGGTTGCGTAGATCGAGGTGGCGTAGATCGAGGTGGCGTAGATCGAGGTTGCGTAGATCGAGGTTGCATCGAAGGATAGATTTGGAAAGCAAGGACCTTTTAGATCCAAAGTGTTACGAACCCAGTATACGATAAGTATAGACTCTTTGTGACAAGGGCTTATGTAATAAGGGCTTGGAACAGTGTTTTATTCAACTAATAATTCTCTTTAGGTCTAAAAGGTCCATGCCTTCTAAATCCAGTCCTTAATATAACCTCGACCTACGCTTTATATTTATAAACAGCCGGAAGGCTGGCGCCTCAGGCATCTATCCGATACCTCTCCTTTGGCTGTCTTAGATCCAGTCCGCGATACGAGGCTTCTATGACTCTTACTAGTCCCGTGATACTCGCCGACTAATAGTTGCGGCTCCTTGAGGCTGCGTGTCTTGCCGGGAGGCTGTATGTCTGGACGGAAGGCTGGCAGGCGTAGGCACCTGGCTTGGTCCGTGTGACACTCTTGTTGTTGCACGAGGGGTCTCAAGGCTACGTGAGGCTGTCCTAGATACATATACAGAAGTCCCTTTGTCTCTACCTTGTGACACAAAGAGAGTTATTAGTTGAATAGAACACTGTTCCAAGCCCTTATTATATAAGCCCTTGTCACACAGGTACACATATGTGACACGACTATAGCGCGGCTCGTGAGGTATGAAAGACTCTATTATATCCCTAGAATAGAGAAATATATGAAGGTCAGCTTGTTCGACTCAAGTAAATGTTAATGTTTTGATTTAGTGACCTGTGTTCTCTCGTTTCTTGTCATACGGCCAACACCACGTGCCTACGCCTGCAACCCTTCCGGCCAGACATACAGCCTCCCGGCAAGACATATAGCCTCCCGGCAAGACACGCAGCCTCAAGAAGCCGCAACTATTAATCGGCGATTATCGTGGAACTCGCAGAGACTCGTATTACTATTACGGACTTGGATCGGAGGCAGCAAAAGGAGGGGTAGTGGCCAGAGGCCAAAAGGACGGATCCCAAGGCTGTCTATAAATATAAGGCGAAAGGCGAAGCTATATCGGGAGATGAATTAGGAAGCCAAGGACCTTTTAAACCTAAAAAAATTCTTAGTTAAATATAAACACTATTCCAAGCTCTTACATAAGCCCTTGTTATCTTAACACTGCACATTGCCATCATGATGATTGCAACGACCATAGATCAAACCGATACAGCTCTATCACCATCACTAGTTGACAAGCGGGGTCAATTGCTTCTCAACTTAAGGGGCCGGACAGCTCGTATACCCGATCTGAGGCCCATCTTCGAGGGCTGGAAGGGGATCCATCACCACCATATCAGCCCCTACGTCGGCCACCTCCGGAAGACCGTCAACGAGAGAATACAGAGGTGAGCTAAAGCTTCCTCACTTTGAGCCAAGTTAAGAGCATTGGCATATTAGAATAGCACCGCTAACTTTTTGGGTCTTCAACTAGCCTCAACTTTAGCGATTCTAAGCAGGAACTTTTAGAACAAGCGGACTTCGGTCTTTTTACTGCACTATGGTGGCCCGAAGCTTCGTTCGAGCGAATTCAGATTCTGGCTTATCTCGTCATCTGGATCTTTACCTGGGATGACGAGATTGATGAGCCAACAGGAGCTTACTCAGAGAGTTTCAGCGACGCACAGACGTACCGAGCCCAAACTCTCCATTTTGTCGAGACTTGTATGGGCTTGTCGGAAATATCCTCCGATAACAATAGTCTTTCCTGTCGCCAGAACGGCTTAGTTGAAAGCTTTGGTGTAATTGGATCGGCGCTACGTAATTGTTACGACATCAGCCAGAGACGACGTTTCCGCGACGAGATCGCGAGGTTCATGGATGCCTCCGAGGCAGAGCAGCGGGGACGGCTTAATGGCGAGGTCCCTACGATCGAGGAGTATTGGGCGTTCCGCATGGGCACAATCGCCGCCTACATCGCGTCAGCAGCTGGAGAGTACTCGATGGGGGCGCATCTACCGCAGGAATTAATGGACAGCAAAGCAATGCGTGCACTCTGGGACGAGACTAACGTCATCACCTCAATCACTAACGACCTTCTATCGCTAGGAAAGGAGATCAGTCTCGGTTGTATCGATAGCATCGTTCCGCTAACGTTTGCGTCAACTAATGATCTTCATGAGGCTGTGTTGCTTTCAGTAGAGGCTTTAAGCGCTTCGAAGCAGCGCTTTGACGAAGCCGCTGTAGCCTTGCTAGCCGAGACGAGGGAAACAGACGGAACATACAAAGAAGTCTTGGACTTTATTGAAGTCCAAAGAAGCAATTGCGTTGGAAATCTGATTTGGAGGTATGATTCGAATTCCCCCAAAACAGATGTTTTAGATGTGTATAGCTAACAGACACACATTAAGCCTTGAGACGCAACGATACAATGTATCAAGAGTTGATACTAAGGATCAGAGCCTTGAATTCACGCTTTGATGCTTTCCAGTTCATGAAATTCGGGGTTATAGCCCGCTATCGTTATGTGAAGAGTGTGCTATAATGAACTTTATTACGCATATTAGGCGATTTTTCTTCAAGTTTTAACGACATATATAGTACATGATATCAAGGCTTATAACCGTATTATTTAGCTTAGCTTTGGTGGCTGCTGGTAGACATATATTTTATTATAGTAAATTTATTCCTTGAATAATGAGGCCTTTGAGATTTGGAAAACGTTAAGGTGTTGTGAAAGTGGAAGAGTTGATTTTATATCTTGTTAGGAAGCTGAGTAGTAGAGATAGTTCGTACGGCGCCTATTGCGAAGTTTCCTATGTAGATTGAGCCTCGTCTCATGATAGTCTAGTTTATAGATTTTATCCCTAACGACCCAATCTCAGCCAAGAACTATTATTGAGGAAGCTGGAAGGACAGTTCGGCGCATGCCCTACAAAAATTGTATCCCTAACCTGGCTCACACAGCTCTACTCCAAAATCAACATCTCAGTCAACCACTTACTACCATAACAGCAGCAATTCGAAAAGACTTAATATACAAAGATACCTTGACAGTCTCATTACTTTCCTAGTTCTGTAGTTTCTTTGGAATTTTTACTATAGAGTCGAGTGGTAGATAATATAACTCGTGGGCTCATAACGGTGTATGACACTTAGAAAGACGGGCACTAAATCCGATAGACAAAATATACGGACGCTAGAAATGTGGAATTGACTGGGGGCAAGCAAATTTTAGAGTAAATCAATCAGAGTTGGCCTAGGGGAATGCGACACTCGATTTCTGGAAGCGATTTCAAGAGACCAGCGCGACGGCTAAGCTTCAGAGCTGCTGCCAATGGAAAAGAAGATTGACACTGCAAGAAGCAATGCGGTCACTGGCGACCATGCCCCTAGGGATAAGACTAGATATAACGTCCCTTAATACATAGGGTGCCTCATTCACTTCTATATGCATACGGGTCGGGCGCGATTCCTTCCACCGTTGTTGGTCTTCGTTTGTTACCTTACCTTCTACATCCGTTAAAGTCACTGCTTTAGAGATAGGTTTGGTAGAGCTGAACTTTATTTATTCTTCTTTTTTAATTAATCTAAGCAAATCATAAAAGATTGAACGCAATAAGAAGGTATTCATTCTACTAAAAATGCATCGCACGAAGAAATTGCCAACCTGAAAACCCCACCCCTGAATGGCTACTAGCCTGTTGACGAGAACCACCATGAAGGTGACAATTTCCTTGATGTGGCGATCTACTTTTAAATATTTAATTCAACTGTAATAAAGTACATTACGCTAATAAGATATAGTGTTAACATTGCTCACAATCGAACATCGATCACAATACTCTAACTGGAAATAGTCAGCGCCAGAAGGTTTCGCGATAATAAAAACGTAGGTGGCGTCGTGGCGTTCTGTAACAAGGGCTTTAGTGCAAAAGCTTGGAAGCATATTCGTATCGTAATACTCTTCTATGCAGTTGACTTAAGCTAGGCGGGCCAGCTGAATCAGTGGCTTGCTGCTCATGATTGTCTGCATGATATGCAGGAGGGATGGGGTCGGATCCAGTCCCTCGGTATTCGTACATGCAACACGTCCATTCGCATTTGACGCTAAGTGACGAAACATCTCCGGCCCCTTAATCTGTCAAAAATTTGAATAATGAAACACTGATGATATAAATACGTAGGGCTCAGAACTATATTCGAGACATTGACGCGTGTCATCATTAGATGGAGTGTGGATTCTGGGGAATTATTGTCCCAGCTGTCTCCAATCAAAGTTCGCTTCAAGGGTGAAAGATCGACATTGCTCGGCCCGAACGAGAAGTCGGGATGGCTATATGTAGCTGCCTTGCCGCCATGAAACTGTGTTCATTTGCTTGATCCTGCTTGTCCTTCGAAGATTGCACCTCAAAGGGCTATCGCTGCTATGGCAGAAATTGAATTGCTGGCCCATGGTAATTCGGATTGAGCGTTTGGAGGGAGACGCCGACAGCGGTGCCGCGACCCTCAAGTCATGGGGTAGTTAGCGAGATTATCAACCCCCCTCGCGTTCCCATTACCCTATGTTTCGCGTCAAACCGTGGGGGAAATGCAGAGCTCTGTTTTTCCGATAGCGTATCAAAGGGTGGCCTTATCAACTGTGTCTCTTGGCGGTGTGCAATCTTATCATATGTTTGAAATAGGATGCCGCACTTACGCATAAGGCTCACCTGTGCCACCAACGGACATTTGTATCATGCACCTCTGACAAAGAGAGGGCCTGCGAAATACCACAGACATAAGAGATATAAAGCTGCAAAGCGAGGGTAGAATTTTCCCCTACGAGTTAGGTATGATGCGCAGGAGGTTCGAAATTCAGAATTCAGTATGCGCTAGCCGGAAATGGTGCTAAACTTCTACTGATGCTATTGAATCTTGTGCGTTGTCTCGGTTATGCTCTTGTACAGTGCATCGTAGGAAATTGAAGGAACTGCACACATATTACGGTCAGTCTAGAAGTTGCCTTACTTAAAGATGGGAATATAAGAAACTGGCTGGCACATATATGTATAGGAAATATGCTCTATTTTGATTCTACCGTACGCATCATTTTTATCCGATCCGCTGCGCCTAGTAGTACATCTAATGATTGGATATAAGAGAGGCCCGCCATCGTTCGCAATCATCTTTGCCGCGTACTAGTCATCCGACCCAACGAATCTATATATTCTTCACCGAGACCCAATTCCCAAAGTCGATAACGTTCCATGCCTTTATGCATTGCCACAAATCCCATGGCGTGCTCATGCCAAGCCTGAGCGTAAGGTTCTCTGCCGTGGAGGACGACCATTATCCGACGGTGGGCATCCACGTCCTCCTGAATCACTTCTCTAAACACGGTGTAAATGTCCTTCCCCTCGTAAAATGCCCTGTTATGAAGATAATTGTCTTCTTCTCCGGCCTTCTCCTCCTTGTAGAATCTATCAATTAAACGAGGTTAATATCAATGCTGAGTAGAAATGTACATATGCGGGACACTTACGATAGTATATCATTCGTAAACGATATATACTTGTTCATGTCAGGTATAGCTTCCATGTACGCAGAAACCTCTGGATAAAGTGCCTTCGGGAAAGTCATCCACACGTATGCTTCGGAAACCCCGTCCTTGTCCCGGAGATAATATGGCCAGTTCATGCCCCCTGTCGTTCGAGACATTCGAGGGAGCTCTGAGCCCTCGAGGGCGTTGGCGTTTGTAAAATTCAGCGAGGAGGTGATAATAAAGTTTGCTACTATCGGTGAGTAGTATTCGTAGCTCAATCGCAAGTAGTCAGCCCACGCCTGGGCCAATGGTGTGACCTGCTTTACGCCAGTCTGGAACCGGATCATGAAATCTTGCCATAGCTTCGGGTCTTTACAAGCTCCATCATCTACCAGGACTGCGAGCCACGTGTATATGCCGGTATAAATGCGAACTTCTAGTGGGTGGCTGGGGTAACACAGCTATTGGCGGATTAATAACGAACTCGAGGGACTGATGTCATAGTATAGTTCCCGAGATCAAGGATGGGAGATTGAGTCGGCGACCTACATGGGCATAATAGACTCCAACTTTGAATGAATACCACGAGTGTGATCCCTCCTGATACGGAATACCAATCTTGATTGCCTGCTCGTGCATCCCTCGAAGCAAGCCCTCTAGATCATCACCTGGTTTGGCTCCGGTATAGTTCAGATCCGCGTCAAATTGGGCGATAAGTGGCCCCAGAACACGTCCGATGTCTGCTTTGCTCCTTGTCGTCGGTTCCGGTAGCTTGGGCTCGATGTTTGCGGGCAACACCCGAATGGTGGTGATGGTCATTTCGGAGATTGGGTGGGTTAAAATGAGAAACTGCGGTGGTACGACATTGATCTGCTTCATCTTCTCACGGCATCTATTTATTCTTTTCCTAAACTAGCAACGTAGCTGCTTTCTTACCTGGAAGCTATCTGCGAAGCCGCGGACGGCTGCCGAGCCGGTAGACTAGGCTATCGCCGCGCCGCTACTGCACTGATGCTACTCTGACTTTTGCTCTTGTTAGTCTCGCCCACGATCTTCTGCAGACATGTTGAGTCCGTGTCCAGAGTTTCCGAAGGGATTATGAGCCCTGTCAGCTCACCATTGTCCGTCACTAGGGTTTTAGCAAGGATATGTCTCATATCCTGAGTCCTAATCGATTCTGGCAGGTCCTGTGGCACGGACCTATGGAGCCGCGATGCCGTACCATCAACATACGTTACCCTGGCCATTCTCTAGCCGAGTACAGTGTTAACCTCGCAAACGATGGTGATATACTCGACTAGATGATGCTGTCTTGAGCTAGGCATGCACTTACATAGCACTTGGCACGTCTAATAGGGGTTGCGATAGTTAAACAACGTAACACGAAAAGATAAACTGGATTTCAACTAATATGGCTCCCCAGTTGCTCTACACTATTCTATGCTATGCTGCCCGGCGTGAACAATGAGCGGGGAGGTGTTCATGCCGGATCTCGGCGAAGGTGATGCAGACAAGGTTTTGGTTACACTGCACTCGGTCGATACACGTGTAGTAGGTATTTGGTCCATGGAGTTGGATCCGCTAGGGTCTATTAGAGTCACATACCGATGCTACTTACCTGCTTGGTGGTCTGTCGGCCAACTTACTCCGACTGCTACACTACAGTAGATCAAATTCCTAATCCCCATCATACACTACTACATTACAGTACGATTTCACTGGAAGTAAGCTAGCACTGTACCCCTGCTTCTTGCAGCGAACAAGGAAACGGCCTCTCGACTATACTGGTACTATGGGAATCATCCGATCCATGTATCTTCACAACACGTGTGCATCCGCGAGGCAGGGAAGTTCGCCGCATAAAGGGTTTTACTAATGTATTATATATATAGCGGTTGTATAATATAGGCAAGGTTGGTTCAATGGTATCGGGTAGCGGTTTTCGCAATTACAATGGTAAGATATAATACAGCAAATATTTCGCGCCTTCGATGGCGTTCCTCGACCCACAATCATCTGTAGTAACACGGCAGACTAGAGATCTTTATAGTCGGGGATTCTCCCATATATAATACATATGTGGAAGTGTTAAGCACACTAGGCTAAGGTTAGTGACCTTCTCGACATAGTCGCTTAGGTATCTTGGCAGCTTCGCGCCAATCTCCGGGGGACCGGAACGCGGTTAAAACCGTTACATTCGTTGACGCCTTAATCCGGGGCTAAGCCTATAGCCGTATGGTCCTTTCTGATACTGAGACGACAGCGTATCGGCATTGTTTCCGTGGCGCCCTTGGCGTAAGCAGTTGGAGGGTGGGAAAGCGTCTTAAGTAGACCAAATTATGAAACAACGTGGGCTATGCCGATCTGAGCTGTCAAACTCTACTGATATTGATTCTCGGATCCGTGGACGTCGATCTGCACGCCAAGAGGTGTGACTACTGGGATGATGAGGCAGCGGGGCGAGTACAGTAGTAACAGGCACGAACTACTGCGTACATGGTAGTCATCGCTATTGCCGATTACCTATACTGGCGTATACCCCTGTAAAATATCCTTGTCGTGTACTACGGTCCACGAGGTTTGGTTTGCCAAGGGTCAGGTAACGCTCAAGCCAGGACACGGCTTTTGCAACCACACTAACTCTTAGTACAAGTACCGCGCGCAAGACGAGATACCTTCCACGCGGTGGACCTTAGCCAAGAGTACATGACTTTGCGCTTTATTCGGCACCTGCCATAGCGTAGTATTTTTCTATCTATTTAGACTAGTAGGGGGGAGTGAGCTACTAATAGTGTAGTGTACTTATGCTCCTTATTTCTGTCATCTCTTAATCGGATTGGCCTATAAGCGGATCAGCTAATCCGATTATGTGGAAGGGGACTTTAGTCTACAATCGGATTGCAACCTTAATATCGTACTAAATTGTAGACCAATGTATGGATCGTAACTACAAATATTTTATCGCCATCTGCTAATTGCTAGTCTAGGTGGCTAATCAGGTTTATGAACCGCACTACTTATAGCTCCCATGTCATGTTTGTTTACGATGGTCTAGATCTCATAGGGGGTTAAGATACGGGTTATTCTGACTATTATTGATGAGCGATTATTGAGGAGCGAAGGTGTTAGACCCCTCCATAGGCTAGTCCTTGGCTATTAACAGGCATTTTGTTGTTCCAGATAAGGTACCATAATAGCAGTACAAGATAGTCCGAAGGTGGTGAAGATGGCGGCCCAGACCTAAGCTGGCGCGCCGATATCTACCAGTTTGACCGGTAGTGGTTTGCGATCCCAGATAACAAAGACATTTTGGTCCCTCCAACTGGCATCGACGTCTGTCTGTAGATCGAAATTGAATATGAGTTTCGCTACTAGAAGCCGCATCTCATGCCAAGCCACTGAAATTCTCCACGTCAGCAATCACTCCGCTGTGGACCTGGGTTAGCAGAAAAGAACCACTTACTATTCATGCCCAAGCAGTTTCTTGTCCCGACCCCGAACGGTTGGTGTGCGTCACGGATATCGTCCTTGTAGGTTGGGTCCCCTAGCCAGCGCTCAGGTACGAACTCGTCGGGGTTTCTAAACAATAGTAAATATCTACCATTTTCAATGCGACGGATGATAGTCATTGCATTACAAGCATTGAGGGCAGGGAAGAGACATAACTTACTTGAAGTTTGCTGGGGACCGGTACGTAGCAGTCTGGTGAACTGAGACTCTAGTTCCCGCCGGAAGCCATTTCCCCATGACGGGATTACCGCCTTCAGCAATCTCGCGTGGAATTGCCGTGGGAATGGACGGATATACGCGCAAGCCTTCGCGAAGACCTAAAAGCTTAAACATTAGCCTGAAAACCAAGACGCTACCCACTGTACAGTGTAGGAGTAGCGACATAGCATGAACTGTGCGGTCATTACATACACGCATTCAAGTACTCTAATTTACTCAGTGATTCGAAAGTCATCTCTTTGTTAGACCTGAACCTGCCGCGGATCTCGTCTGTTAAGATCTTCATCTTGTCGGGGTTTTTGAGCAGGTAATACGTTGTACCAGTAAGCAAGGATGCTGTCGCACACGGTTAGTATGTTACATTGTCATCGGTGCCATGCTTACGCCTCCACATAATTTCGCAACTTACCAGTTGTCTCAGTGCCAGCCGTCATGAATAGTTCTGCGTTAGTATAAACCTCTCCGGATGTAAGAACCCCAGATTCCTCTACGAGATTCCACAAGTCGGGCTTGCTAGACCCATCCCTTAGACGTTTGTCGACGCGAGTGACTGTGTGGTCGAAGTGCTCAAGACGCATCTTTGCGACAGACTTGGGCTCCAGCAGATTGAACAATGTTCTAGAGAGCGTATAAAACTGAATAAATTGGACTGCAGGCAGAACCTAGTGGCACTATTAGCCGTCAACGTTCAACACATACGAGCCTTTGATACCTACAATCAACGTGTTGAAAACAGTCGCAACCCAGTCGGAATACGAATCCTTTTCAAGTAGTCCAAGCGACTCTCCAAAAGCGAATTCTGCCATAATATCGAATGTAGTGAAGTTTAGCAACTCGGCCATGTTGACGGTGCCCTTTTGACGGCCTCTTGCCACCATCAGGTCTGCATACTTCTGAAATAGAGGTTCTTGTGCCTTTAGAGCCTTCTCGGAGAATGCCGGAGAAAAAACTCGTCTAACGGTAGCATGGCGTACTGGACTTGGCTCAGTAATTAGGTTTGGAGTACCGTTAGCGGACATTGGGTGAAATCGAATCTCTTTGCCATTTTCCTTTCTGCCCTTGGGAATAAGGCAAATATCTCTCCATGCCTGAGCTTCGGTAAAACTGAGGTCATTTGGAGCGAATCTAACTGTCGGGCCGTATTTTCTATGCTGCTCTGTCATCCATTTGGCTTGTTTTCCTTTGATGCACGCAATCCAGTATGGAATTCGAGACAATTTTTCCAATGTGCCGCCTGGATAGCTGCTGAGTGGGTGAAGGTATAGGGCGTAGATTGGATACGAAACAAAGTAAGAAAGAATTAACCCCAAGATGACCTTGGCTGTTGTAATCCCGGGTGGCGCAGTTGCTTGAAAACTGCCGAAGGAATCCTGCGTCGAAGCCATGGCAAGAGCCCCGAACGAACCACTTTGCTGCAGTCTGACAAATTGTTGAGGATGTGAAGGAAAAGCTGGGGGACTTCTGCTTCACGCGAACAGTCGGGGCACCATGACCCTTTCTTGTCGCGGCCTTTGAACTACCTATTAGTAAAATGCTCGAGATTGGGGTGCATGCTGCACGAAAGCAAAAGGACTCGCATCGAACGATGATCCATGTAATGTTGGCTGCATGTCGGTGGCGTCCGTGTTCCCGGCCCCTGCAGCGAACCCTTACACCCCAACTTCTACTCCCTGCAAGCATGAAAAGAACCTGCCGTCTAGAAATTGCCACAATCGGGCCTGTTTCCTATCTTGAATACCTTGCCATCCTCCTGGGAACTCCGACAAATCTATAGGGTGGTATTGGGTATACCGACAAGGCTTGACATTCAAACCTGTCATGCATCGAAGCATCCATGCCACCAGTTCTCGAATTTCGACATTATCCAAATGGTAAGCCAGCAGGGATCAGGGGCCTCAGGGGGTGACTGCCACACCATACAAACACCAGTGGTGTTCACCCGACGTCTTGCTCGATAATTTTTCGCCGAACTCAATAAACAGCGTACTGTGCTCTTTTCATGATTTCCTTTCATTTTCATCCGTCACTCATTTGTCGTTGATGTCGCTCATTGAAGGTTGAACCCAAGCCTACGCAATTCACAGTCATAATTCACCATGTTGTGGACACCGGAGCCTGGTACTCAGACTACCTTGACAGTCTTGGTCATTGTCTTTTTAATTCTCAACTATATCGGCGTAGGCCTACGATGCTTTGTGCGAATTGGTCTCAACCACTCATTCAGCTACGATGACTGGGCCATGGTTGCCAGTTTGGTAAGTTCCACACTTTCGCGAACAGGCTCATCCATACCGTCAGCTACCCACCATACTAACTTCACATAGGTTGGGTACAGTGGAATGTGCGGAACTCTACTCGCGGCTGAGATCTATGGGTTCGGCGCTACTGTGCCGCAACCTTGGTACGATCCGATTAAGGCGGCCCAGGTTGGTGGTTCAAGTAATAACTGCATGAAGCTGAAGGACATTTAGCTGATGTGTATTCATATAGTCTATGTTTTCTTTCCAGCTTGTTTACGTGGTTGCCGCATACCTGTGCAAAGTCAGTGTTGCCCTGGTTCTGCTTCGAATCTCGGGAACAGATAGGAAGAGTCTTATTCGAAAGGTTCTCATCGCCTCTATCGTCGTCGTCAGCATCTTTTCGGTAGCAACCTTCCTCGCCCTCGCCTTACAATGTCGTCCTGTTACTCTCAACTGGGGTATTGGCAAGGGCGAGTGTGTCGCACCTCACGTTATTACTGACATCGCCTACGCCTTCTCCGCCGCTGATATCGCAAGCAACTGGCTTTATGCTGTAAGTTGTGCCTTGATGGCGCGCATACGCCCTCGCTTTTCGGTTGAAAGTCTACCGGGATCCAGGCTGACACTGCAATGATATAGACCTTACCAATTGTGATGCTTTGGAACGTCCAGCTTAGTCTTCGCGTTAAAGTCTCAGTGATACTGCTCCTTGGTTTCTCATTCACGTAAGTACTAACTCATAGGCCCACAATAAAAGAGCTTTACTAAATGAAAATAAATAAACAGAAGCAGCATTGCCACCCTCGTTCGCTTGAAGTACGTTGTCGACCTCGGCTCTCTGGGTTCAACTGATCCTGGCCTACCATTACGATTGTTGGATTCCATCATCTGGTAAGTTACTTCACTTATCTCGGTCTCACCCTGTCCCAATGCAAATACGTTCACGAAGGGTTTTGTCATTACAAATCCTAGAATGATCTATGATTCTGGTTCTGATCCTTAAATATTAGGTCTCATCTCGAAATTGCGCTAGCCATCTTCGCTGCATCGCTTGCCGCCTTAAGGCCTCTCCTCAAATACATCAGTGGACGAGCCAACTCGACAGCCAAGAGCACTGGCTGGTCAGATAATCAGTCACGTTCACGTTCAATGGGCAGAATGACTCCGGCAATTCGCCTCGATAACCTGAAGGATAACCAATTCGATGACCACGGAAGCCAGGAGTTTATTCTACATACCGGCCAAGACCAAGGAAAGCTAGGCCGTGAGGAGAAGAATGGTATCTACAAGACTACGAGGGTAGAGGTCAGCCACCATGCGCTCTGAGAAGACTCCCAAGAGAGCACTACTGTCTGCATCTTCCAGAGAATCCCCTTCCCACAGAAGGTTTCTCCTGCGAGGCTTGCCAACGCTCCATGTCAACGTCTGCTGTACCACAAATTTATACATAATTAGAATCAAGGAGCGTTCCATCATTACCTTCGTTTAGCTCCAGTATTCCAAGCTTTTGGGTTTCAAATATTCTTGCTCTCGTCATTTGGTTCATGTCACAATTTGAAATGAGGCAAAATGAAAGAGCGTGCTGGCCAAAAGCCAATATTCATAGGTACCTAGTTTCGAACGCGAAGAACGACTTTGGAAAAGCTGCAACTATCAAATAGGCCTCTACTCAGAAATAACTTGAGATCTTGATACTACGTGGGACTCGTTAACGAGGGTATTGTTCTCCTTGCGGTTTGTAGAGAGTATAGTCACTACTCGAAGAAATCCTATCATCACCATTCCAACTACTAGCTGAAAGTAACACAGACAAGAACACATGGTTTCCCTCATGTTCTCTCATGTTGGAGTCGCCGGCGTGCGAAACAGCCGCTTCATGAACTATTTTCTTAATAGACGTGATATAACTAACTAAACTACCAGATTACAAACCTTGCTGGCCCTCGAAGCCCGCAAAGGGGGAATATCGATGAGCTAGCATCGGATGGCGCGATCCGCCACCGAGAACACACCGAATGCAAGCACTAGCTACAACTGCTACCAATTCCACGGATCCGGAAGCCCCTACCGAGAAGATCAAGACCAGGTAGAAGACGGAATGGGGTCGGTCTTCTCCACAACTAGCTCAAGAACGAACGCAGAGGTACAGCTCATCACAATCACGTGCGCGATATTATGTTCGTACTGGTTGAGGCGTACGTTAGGTTATCTTTTGAGAAAATAGTACACATAATTACCCTACTTACAGTTCTTAGCGGCGTCGGCATTATCCGAACTTTCAATATTTCAATACTTCCTAACGGTCCTAGCATGGATATCGCGCCCGCTTGTCTCCCTGAAGCGATTCTTGCGAGTAAGCGATACTCATTCTGCATTAGCCAATAAAGAAGCCGACTTTTTCATGTATAGGAGATAAGGGATTCCAAGGGTCTAGATCTAGAATAAGGGGTATTCGTCACCTAGCTGCTACCTTCCATTTATCACTTTAGTTTTGTACTTAGCTTTTCGTTAATTTTTCTTTCTATTGACTTCCGCAGCGTTACATTCGATCGGTAAGTTCCCTCATCCATTCAGGTAGCTAACTTTAGTCTGACTGGGGGTCAAGGGATAAATGTAACCCGGGCCGATTTGGTATAGAGGCTATTTGCATCTGCTAAATTCTATATAGAGGCTTGCTATTGCGCGAAGATCTCCAACTAGCTTCATGGACTAATCTGACTATATACAGAAGTTTGATACTGTTGCGAATTTTCTAGACTAATGTTAGCGTGCAGGTGTGACATCCAGGAAGGCGATCCCACCGAGCTATTCCATGTTGGTCTTCCGCGGCGAAGTGGGAAAAATACATTGTACCTCCTTACGGTGCCTCTCCACGGCGCTGTGGGGCCGGATCCTATCATTGGGGGAGTCAATACCACCCTCAATCTAGGCTTCGGTGTACTCGGTGTGTCAAAATCGTAAAATCGTCCTTACCCAATGTGTTCCGACATGCAGGCCCCGCTGACGGTAGTTTGAGACATGATATTCGGCACCGTCGAGTTCATACCGAGTTGATTGCCGATGTTGGGTTAGTAAATCACTTTGGCAAGGGTAAATGGCGGTGAATTGTGGTTCTAGCCATGCTACGACACCTACCTCGCGACAAAAGACATGCATGTATACTGCGAAGGATTAGCCGCCTACGAAGGTATCTAGACCTTCGCGCAACAACAATAGTTCATGCCTGTCCCTATACTTGAGATCCTGACAGACTCTCTTGTCGCTAAAGGGATATATCGTCTAGAGTATCGTCTAGAATACTTACGCAAGTTGGCCGAAAGTCATATCTTACGTTTATGGATACTGCCAAGTTTCCATCTGCTACCTATAATAAACAGGGATGGCTGTTAAGTGTCAAGAAAAAAAAAATTGACTATAGTTCTTGTTTTGTGGAAAGGGGCGTACAGTTTGTCAGCATCTCAGGTAGGAGTTTGCGTTGACTTCTGTTGTTGCGTGAAGGTCTAACCTACACCCTCTGATGCTCCATAATGTCTGTCGATATGCATACATTGGTGTGACCGATGTGACTGTGACACAATTGTCACACGTACCGAGGGACTGGATCCGGCCCGAACCCCTCTACAGATCATATGTATGACCATATGGGCGGGAAGCTACTAACTCAACTGGTGATTAATCACTTGAAACAGCCACGAGAAGACGCAGGAGGTCGCGAAGTTTGCAAGTAAAAGTGAGGTTATTCAGACATGGAAATTGTAGATTGTCTGCTTGGCAGAATAGGGGGTACCACTTTCATAGCTCCCTTGACCGCATAGAAGATTACAGTACGTCAATACGAATATCCTTTCAGGCCCTTCATCACAAGCCCTTGTCACCATAGCATCATGTCACTTCCCATTGCTCCAATAGACAGGATTAGCGAAGGGGTGACAGAAAGGCACAGAAAAAAATGTGATGTGATGGCGTGATGTATGGTGCGAGGCGCGTGTCTTATCTTAACAGAACATCTAAATTATATGTATGAACAGATGAGGTATTGTAAATGTCAATCAATAGTGCATTTTTTAATGCAAGCCCGAATTCATGTCACCGCTACTATCTTGTGCCTGAAGGTGCGAGGGAAGAGGACGCATCTGAGTCATGAAGGATGAAACCCCTGATTGCGAGCAATTAACTTGAGACACCCAACCTCAAGGGTCTCGGGACATCCCCAAGCGACAACGAGCTGCTCGTTTCCGCCCCTGTGGTATTACGGGATTCCAACTCGGTCGCTTCCGTTGACACTTGGCCCTTGCGCATGCGGAGAGATTGTCTGAAGTTAGTCATGACGGCGCCAAGTGACGGTTGATGGAATGCCTCCTGGATGTCTTCCAGCGAACGACCACGTGTTTCCGGCATGTAAGCGACAAGCACGGCGACAGTGCCCAAGGCGAGGCCGCCGAAGAGGAAGTACGCGGCAGATGACGATGCGGCGAGCAGGATCGGGGCAAGAATTGCCACGAGCCAATTGGTAAACTATGCAGTCAGCTCAAACCTAGCTATGAAGCAGTGGGTAAGTACTCACAAAACCAAGACCCTGAGCAACACAAGTCGCAGCAGCTCTTGTGTGATCCGGCTGGATCTCACTCGCGTATATTTTACCAACGATTCCCCATGTAGCACAATAAGTGAGGCCGAACGCAAACACGGAGACGATCACCACCCATCTGGCAATGCCAGAGGGATGCACTGAGCCGGACGCGTACAGGGCTCCGATCAAGAACATGCAGCCGGATAGGATCACACCGCCTGTGATCGCCGAAGTGCGTCTCCCCCATTTATCCGCGAGAAGAAAGCCAGGTACGGAGATGGCTAACATCAGAATCCCCGACACTCCAGAGGCCAGAAAAGAGGCGTTCTCTGAAGACAGGCCTGCTTGTTTGAAGAGAATGGGCGCATACTAGAAATATTATCAGAAACTATTTCATGTTTGGAGAAATGAAGTAACATACGTATAGGATTGCGTCAATGCCCGACAACTGCACCATACCGAGGATGAACAGCGCCAGGATAGTCCTGTGCCTATATGCTTTGCGAAACAGCAGTAAGAAGCTCCTCCATGGCGAAAGGCTTGTAGCCTGTCCCGTCGTAGTCACCATGATCCTCTCAGCTTCAATAGGGTTGAGTTCGAGCCGCTCAATTGCTCGCCTAGCCTCCTCTCCCTTCCCCTTTATCTGCAGCCAGCGCGGCGACTCCGGGAGAACGAGGCAGCACCAAATGAAGAGCGCAGACACCACGACCTGAACGATGAAGGGAAGTCGCCAAGCGAAGCTGGAATCGATGTGAATGGAACCATAACACGTGAAATACCCCAGGGAGATGCCGGTGACGGACATGAACTGCGGCAGTCCGGCGAGCGTGCCTCGATGTCTGACGGGCGCAATCTCACAGATGTACGTCGACATGATGCTCAAGAAGATGCCCTCGCCGAAGCCGCCGACACTCCTCCCGGCGATGAGCTGGGCTTGCGAGGCCGATGTGCCCTGTATCAGGGCGCCGGCGCCGAACAGGACCGCTCCGGGGATGATGATCTTCAGCCGGCCGTACTTATCCGCGAAATGACCGGCGAACACGGAGGGAACGGAGCCCGTGAGTAGAATTATGGAAACGGTGAACCCGAGCAGCGACGCCGAGTATTTCCCCAGGGACTGCGTGAATTGCGGCATCGATGTAATGGCGCCGATGGAGCCCGTGTCGAAGCCGTTCAGCAAGCCTCCGAGGGAGACGGCTATTGAGGCTAGCACGTACTTGGGCGGCCGATACTTGAAAGCCATGATAATTATTAGTCGATCATGAAACGTGAGATTGGAATTTCTACAGCAAGGACAAGAATTGGATCTATATGTAGTTTACTATTTTGTCTTTTATGGTGATTGCCCCTCCCCGATTACGCCTGACATCATTGTGTCAATTAATAATCAAAGTGGACTACGGGTGAGAAAACAGTGGTGGGTGATCTGATCTTCCATCTACCCGTGCGATAACGACTGGTCTTTTTCTATTGCTTGTCTATGCAGAATAACTATAAGTGATAGCGACGCTGTCATGCCGATCATTTCAATTCCAATCGTAGATATAGCTACTGTAAACCATCAAGTTTCCTGTTCGTTACTTAGACATTTGGCCGACCCCCTCGGCAATCGTGACCCAGAAACCCCCCGCGAGCGAAGATCGGAGGGCGCACGGGGCTGCCATGATAAGCAATGTGTCGTATGACCCCGAGATCTACACCATAAGGGCGTAAATTGAGAAGGCCGGGCATTGGCCGGGGGTTTTGTAGGCTCCCCCACGGCTCGGCGTGGGACGGGACCTAAGCCGGAGCGCCAGCAGAACAGCTAACTGTATTAGTCTAAGAACAACAACTCCAAGCACACGGCAACTTCAAGTAACACGGCAACTTCAAGTACACGGCACTTTCAGGAACTCATTGGATTTCACCTGAGATTGGAAATTATCAACTACATACTATAAAATATACAAGGCAAGAAATAAAAATATTCGAGAACAGCTATTGAGATCCGATATGACGACTTCGTGTTCGTCTCGAATTCATTCCAACAACACAGACTTCCACCGAGCCAATAACCTAACCCATATAATAAATCTCGAGACTGACAAGAGATCGCCTTGGTCCTCGTAGCGATGGCGTGCGGGTTCGTTTCTCGACTACTGGTTGTCGCAAGGGAAAGACAAGAGCCACCTGCTACTCATGACTTTCGCCTGGTAAATCTAAACCCGCCCGACTCATGCTACCAACCCGAACAGCTGGCGGCCTGAACAACTCCGGTAGAGTGTCTCCGACGACCCGCATCCGGGGTTCTTCTCGGACGGTACACGCGACGCGGATATAGCAGGTTGTTCCCGCACGAAGCCTAGATCGCTACTTGGAAGGCTTCGATCGCTATTTTTAAGTTTTCGGCGGGACGTAGCTTCTCCCCGATTCTTTCGCCGCCTGTCACAAGCCCAGCACGCGTATATTCACTGCAGACGGTCAAGTGCTCGACTTGACAACGTTCTACGTTTTGTAGTGTTACGGTATGGTGCTGCAGTCTATATCGTGACACCGCCGTCCACCTCTTCCGGTATCGTTGCAGCAGCAGGAGTCTGAAGTTGCTGTTCCGCAATGGTGTTAGGTCCTTGTCATGGGGTGCCCTGATGGCGATTCGACTAGCCACGATGATGGTCTCGTCGAGGTTGGACATCGCACCATTTCGGGTGTATCTGAATCCAAGCAATACATCACCACTATTCAAATACGTTATTTTGTCGGGGTGTTCGTTCCGTGCTGGCCTCACGGCTGCCCATGATGCTTTTGGCTTTCTCGTTAAGGTGGTAGTCTCTCGCCTTGTCTCGAACCTTCCATCCACTCGGCCCATCTGATGGTATACAGGCACTGGTCCCTCATCTCGTCATCTGGTGCCAGTTGGGCTGCTCGCTGCGCCATCCAGATCGCTTCTTCGATGTTTTCAGGACGTCCGGTTTGTATGTAGGACTGTGTGTACAAGGACGCACAGGTGTGTAAAAACGTCGCGTCGGTAACACATGTTGGGTCCTGGAATACGATATCATGTAACCGGTCGATTGACCTGTGGAGGTCCATTGCGTTCCCTGTTTGAAAATACCTGTTGAGATATTGGCTACTAAGGCTCATTAAATATACAGTACTTTTAGAACTATCAATCTCCATTTCAACGGCTGTAGTGATGGTCGTTATGGCGTTGTCGACATCCTCCACGTTTCCCTTGGCCAGAAACCTCCATCCGAATAGGACTCCCAGCTCGTGTAGAAGGGAGGCTTCTTCTTGTTGAAGAAGACATTTGCTGTGTTCGTCAACAGCCTTTTCTTTTTTTCTTAGCGCTCTATTGATCTCTTTCTGTTCAAATTCGATAAGCTTCCGAGCATCCTTGATTGCTTTGTGCATAGCTTCGATAGCGTTTTCCAAGTCGTCGAATTGCTCTGCCCTTGTATATCGCTCCCTGAACCACATGGCGAGCTCAGTGAGTCGTTTGACTCCATCTCTATGGATTTGTGGCTTTATCGCGGCTATTGCTTTTTGGCCGAGGTCGATTATTGAATCAAGATCGGCTGCGTGCTTGAACACTTCATATTTCCGAGTATATGCGAATCTGAGCCGATCTAAATAGAACCTCTTGATAAATCTACCTTGTGGCGCGGCATCAAGCTCTTGCTTCGCATCTTGGATAGCCTGGTCGAAAGCGTCGATGGACGGTGTTGAAGACATCGTAGCTGATAAATTATTGTGGGATAAACAAATATATTTACACCTAATGAACTGAGAGGAATGCCTTTGAGATAATTTGACGCCGTAGAATTGATGGGATGGTTGTTGATGTCTGTAATAAAGCTTGTGTATATTAGGTAGAATCTGGGGGAGGGACTTCATTCTTATATACCTAGGTAATCACAGAAGACTAAACAAAGTATTACTCGACATCCAAGATCCATCAAACTTAAGTCGAGATAGAAAAAACCTTGTGCCTAGAGATGATGTAGAATCTTCCATTCGCAAGACACTAGAACCAAAGATTCTAGAACTAAAAACCTGTAATTATCGAACTATAATTAGAGCCCTATTCTAAGGATACATACACTCCTGGTACACAGAAAATCAGTCTACCAGTTCCTCCCTTACACAGCAGCATGCCTGCCCACTGGCCCTTGTTGGCAAACCCTTACGAGAGTGTCGTAACAGAAGATCAAAATTAGGCAGCAGTCTACCACTTTAACTTCACCCGTGGTAAACTTAAGACTGAAAAGCAGAAACCATATTGATGTGGTGTGGGTGATGGTTCGGGTGGTAGTAGCAGAGGCTTCAAGAAACCAATCACTTTGGCCGGCTTCTTTGATTTGACTTCGCGACGCCGAATTTTAATAACATGACTTCCATTGTTGTTAGCCAAGAAGCTTCCTGTAAATTTCAATAATTATGTCTAGCCTTGGGTGAGTATTGCTCAGCCCACCTCCCTAGGTAGACTGTTAACCCAAACTCTCGTCGAGGACACGAGAAGGCAATCTGCTCCCTAGCCAAAAGCTACAGAAACTATCTCGAACGATAGGACGTGAAAATTATAAATCCCGTAGCATAAAGCAAGACGCATCGTCTACCGCTGCACCTAAAAGTATAATTAGCGCCTGGTTATAGTTTCGGCTGGTATGTCCGGTGACGGGAATCTAATTTTAACCTAGTATGCCACCTACTTGCATTCCCCTTACCCGGTTCTTGCCCATACATATATGCACCTCCCCCCGGGCCGGTTTGAAGCATAAATTCTTAAGCCAACTTAGAACACGGTGGTCCAGGTTTTACATCGATAAACAGTTCAATGTAGATCGCACAAGAACAAGATACTATATTTGAAATTCAAACCTATCATCAGGCATTTCTTTCTAAAGCTGTAGCCAGAGTACAGTATCACCAGGCGGTGTATCTCATATCGCCGAGGACATTGCTAACCCCCGCATCAACTATCTACTTAAGCGTGACATTACAAACAGCACACAGGCCGATGTAACTGAACCCGAAATTTTCTACCCTTACATGAACACATTACTCAAAAATTTAATAGACTTTTCCTCTACAACGATTGCTCGGGATGTATAGGTAGTGTGGTGGTCTCGTTGCTGGGAGCGTTGGGCACGTCTTTCATCATGGGGAAGGTGAGGACTTCCTTGATACTATTCGCTTGTCAGTTCTAGTCCGAGGACTACATTTGTTTGGTCTTGCCATACCTGTAATTATCCGTCAGAAACATGGCTACTCTGTCAATGCCCATGCCGAAGCCTCCTGTGGGTGGTAAACCATATTCTAGAGCTTGGCAGAAAGTTCTAAAATAGACTAGTTAGTTTCTGGATTCAGGATTTGACATGGATCTCACGTACTCGTCAATAACTTGGGCTTCGACGTCACCCTTTTCTTTGTCTTTAGCCTGCTCAAGGAACCGCGCCCGCTGGTCGAAGGGGTCGTTTAACTCGGTGTAAGCATTACAGATCTCCTTGGTAGCTACGAACGCCTCAAAGCGTTCTGTTAGGCCTGGAACGGCACGGTCGGCTTTAGCTAGAGGAGACATGCTAGGAATTGTCAGAACCGTAGCAAAAGCCGCTTTCAAGAGAAACTTACATTTGGGGGTGGCCTTTAATGAATGTTGGGTTGATGCACTTGGACTCGATGTATTCTATTCATGGATAGGGGGTTAGCAAACAAGAGCGTACATTTCCATGTAAATAAAAACGATAAAAAATAAAAATAAAAATAAAGAAAGGTGGAAGTAAAACGCCGGGATTCCCACCTCCAACCATCTTATCAATCATTCTTGAGGCGGTGAGGGGTGGCGAACAGTCTAGGTTGACCTTCTTGAGCAAGGACTTGAAGAATTCCAGGCTTTCATCGGTGTGGAATTGATCAGCGGGCGGGAACTTTTCTCCTGTCGCCTCCTCGAGAGCTGGAATCATGTCGATACGAGGCCAAGGCGCCTCCCAGTTGATGGTGTGCTCAGTTCCATCCTGGGTGTGGTACTTGGTGACGTACGAGCCGGTTACTGACTTGACAAGACTGCTAACCATTTCTTCCGTGAGGTCCATGACGTCGTTCACATCGAAAAATGCGCAATAGAATTCCATCGTAGTGAATTCTGGGTTGTGTGTCACTACAAGAGGTTAGGAATGTAGTATTATGGGCGGGTCTTGGATAGGTATACTCACAATCTATGTCTTCATTGCGAAACTGTCGTCCTATTTCGTAAACTCTTTCTAGGCCTCCGACGACAAGTTGCTTGAGGTAGAGTTCAGGGGCAATTCGCATATAGAGCTCCATCTGCAAATCGTTGTGGAATGTCTTAAAAGGGCGCGCAGTAGCACCACCTACATCTTGTGAGCGGTTATGTTCTCTCTACACTAAAAGCAATTTATTTTCTAGGGATCTTACCAGCAATCTTGTTCATCATCGGCGTTTGAACCTATCGAGACATTAGTTCGGTCACACGATTTGGATATCACTCGCGACTCACCTCGAGGAAATCCCTCTGGTTCAAGAAATCTCTGATGAAGCCAATGATTTTGGCACGGGTAATGAATGTCTTGCGGGTCGAGTCGTTTATGATCAGATCTAAATATCGCTGTCTGAAGCGCTGTTCCTTGTCTTTGAAGCCGAAGTGTGCCGAGGGAAGTTGGTGTCTAAGACTTGTAAGTTTGGTTTGATCAAGCTTCGCTACCCCCTTCTCAACGTTTCACTCACAGACATGGTGTGAGGAGCGTGACCTCGCGGGCAAAGATACTCAGCTCGCCCACATCTCGGGTCTTGGGGTTCGTTCTACCGGGGAAACCAACAACCCCGATCCAGTCTCCACGTCGCAGATGCTCGTGCTGCTGGACGAAGGGCACGGCTCCGGTAGCTTCTTTGGCTTCGCACATGACCTGGACGCTGATACCCTCGGCCTTGCAGTCGTAGAATCGGAGAGAGGCGCCGTAGGATCGCTGGGACATGATGCGCAGGCCAATGCGAATCTCGACGTCCTTCTGCGACTCGCCTGACTTGATGTCGGCATACTTCTCGTGGAAACTGCCGAGCTTGGCGTTGACGTGGAACTTGTGGGGGTATCTGTGAAAAGGTGTCAGTCGCGTCACGGACTAGATGGGGCGGGCGCATCGTCGTCATACGGGTTGGGTTCTTGAGAGGCGCGGAAACTCTCGATCTGTCTCGATCGGATCTCGAAGTATTGCTAGCGAGGAGGTCAGCTGCATGTTGAATACAGTCTTTGGTAGATGAACTTGCATTGGGAGTCAACTCTTCCTCCTTCTCCTTGGGCTTTCCAGCAGCCTTGGGAGCACTGGCCTGGGCCTTCTCTGCCTTCTTGGCCTTCTCGTCAGCAGCCTTGCGCTGCTTCTCGCGGCGCTTGAGCTCCGTCTTGGAGATCATCTCGCCGGTCACGGGGTCCTTGTGCAACTTCTGCTGCTGCTCGGCATCGCCAGACGCGGCCGCTTGGGCAGGCTCGGTGGGCTCGGCGGGCGCCATGGTGGAAGTTGTAATTGAGCACTGTGATACTGTGGGTGGTGTTGTGGTGTGGTGCTGTGGTGTTGTTTGGGTGGTGGGTGTGTAGTCCGAATGGATGTTGTCAGGCACAATTGCCAGAATAGGGTTAAACAAGTAAACAACGGGATCTAACACCCAAGGTAAATTTATGAAAGTTGGAATATTATAGTTTGACTCACTACCACGCTAACGCCTGCGAGGTTGTGTGTCATGGATGGCGGGGTGGAGGGGTCGCGGGGCAGAACCGGACAAAATCATGCAACGTAGGGCTTATCGATACCGAGACGGTGACAGTGGTATACCGTAACACAAATACCACGTATTAGATACTGTATGTATGTACCTGTGCCAGTCCGGCCTAAGTACCTACCTAGGTACCTACTCTAGGTTCAGTAAATAAAGCAACGCACCGTCAAGCTAGTACTTTAACGAGTGCAATACTCGAATAGTGGACCTGGTCATCCGACAAAACTCCATAGAACCTAATTCTAGGGGCTACCAAAAGTACGCAAGTTGACAGACTATTTCTTATAGATCAATTGTTGAATTAAAACTAAACCGATTAAAATTTTTTTTTGAAAACCAGACTAGGATAAGAGTTTCGGCCGAGTTGAGAAGAGCTTGAGGAGTATGCGGGAGCGGGCTAGCAGGGAGTGGACGTAAGGTTAGACATAATAGGTAGAGGCTATGTAGCTAGACACAAGCAGTACAAAGCACGAAGCTACGACCTCGGAATACATCAATACAACAAGCGATAAGCAGATAATATACAAATATCTCTCGAAATTTATCCCTTATTTAACTATATCTAGAACAGATCATGTTATCGACGGACGTTGTTTTGCGTCTCTTCCTATGATTGCCAGTTGAAGAGTTAACGCTTCCAACCGCTAGTGTTGTAAGATTAATGTAGTGGTTGGGAACGTTGCACGACATTTGTCGTCGTAACGTTCTCGTTCCTCGAAAATACTGGTAACCAGTCATAGTATACGCTACTTAATATAATGGTTAATAACGTTTGCCATGTTGCGGCGGCATCTTCGTTTGTCGCTTCAAATACCTCGCTTATGATGCTACTAAGTAGTGCGACCGTTAGGTGGTGTATCGGGGCTCCATAGAGCGGACCGGGCGCATTGCCGGCAGAGAACAGCGATGTCAAAAAGCATTTCGTTCGCAAGGTTCTCGGATTTTTTTATCTTGATCTAGGAATGGTTGCCATATTAGAGCGTGAATGAAGTCGAAAAATTTGGCTTTCAGTATCTCTTGGTTGCTTCAGGGGTTGTACGAATCATTAGGATTTAGAAAATCGTACAAGGATTGGTCGGAAAGGTTAACATCAATGGTATCATTAAAATACAAATAAAGTGTCCTAACGTTATCTAGGAACTGCATTAGCAAACCTTTATCATTTATCGGTCGATGTACCGGCAGACCTTACCGCCAAATGCAGAATGAAAGTCTTTCCGACCTAGTTTAAAAGGGCTCCAGGTGCTTTTTCGAGCGAGCATGCTTTCCCCAATCGGTTCAAGCTCCAAACAAAACAAATGATCAAAATCAGGTGTTTTTGACGAAGATGTATACTTTTGAGAGATATCCGTAGTGTCGAAGCTTGCAGTTCTAGCATTCCATGTAATAATCGGTTCAGGTGCAGTTGAGGTCCGATTACTTCGGACGGGGAAGCTCTGGTAATGTTTGACACGGCTTGGGGGACTTTGTGCAAATCTACATACATTAAAAGATGCTAATATCATATCGCAGCAGACTACTTACAGAGCATCGTAGCAAACAGTCGTTTTAATCCCCCCAAGTCCTGTTGTGTAGTCCCTCGGATATTACTTAAGCTAAACTCTATTCTCTAACTGTGAGTTTGGTTCAACCCCTTGAAACAGGTATTTGGCAAGTAGGTCATAAGATTCGTAGGGAGGAATAGGTTGGGCATGAATGAACAGAAAAGAGTGGCCAAGCTCAACCTGCGATTCAACTGACGCATTGCTAAACTTCCGCAAGGGGGCATGTGCAGTCCAGGTATTGTAATCGGGCTAATATGAGAGAGTTCCGAATGAAGTTAAATTGATGGATGGATCCAAGGTATTAGTCGCGCCCCCTTCTGAAATGCCCAGTTACGCAAATAGAAAGCTGTCTGGACTGAGACTGGCTCTAGAGAAATTGAATGAGCTCGTGCGATTTTCTGGCAATCGGACAAGCCAGTTTATCTCATGTGTAAATCTCCCGTGGACAAGTGTCCCAGATATAAAATCGTCACCTGGAACATAATTCTTATCGATGTTCACGCTCGGTCGGGAGCAACAGACTCGGGCATCAAAAACATGGCCAGTGCCTGCCTTCATAAGAGAACAACGTTTGCTAGTACGGCAGCAAAACCCTACGTTCATAAATATATGAAACTGTGTGTCACGATCCTTGATCGAGAACAAAGGGCATGTGTGTATATAGACAGATATTGCGTAGCCTCACCAGATTAGAACCCCTGCGCAACAATAGAAGTCGTTACATACCCCCTACCACAGAGATCCTGACACTGTGGCGCAAAGGCTAGTGCGTCGGATTCCAGTCCCGAATTGTCTGTTCAAATTAGGCCAGCTTCAAACCTTTTTAACTCCTATTTTTTACTCTACACATACACAATACGTAGAAACAAGATCCTATAAGCACCTGAGTTTATAGTTTTAGCGCGCGATACAAGCCCTGTAGCAAGCAGACTTTCCAGCCATGGTCTAGGCAGGCAAAGGAGATGTGATCTATGCCTTGTTGTACAGATAAGGATCCAATGCCCTATGGATTTATATCAATAGACAATAGAAAATATCCTCACCCTACCACGGTACCAGATTCCCAAAAACACGACCCCTGTGAACCTGTAACTTCACCGCTTGGTCCGTTTACTCCTACGGCCTGCTCTGGATGACCGTTCACGAGGTTCACCTAAATCAATCCCGTATCTTAGGTTCTTGGCATGCTTAGTCCCCTCGTTCCTTCTACCCTAGTTGTCATCGTCCCACCAGCCAAGCGCGAGTGTCCGATCGCCAAATAGCCTGGCCAGTTCTTCTTTATCCATCCACTCTGCACCTGTCGGCATAAACGTGCGGTCACAGATGCTGCTCCCCGCTAGGAACCCCATAATGCTAGCGATCGAGTACGGCTTTCGCGGTAGTGTACCCCTCAGATTCATCTGCCAAACGGCACCTGCTTCTAGGAGCAGCATTATCGATAACATGATCTGCAATACTAGCTTTGACGTGTAGTCGACGGTAAGGCGGGCGACTCTCTTGTGGATTGTCCCTTTGATCGCCGGAAGTTTCTCATACGAGGAGTCCGTAGCATTTCCCCGAAATATTGATGAATTGATGACGTGAACCATGTAGCTTTTATAGGCTTTGTCGATCGCAACCTTGTATTCATCAATGTTTTTAAAGTTCAAGAATACCTCGGTAAAATTTCCAGGTGTTATGAGAGAGAAGAAGGCGTGATACTGGCCTTGCGTAGGTGTACTCAAGTTTCGCGTTAGGATGCTTGTTACCTGATATCTTAGTGGGTGTTCTGGATGGGGTTGAAATGATGTAGGGGAAGCAAATATGTCAATGAAGAGTTAAAATGTTGTCAAAGTGCGCTTTGAGTTCTACGGCAGTGTTCACGCTTGAAAAGACAAATCTAATCAAACATTTGGAGGGGTTGGTAGCTACCTTGGTGGAATGATCTATAACCTAGGCCTAATCATTTATAGTAATTAAGGACAGGCAACGTAATCGGCTATGCTGGGTGATACACACCTGCCATGCTGAAACATGAACACTACCATTCGCCCCCAATACTTCCAAAGTGCTGTAAAAGGCCTTGTACTCATACTACTCAGGGTCTGGGTGTCACACGTATAGTATAGGTACGTATTGCATAGGTACCCGGGGGTTTGGGACACTCTATGTTATGTGTCTTTGGATTACCCCTCTCCAGCTGCCTCTAATTGTACGTGTCATAAACCTAGTGTACGGCAGCGGTCAACACAAGCAAAGCAAAACAAAAAAAACGGCTTTTTCTTTTTTGACTGACTTGAGACCGAAAATCAGCTTGCTTGACTGTTTTGACAGGTCGGCTTACTTGACTTGAGCCAATTAATTGACAAGTAAGCCAAGTAAATTAGGTCATATAAAATAAGGGTCCTGTAGGGGTATAAAATTAAGGGGGAGGCGAGCGGAGCGAGCGAACGCTCGGCGAGGTATGTGGGTCTGTGGCGGTGTGGCGTATGTGGCGAAGGCTATCGATAAAGGCGACTATCCCGTATTACAGATCTGTATTTCTTATTAAATATACCCTGTAAAAACAGGACGAAAATAAACAGAATTACTTGAATTATTTGACTATTGATTGACAAGTATTTGCAAGCAATAAAAATCTTTGCTTTGCTATGGCAAGTAAATTGAAATCGTTGCTTTGCTTTGATTGGTCAAGTTATTTGGAAGTCAAGCAAAGGAATACTTGACTTGTGTGGACCGCTGGTGTACGGTAGGCAATAGACTCTTGTTTTTGCACAGGGTCTCTTAAGCCTCCTTGAGGCTGACCTAGCGAGATACATATACAAGAACCTCTTTGTCTCTATGCCTTGTGACAGTAGGCTTTCTTTGCAGTCTTCAAGATCCTTGCTAGCCAATAGCCTTAGGTCTCAAACTATATCTGTTACCGGAAGGGTAGCAGGCTTCAGCACTTGGCCTCAGCCTATGTTGGACAATTCAACCCAAAACCCCCAACCCACCGAGTCCACGGGCACCCCAAAAACCCTTGGCAAACCCCATGCTAATAGTCACGAACAGCTGCCTTGGCTACGGACTGCTGGGCAGTACATACCGGTGGGTCACATGATTAGCCACCCATACACACACAAATAACCTTTGCTTAAAGTTGCTAACTAAAATTGCTAACTTTTAAAATAACCAATCATATTTTTATAAAAGCAAACTATGGGAAGAGTTTAAAATAAACTAGATCAGACCTTCTAATTCAATTTAATTTTACCCGAACATTGTATTAGTTGTTTACTGCCGCGCATATAATTATTATACAGTAATAACTGTTATCTAGATGAATCTAGTCAAGAAAAAGCCGAACTACCTAGCTAAACCAACACCCTTAGTTCCGCAGTGCTTGGGAAATATAGACCAAACTTAAGATAACCGCATGTATTTTTAGCTTCGGGGACTTGCTAAACCAGCGTTATTACACCCTCGTGGCTATTAGCTAAGGCCATAGTGCTTATATCGCTGGGTTCGGGTTTCAATCTGCGAGTGTATGCAAGCCCAATCCGTTCATACTTCGAGCTATGTTCATCCACCACTCTGAGTATCATCAAATATAAGTTATCGGTACCGGGAGGATAGGCGTAATAATGATGATATACACAAACGAGGGCAGTACCCTCCGAGACATGGTACTGCCCGGGGTATTGGAGGTCATAGTCTGGATGGAACTTGATTTTTTTACCAGTTTCGATGTGTAGGAAAATGTGATCATGGTTCTCGTAATGCAGGAAGCCCGAACTCAGTATTCCAGAGATCACCAAGGCTGAGCCAGGACTGACCGACCCGTACGGGTTAGCAGTGTCTGGCTTGACGTCAATGCTTTTGATTTGGAGGGGAAACAGTTGTTGTACGTTCCCTAAGCAGTCTTTCCGTAGCAATTCATACATAATCTCCCCGGGAATTGATGCCCATGACCACGTGGGCGCCGTTGGAGATTGAGGCCGAGGATGTTTATATGCCTGATAACCCGGACTCCAAAACAGGGATTCTGGGAGTTCACTTTCCCATAGGCCTGCTAAATATCGATCTTGTTGTGGCCCTTGTATTCTCCGCGCTAGGCCTGATAGCGCGGGAAGTTTGTCTCCAGGTATTGTTAGCTCTAACCGAACGTAGCCCCCCAGAAGACTCGACCAGTTTACGGACTTTTCACAAGTGCAATTCTCTTTTCCACATCGCTTCTCTGATACCGGACTGAACAACCCCCCCTTTATAAAGCGTCTTGATTGAACAGAAGTTAGAGAGAGTTCTAGGCACTCGCATTGAAGTCCGCTCCTACACTCCCACATTAGTTCGTTAGGTAAGAAATGAATTACTCTTGGGGACAGTATACGCTCTTGATACGCCCATGCGCGAGATAGAAGTGGGTATTTCGCCTTGTTATCCAGCCTCCACCAGGGTCGAGTGATTTCATAGGGATGGTGAAGCGATTGTCGCATCAATATAGAAAATGACGTCGATGATTCCGGTTGGCGAATATTTCCAACTTCTTCCCAGCAATGCTCCGGAGCCAGCTGGGTAGTGCAACCACTATCGTGATTATGGGCACTTGTTGCTGCGATAGTTATGTATGAATTTTCGTATATAGTTGCCATTTCAGACGACTGCTCTGCCCAATCCTTCACATCGTCTTGCTTTATGCAAAGGGCATCAATCCAAAGATATTGGATCTCTAACTCCCAGCAAAACGTAATAACGTCACGATATAGCCTTGGTAAGCTCTCCCAAAGGAGTCCTTTTTTATGATTGCCAAGATTTTCACTGGTGGTTACGATCGACTTCGTTTCCCCCCAACAATGGCTGAGACATGCGTAACGGGCTCGTTCTAGTGATCCTTCAACTAATTTGATGTCTTTTCCGTTTATTAAGTCGATGGAGAGTATACGTTTGGGTAGTGACTGTTCCTCTTCTTTGCCGCAATGCTGATGCGTCTCTTTGCATTGGCTGATCATTCTAGAAACGAACGACAAGCTGGGCATAGATGAGCTGTGAAGCCCAACAAAACTGGGCGCGTTTTGATCAATGAAATCGATCATCACGTCCTTACGATAATAATTGTAATAACCACGTGCTTCGATGCGCACTCGGCCAAAAATTAAACCCGTCTCGAAGTTCAAAGGGACCAGGTCAAAGTCGAGAGGTAGTTTGCCCATCCCGGTCAAAACGGCGTCACAAAAGCCACAGCCCTTATCTGCACCCTTTTTGACTTTCTCGTGGTATCGTCTCTGTTCAAGCTTCTTTTCCCCCCCAATATGCCAGGCTGCAAGTAAGAGTTCATGACAGGGTATACAGAGAGTTGATTTTTTCACGATGGCGATTGCCTTGTGAGATAATATTTCCTGCGGGTTGTTGGACCGGATCGGAGCTATTGCCGCTTGACTCATGACTTAAAATATTTTGGGTGGTTCCAGAAGTTGATATTATACACGACGTGTTGGGAAAATATAAATTGGGGGAGGATGTTGGACGGCACGTTTGAGTAAGGCGAGAGGGAATTTAAAAGACCAACAGGAACAGGCCCGTAATGATTTGCTGGACATGATTGGTAGTACCCCACCCGAGAAGCGTGTAGCGACGCCATCTTTGGCAGGTAGGGTGCGATTTGCCCGAGATTTCTAGTTAATATATTGACAGCCTATTATAATTTAAAAAAAAAGCAAGAGAAGCGAGTTAAATAAAAGTAAAATAAATAACGAAAAAATAAAAATTAATAAAAGAATTAAGCAGCACTATACGGAGTATACAGGGTGTATGAGAATCAAACAGGTAGCTGGGTGGCCCGTGAGGGGGTGGCCCGTGAAGGGGGTTCTAGCTTACACAAGCCCTTGTGACACTGAAGCACCTTCACGCTTGGTAATATCCTTCTTGCCCCTAAGTTGATCCCACAGCCATTGAAAAAATGGACCATCCCCAGCCCAGATATTGTACCAGCGTGCTCTTACTTCTACGTTAGGTTGTTGATTGGAGTCTTGTTCTTCGTGAATGCGCTCTTGTCTAGACACTATATCCGGTCTACCGGGCTGTCGTATTGGTGATACGGCTGTCCTAAAGAGCTTGGCGGGGTTTGATAGGCGTCTTAACATGTGAGGTTTGCTAATCTTTACTGCAACCAATACAATAAGAGAAAAGCCCACCAAGATTCCAACTTATCAGAAATAGCATCAGTATATATATCTTCCCTGCCTGAAGTGGTGAGACACTTACCCAAGATCCCAAAGATCCATCCCGGTTGATAGCTGACGTTGTCACCCGAGTGTGGAAATGCTGAAATATTCAGTGCAAACAAAGAGGTCGCAAATGATAGCGGTGTCTATAATGACGTAGTTTAGTAACGACGTAGCGGTAGACTCTTCGTTGTCATAGTCTGAGATTGCAGCAGGAGGAAAATGACAATCAGACATACGAATATCACGGTAACAATGGTAAAAACCATCAGAGTTTCTCCTTGTATCCTAGAGGTCTCAGCTTCATGGATACTAAGTTGATTCATATGCAACTCGAGAACAGATGTGACCTGTAGGTTACATCAGATGTGATCAGTTGTTAGAGTGGTTGGGGCAATCTTCATACGTTCTTCTCTGTCTCTTCAGCAAATTCAAGCAGGCTTTCAATCTTGTCCAAGACATACTTCGGATCGGTGCTTTTCCATGAATTGAACTTCTTATTATCGTCATCTTGGTCATGGCCCATAGGCTGGCTGAGCAGTTGATTCCAAACACGTTGCTGGGTCCGAACCACCGACCTGATCATTTTGAGCTCGCCTCGTATATCCTTAATCTCGGTGAGGGCACCTGTTAACTCTGAAATTGCCTCGTAAATATCTTGTGATTCAAAGGAAGAAGGTTTGTCGGATTTGGGTGAGATGTGTTGTTTGAATTTACTTCGCAAAATGCTCTCGGTTCTGCTCTTTGATCGAAGTTAGAATAGATGGACCAAAAAGGAAATCCATTAAAGTTTCGACTCAAACTCACCACTTCCTCAATAGAGCTTGAGAACATCGCATCCACCGAAACTCTCTCAAACTCCTGTGGCGGGTCTCCCCCGGAGCCCCCACTCAGGTCTATGTTCAAGGCCAAATTGTCAACGATATTGATATAGAAACTAAAAATAAACTCGACGAAGCTGTTCATCGAAGCCAGTACCGCTTCTCTATTCAAACCTTCATCCGTATTACTCATACGGTTCAAGATTGCCTCAAAAATCGAGTCAGCGCCAGCCTGCGGGTGATGACTTGTCGCTGTAATTATTGTTTCTGGAGAAAGATGAGTACGGTTCTGCCGCGCGATTTCATTTATCCTACATACCATCATCGGCAACCCACAGCCAAAGTTGGCCGACGTGCAATATTTCTTGGTCGCTTGGTTCTGTGGTTATGTTCTTTGATGTACGTTCTCGGGTTACATATCTCGAGAAGACTTGGTCATTATCTCTTGCCGTTGCCTCTTCACTTTTCCCGCGATAATAAGTATCCAAAGTTCGGGATTGGTGAAAGGGTAACTTGAAGTCCTCGCACGGCAAATCTTCATCATCTTTATATATATCGAATACTATATCTCGATGTCTTTTGAGTTGGGGCTTGGGTTGAGGCCGGGGTGCGCATTTGATATAGGGAACCTCGAGATACCGTCAGCAGATTGATAGGTAGCCGAACTTTAGAAACTCACATAGATTGCTAATTGACTTGTTTTCATGTCCCCTCCAAATGCATCCTGTTTGCTTTCACTGTGAGAAGATGACCTTCTCTAAAGAACACTTTAGCTGTAGCGTTCCAGTAGAGCACATATAGATTAGACGTACGGAGCAGCTTGGATGCATGTATTTTTGGTCAGATTCGATTTCAGGGAGCTCGTGCCAGCTGTTCTCAAGAAACTGAATTCTATTCGCGAAGTCCTCTGGCTTCTTTCCCTCTTCCCGGTATGCACCGATAGTCGCATCCTATAGTATTTGGTCAGGCTAGAAACGAGCTCACTCCCGAACTCAGTATCATCACTCACCATCATCCATTGCATCTGAAAAACGATAGTGATTAGTAATTGGTGTTTTTAATGTGAAGGATAGATGGACCTACACAGTTCGCGGGAAGGTGTATCCATCTAAATCGAGAGCTCGAGTTATCATATATGCTCTTGTCAAGCCCTGGCACTGTGTTACATAAGTCTTCAGCCATTTCCTCCCTTGCTGGCTTCAACCTCTGGGGGCTTTTCGAGGAATATAAAAGCTGCTGGACTTGGGTTGAATTGCAAGAGAAGCTGAATCGGTTACCATCACTAAAGATGTCAACAACGGTCGCTTCGAATTGGTTGGAAAGGTCATTAGCGTTGTTACGGATGGGGTGGGGGTATTTTTGTTTTCCCGTTCCGTTATACTTAATAAAAGGCTGATGCCATAGCGACGCGTCCGTTTCACCAGTGTCGCGATTAAAATGCGACATCGCATTTCTCTTTTCCGCTTGTGTCCAGCGCTTGCTTCGTAGAAGCCAAGTCACCAACTGCCGGATACCCAAGTAGCTCGAAATTTCGAGGACATTCCACGACCTACAATCGCTGACTGTTGTGGCTGGTATGTTCCTGGCTTGCTCCATATCCCGTACCAACATGGGCTTCAGATCATCGAATCTATCCTCTCTCATGGCCATCCATATCCGGTGCAAGCCACGCCATTTACTCAGACTGTCAGGGTACAATTTTCGACAGGCAAATCTGAGCAGGCTCGGATCCGATTCGCTATACGCTAGCTGCAATAGCTGATGCCATCTATTTCGGCCTCTCAAGAGTTCTTCGATTATCATATCGATACTCTTTTTTTCATCCATGCTGTCGACATTATCGTCTTGGTCCTCGACCGGATTTTGTCCAGGTGCGCTCTTGTCGTTAGCAGCGTGTTCATTATTCTCTCCATAGTCCACGGCCTGGTCATCATTTCCGGACGCCCCATCTCCTTCTGAAGCTTCCGACTCTCTTGCGGTACATAGAGCCCACTGCAGTATTGATTCGCCACTATGTGTGACCAACGTGCGATCAGCTTTCCTCTTAAGGAGAGATTTCACGACCTTAAACAAGTTCCTATTGGCTGCCATATGAAGTGGTGTAGCTCCTTGAGAGCTCGTAGGCTGGTTCACATTGACTTTTTTTGTGGCCAAGATCTCATCGACCAGAAACTGGTATTTTCGGGCGATTGACCAATGTAGTACTGTCCACCCGTTACCATCAACGAGATTGATGTCTGCGCCGTTTTCGAGTAGGGTTCTGAGTATTCTCTTGGTTGCATTCTCGCCATCCTCCTTGCAATTCAGACACAATATATGAAGAGGGGCCTCGCTGTTATGACCTGTGACGTCATAGGTTAGACCCACCTAACCTTGTACTATTAGTCAAAACAGATCGCGTGGAGCCCACGAGGTAGATTCGATCTCCTCTACATGTTGCAACCAGGTTCCATGAGATCATCAAAAAACAGATAGATTCGTGGAATAATACGCGTTTTCTATCAAAAGGAACTTCAAACTGCTTCGCACTGGCCCTTATACTCGCCGTGTCGGTTCTTTCTGTTCACAAGAGCTTTCCATGCCTTATGCTGCAGGAGAAATTCAATCGCTGTTGCCATCCCCCTCTGTGAGACGATGTGTAGAAGGGTGTTTCCGTCATGATCTTGAGAGGTTACAAGGCCTTCGTCGGGATGAAAGTTTCCCGATCGATTGTTCAATGTTTCAATAGATTCCAATTGGGTAAGGAAAAGCTCAGCCTGTGGATCCATGGTACGACATTGATATTTTTGTTCGTTGGAAATTAGGAATGATATTCAGATAAGTAAATTATCAAAAGGATTGCGAGGGAGATGAAAAGAGGAAAGACTCTTCTTCGCTGAAGAAAATAACTATTATTGGACCTGTATCATGAACGGGCGCTGCACTCTCATCAACTATGACATTGTCTATTGGAATTAGGGAGTAAGGTACGCTCTTATGTCCTGTATATAAGTACTAGTAGGTTCCCGTGCCCTTTAGCCCCTTTCCTCGTCTTAATCCTCCTTATCTGCTCACTTGGATGTGTCTCCACTCCATTTGGCGTTTTTCAATAGCAGTTGCAAGGGCAAAATGACGATTTCAAAAATGTATCCCTGTGATGATGACGGAAATGTGATTCTGACACGCATGTAATTATTGTTCACCTGGGGTCTGTCTCATGGGTTATCGGATGCAGGTTACAGGCTCAAACGAAAAATAGCTCGAGGGAATAGAGGAACCATTGGGTTGTCGGTGTCTTGAGAGACATTTTTTAGACCAATGCAAGTCGGAACACGCCAATGAAACACCACAAGTGCCAATACGAGACCACTGCGGGTTATGTCCCCCCCCATGGGTAGTACAAACAGTCTACTGACTGCATAAAATCGGAAGACTTGATTAATTGCGTCCCTTCTGGGTTAGTTATTGTTCCACAGCATCAGTCCGCAGCTAGTTTGAAGGCGGTGCTAACATACCTAGGTACGTACCTAGTTATTTGTATGAGCATATCTAACGGAAATACCCTGAAAAAGTAGTGCCGCTGTAACCGTTCCGGCAAGTGGCGTCGTAAACATGCCACTTCCGACACGCGTCCAAAAGCGCTGCAAGTCCTATCCTCCAGGCTATTCGTATAGTGGCCACACACGAAGAATGATGATCCTGAGCAAGGGCAAGTAAATTACTACCTAGTAGTATATCTGGACGAAGTCTCAGAAGCCTGGCCGAAAATGCTATGTGAAGTGCTCAAAGTGGTGAATCATGACATAATGCAAGGGTGTTGGAGGGTTGGCGGCAGTAAGTGTAGAAGGTAGTGGTCCAACCAGCCCCACCTTCCCAGTGGTCAGGTGACCTGTGGTCATGTGACTGCTACAATTCGGTATTGTTTTCGATCATTGTGTCACGGGCGGAACAGGCTGTCAAGCCTTGAGCCTTGGCGGTTGCTCCAGACTTGCGCCGGAGCAGCTCCATAACTAGCGCCGCGCTCTATAGCACACACTACATACCTTCTTTCCTCATCGTTGAAAATAAACTGCATTTCTGTATAGCCGCCTGGCTGCAGCGATTCACACATTGATCATATACCTAAAGAAAGGGCATGTATGTATACGTAGACGTCGCGTGGCATCACCAGATTACAACTTCTGTGGAATAATAGAAGTTATTGGCGGAGGTTTCGCGAGGAGAAGCCTTGCTAATTCGCTTAAGTAGCCTTGTCACACCGCTAAGGCCAAGTGTCCTTCATACTTCCGGCAGGACATACAGCTCAGAGACAATGACCGATGATCATTAACCATTGGTCGACGAGGATCACGAGATCCACAAAAGAGACTCGATCGGAGGAGAGGGGTAAGTCAAGGCACGGACCCCAAGGCATGTCTATACGGAGGTCTGGTTTAAAGTTGATAAATATCTTTAGCAATAGTACATACGGAGGTCTGGTTCAAAGTTGATGAATATCCTTGGCAATAGCACATAGTGCAAATTAAATAAGCTATATACGGTCTAAGGCTCGGTAGGCAGTGTTTTGGACCGGTAACGGCCTGTTAAATAGAAGGGCCACTAATTGCGCTTTGCAGTTAGGGCATAAATAACGCTAGCTGTAGCGGGTCTACGTCAAGCTGGGTTATTGGCGGCCCGACGCTACCCTGCCAAGCTGCCAAACCGTGCTTTGCTTATTTAATTTGCACTATGTGCCATTGCCAAGGATATTTATCAACTTTGAACCAGACCTCCGTAGTGCAAATTAAATAAGCAAAGCACGGTCTGACTTGGTAGATAGTGTAGATAAGCCTTGTGGTTCAAGGTTCAAGGCAGTCGCCGCAGGCGCCTGCCGCCTTGATCTATTCCTTTGAATCTACATCACACTTTTACAGACTCAATCAGCCTCACCGCTATAGCTTTCTATGCTAGTAAAACTGGATTGCGCGGGATTAAAAAAGACCCACTGTAACCTAGCTCTACTTGTCTCATTATTGCCGCGCTTCGCGCAGCCTTAGATAGCTTCTTTCCTTTCCTTCATACGTAGATTTTTCATACAATATAGCACATATTGCAGCAGCCTTGACTTCTGTTAGTGTGTCGAGTGCAACATGGAACGCCAATCATCGAGCCATGTCTCTTAGAAAGACGCGATCACAGACGAAAGGGGCCAATGCCAGCACCACCGTACCTATACCGCTGCACAATATAGAGGCCCTTACCCTAGAGAAGCCCGATATCAGCTCTCCAGCAAATGATGGAATTCCTCAGCTACCGACAATGCTCACGCGTGCCATAACGGGTCTTAAAGCCAGCGACCACAAAACCCTCCTGCGGAAACAAACATGGCTTCAACAGTACTCCCTAGAAGTCCCCGTCCAGTTCACCAGACACGCAGGAGCCCTAGATGCCACGCTGGTATTCGCTCAAGAGGAAGCGGGCACAGCGGTCTGTATCTCACCAAATGGCATCCTTCTCACCTGCTCGCATTGTGTAGCCGAGAATATCGCCGAGTGGGAAAATTCGAAAGACCGTTGGCTTCTCTTGAAGTCTGGGCTTGCCGTGAAGGCGCGCTGCGTAGCGTGGGATGAGAGACGCGACCTTGCGCTGTTACAGGTGGTCGCTGCCCAACGCGAAAGTGAAAGCGACGGCACATCGCGTTTCCCGTTTGTCGCGATAAGTCCTACACCGCCAAGCCTGCATTCACGCCTAGTGTGCGTTGGCCACCCGGGAAGCGAAGACTTGGAGGCGTCTCAGCCAGGCATCAAGACCAATTACGATGTTCTGCACGTCAGCGCCGGCCGCTTCCGCGGGTGCGCGGACGGCCAGGACCCCCAGGATAACTCCGAGATTGGCGCCTTGATGCACGATTGCTGGACGTATTGGGGCCATAGCGGCGCGCCTTTGCTCGACGTCAAGACGGGCGGACTTGTTGGGCTACATTCCTCCTGGGACGACGAGACGGGAATGAGAAGAGGGATACCGCTAGAGGCTATTCTCGAGTTTCTTGGCGAGCATAGCGAGCATGTGCCCTTTATAATTGAGCAAATGAAGCATTAATCAAGTATCTATGCCTGGTGAAGTTGTGTTCCAATTACTATTTAACTTGACGTCCGCGCACGAAGACGGTCCTGATGTTGCGGTCGTCCCCCGTCATGATGAACTTGTCGAAGACCGTCCTCGTCGTGTCCTCCTCCTCAACCATAGTCATGATCCCCGGCTTCGAGCTCTTGGATTCGATCAACAACGCATCGAACTCCTTTCCAGTTGCGAAATTGCCAATCTTCTCGTCCAAGCAGCAGACACGGGCCCCGCCAAGCGTCGCGAGGTAAAACACTTCGTCAATCGAAAGTCCCTTGTCTTCGCCGTTGCTCATGACCTCCCGGGCATTCGAAGCAACGAGAGCCTGTCGCATGGCGTCCAATATGCTGCTTGAGAACCCGCCGCCACTGTCCGTTCCTAAGCCTACCTTCATATTCCGCTGGAGGAATCTGCGCACTGGCGCGGCCATGAAACCACCGCCGACGGTCATGTTAGAGATGGGGCAGTGAGCGACGCCACACTCGAGGTTATCGAGGCGGTTGAGTTCGTACTCTGATATGTAGCAGCAATGCGCTAGGATGGAGCGCTTGGTTAGAAGACCGAAATGGCTGTACAAGTCCACCTCGTTGTCGAATATCGGAAATAGGGTCTTCGTAAATGACATCTCCTGCTCGGCTTCGTTGAAGTGTGTCTGAATGGCTAAGTCTGGATTAGACTTGGCGATGTCCCCTAGACCGGCGAGCAAGGCGTCTTCACAGGTTATGGCGAAGCGAGGCGTGAGCACGTATTTGACGAGCTTGCCCTCGGGGTCGATCCTTCTTATATGCGCGATACAGTCCCGGGTGTCAGTCAACGATGATTCGACTGTCGCGTCCCGGTAGTAGTCTGGCGCATTGCGATTCATGTTGCATTTCCCCACGAATGCGCGTTGCCCCTTTTCGAGACAGAGGTCAGCTAGGATGTTGGTGGCTTCAGCATGCATTGATCCGTAGTAGGATGCTGTAGTTATGCCCTGTTGGAGAAACCCTTCGACACAGCTGGCGTAGACACGTCGTGCATAGTCCGGATCACGGAAGCGAGCCTCGTTCGGAAACGTGACCTTGTCCAACCAGTCCAGTATGTGCATGCTTTGGCCAAGACCGCGCTGTGCCCATTGAGGCGCATGATTGTGCGTGTCTACAAAGCCTGGGATGAGGAACTCCCCGCGCTCAAGAAAGCGAACCTCATACTGAGGCTCGGATAGTCCTAGTGTGGTCAAGTGCTGCTGCACCGACTCCTTTGGGATCGATTTCACAAGATCCGATATAACGCCATCCGGACTGATAGTTAGTAAACTATCATCTGTTATTTCTAATTGATTGAGACTAAGGCAGTGAATCAGTGTACCGTGAAAAGCTAGATGTTGAGCCATCACCAAGTGTTTGTTGATGAACTGAACTTAAGAACCATGAACCCCTCATTAACCGATGCCACTTGAGAGTCGGTCTTAGATGAGACAAATCCAACGACCGAGCCAGCTGACATAAGATACGGAACAGCTGTCGGCAATGTGGAGAGAGGAGACGTTGGCCCAATCCAACTCATCCCTCGGTCAAATGTCGATGATGCCTTTAATAACCAAGATCACCACCATATTCCGGGTTAAAATTAATAAAATAAGTCCAATACCTGCTAATACTGTCTACTATCTTCTCGTTTGCATCAAACCTCCTTCCGAACCTCACTCGGCTTCTCACCGTTTGCGGTTTCACCATTTATTCCAACAGCCTTCTCGACAGCATGGACGGCTTCATCCGCGAGCGCCTTGTCTTCAAACACTATTGCGGGGGAGAAAGTCAATTAGCTAGGCTATGCAAGCTCGGGGGTTCATGGTTAGAACTTACGGAAAGCGAGCTCTTCAAGCGTTCGACCGAATGTCTCCGGAAAGAAGAAGTATACGAAGGTAATCTCATAGGCGAGGAAAACGACGTATGAGATGAGATAACGCCAGCTAGCATTCTGAAGCCCAATGGGGTTGACGAAGGTCGTGAAGAAACCGGCCAGACGACTCCATAGCTGGAAGTAGGCAATACCGCGAGAGCGCTCTGCGTAAGGCCAGATCTCGACCATGTAGGCTGTGAAAGACACCATTGTTAGAATATATAAGAAGATTGAAACGTTGGAGTAGGCTTACTGTAGGTGAGTGCATTGTAACCCAAGTTGTAGCACGGCGAATAGGCGAAGATGAAGAATAGGACGGCGCTGCCGGCAGCCGTGTTCAGGTGGCCAGAATCCTTGCCGTCAATCGCATATTTCATGGTGATTGTCCAGCTGATATATACGAGGAGCAAGCTGCAAGTACACGCCAGATACATAACACGACGTCGGAATCGTTTGACGAGAAGGGATGCAATGGTTCCGTTCACCAAACTCCACGCGGCAATCTTAAGACGTTATGCAATCAGCCAGTCAAATCTTGCAAGGATATTCCTCTCTCTCAGAGAGGAAAGAAAGTAGATGAATGCGTACCGCTACGTTGATCTTCTGCTTGAATACGGATGATGTTTGTCCAATGGCCTGGAGAATGTCGCCAAGATAGTACGAGATGACTAAATCAAAGTTTGGATGTCAGTTTTCTGGCCAAAGTCTACACCGAAGAGGAGCAATTCTTCCACTCAATACGCGAACATTCCTCATAAGGTGTTAAGTGAAACTAGACGTTAGACGTACGCGTGTTTCCGGACCACTGAGTAAATAGTCCCAACATGGTGCTGATAAGCAAACGGCGACGATTACCGGGAGTCCGAACGAGATCGACCATGGATTTCTTGGAGTGCTCTAGCTCGATGCTGATGGTGGTCTGCAGCTGGGCGAACTCTGCCTTAACAAACTCAGACTCGCGGTTTCCTTCGGCGTGGTACTTGGCGAGAATCTCGTACGCTTCCTCATGTCGCTCTTTGGTGATGAGCCATCTGGGAGACTCCGGGACCAAGAAGATGAAGGCGATTTGGACGAGCGAGGGGACCATCTGTAGCCACGAGGGAATGCGCCAGGCGTAGTTGCTCATGATGTTGTTGGTGCCAAAGGTAATTCCGGCGGCTAACAGTTGCCCGATGAAGTACGAGACATTGAAGAGCGAGGTTAGAACTGGGCGCTCTTTGGGATATGAGAGTTCGCCGATGAGAGACGACGCTGAGACGATACATGTCGGTATGCCAAAACCCAAAATCAGACGAGCGAAGATGTATTGAACGACTGCATCGCCATTTGATGAGTTATTATATTCTAAACGTGCATCGACAGACCACGAATGGGGTATATCACGCAAGTCGATTTGAATATGCACTTACCATGAACCGAAAGACCCTGAATAAGAGCACCAATCACCATAATAACTGAACCGCCGAAGATAGACCAACGTCGACCAAATCTGTCATTTATCATGCCAATGAAAGGAAGAGATAGAATGGCACCCAGAGAGTACGAGGCTGCAATAATACCCTTGATTGGACCTTGGGGGTCATCGAAATCTGTTTCCGTTAGTGGCGATATTCATATCGACCTAGGGATATATACAGATCGGTATCCTCTATCCAACTTCGATTTCAGGGGACTCACATTTAACCCACGAAGGGACGATCTGGAGGGCATTGATAAGTTGCGAGTCGAAGCCCGAGGTCAATTCGATGCCCATACAAGTAGGGAAGAGGAGGAAATACAGCAGGCGTAAGTTAGGCTTCTGGTACCACGGGACCGTGTCCTCGCTGACAAGACGAGTCAGGATAGGATCTGACTCCCCCGTCTGGGCCTTCTCCGCAGATTTGAAAGTGACCATCTTTGTTTCTCTCCTAATGATGAAGCTTTGCCTACTAAACTTCCTGCCTGTTATAGGCGGGGTCACCAGCTGCTCAGGATGAAGTGTCTCGGAAGACACACCAACTGCTGAGAGGAAATGGTACGGTGGTATTATAGATGCTTGTTTGCCGCTACGGTCTATCTTATATACCTCCTACACTAATACATAATACCACGGTGGCTCGTCCCTTGTATCGTGCTTCGACAAATGAACCCCGGCAACCGAACCCCCCTGACTGGACGAAGCCAAAAGACGGGGTCGAGAAACTGGGGTGATCATGAACTACATAGTACATGCATGAAACATTTCCTGATCAGGGCTCCAGAGGCGCCAAGGACGGCGTCGAGAAGCTTGGCGCAGGTGGGGAAATGGGAGGCTGGCGAGCCATTCATTGGTAACCTCTTCCCCAAGAAAAAGTAAAAATCCGGGGGGGATAGGTAATAGCGATAAGCCATTAAGCCATGACGCAGCGCCATCGAGAGAGAGGTCAGTATCCGAACATTTTGTCTCACAGCTCGGCTACCCGCACCCATGCGTTATCGGCGAGGCTTCCCGGTTTCCAAGAACACTCAACACCATTCTTACACCAATCGACATGGCATGTTGGACGTCTTAGCCCGGACAGGGTGGGCGCCAAGGCGGAAGGGTAGCCTTCGTCGCCGACGGCGAGCTCCACTGCTCTGGGAGTCTGGATAAGAAAGACGACGATGTCGTGCCAAGGGAAGGATCCTTCGTCTGCCACGTTCTCGGACTGACAGGAACCCTTTTTTCAGCTCTGGAAGCAATAATGACGAGGAGTAGGCGGGGTCGACTGCCCGGGGTGGTGGGATCAGATGATCGTGCAGCTCAGCGCAGTTAATTACTCCCAAGTGTAATCCCAATCCTGACGGTGTGTTCATCGATCGTCTGCCCAATCCGTCCGAATGAGGAATGTGTCACCCGCAGAAAGGCGGCAAGGGTGCAAACGACGGCGTGTGGCTTGCCCAGACTAGTCAACGCCAGCTCGGTAGTTAGCGACGTCCCGACGGCGATGTTGTCGGCAATGGTATTTTCAACCTCTGCTTTGACTTGGTTTCGATGGAACTGTTGTCGTCGTCTGTGGAGAATGTTTATTGTTGTATTTTCAATCAATTTCCCACGTGCGTCCCGGGCATTGCTGTTGAGCCTCTTTTCTTCTCCATCCATCCATCCCAGCACCCCGGGCTTTCCATATTAGCCTAAAGAGGTACCCAAGGCCTTGGGACCTGCGAATCCAGGACTTCTTTGGGAGTTGACAAGGAGCAATTTACCCTATTGGTTGATCAATGGCTTCTTACTAACATTTACTTTTAGATGGGGGTGTGCTATCGCTACCGAGGCATGACTGGTTTTCGCTCGGAGAACAGCGCTTAAGCGAACACTACTTCATTTACTCTTTCCAGCATCTTGGGACGACAGTTTAGAGGAATCGAGTCTACCAAAATAAACATGCCGGCACGAGCACTATGGTAGTCGTAGACCTAAAGAAAGCCATCTCCCAGACAAGTGCCGTGGTATGAATACTATCGATACCAAGACTAATTCCGGGGTTATAAACCAAGTCTCCATATATTAGCAAGACAGGCGACCAGAACAATGTTCCACGAACAGAGGTTTCCCTCTGGGCGGATAGCATAATGTACATCTATAGCTAACCCACTCCTCACGAGAACAAGTTTTCAAAGCCATTATCCATAGCATTCGAATAACCAATATCCTAGCTTTTCCAATAAACCCAAGAGGATTAGTACCACTGCATAACAGTCCTCACTCACCATCCCAAACCGCCTCATCAGACCCCAGCAGCGACGGCATCCTCTCCCAGCCAGGCTCAAAGCCATCAACACCAGCACTATGCCTCAAGAAGGTCATCTCGCCAAACGGCGTATCCCTCGTCTCAAAAAGCGCCCGTTTCTCCTCCTCGTCAATAACAGACCACTCCGGCACGTGAAACCCAGAACGACCCTCAAACTGCCCCAGACTCCTCAAGTACTTCCCCACACCAGCAAGCGAGACATCAACCACATACGCGCCGGCGCTCTTGCCCGCCTCCCGGTCCTTCTCGCGATGATACACAGCAGCACACACGCCAGCAGCAAGCAAGAACCCCGCGCCATGATCGAGGGCCTGGCAAGGCAGCGCCCTGCTCGCTTCGCCGGCGCCGTACGCGGCGGCTTCGGCGACGTTGATTCCAGCGCACGCCTGCACGAGGGAGTCGAAGCCGCGGCGGTGCTTCCAGGGGCCATCTGGCCCAAAGGCAGATAAATTCGCGACAATGACGCCGGGGTTTATCTTGGCCAGCTCTTCCACGCCGAGTCCGCGCGCCGCAAGACTGCCGGGTCTGTATCCCTGCAGCACGACATCCGCGGCGCCGGCAAGGGCGAGGAGTTCCGCCTTCTCGTCGGCCGAGTTCAAGTCGAGCTGGATACTCCGCTTCCCGCGCGCGAGTTCCCGGTCGAGACCTGGGAGGTCGGGGAGGTGCCGACTTGTCACCCACAGCACGTCTGCGCCGTGCGCGGCGAGCGTCTTCCCTGCTACTGGCGCGGCGATGATGCGGCTGAGCTCGAGCACGCGGAGGCCTGCTAGACAGCGGCCCGCGGGGCTCTGTCTCGCGCTCTGTCTCGCGCTCCGCCGGGGGGAAGAAGAAGTACCCACCCTGCGCACGCTCACAGGGAGTTCAGGCACAAAGCTCGCCTGCGGCGTCGCATCCCATTCCTCGAAGGAGCGCAGGGCGTAGATGGCGAGACCCTTCTCCTCGACACCCACCGTCTCCAGCTCAACACTCTTCCACTGCCGTGTCCGCTCGCCCACAGCCGCGCGATCGACACAAGTCTCGGGGAGTCCGAGGAGCGAGAGCGCGCCACGGCGATGGTGCACGAAGTTATCGTGGATGCGCACGTGGCCGTCTGCCGTAGCATGTAGCCCGCCTATGGGCCCCCAGGACTCGGCAGGGGGGTTCCCGGCAAGCGTGTACAGGCGTTCGCATTGGAACTCGAGCACCGCGTGGCGTAGGGGCACCGTGGTCCGCGGGACATGGCCCGAAGGAGCGCGGGCGGTTGCAGTGTGAGCTAGCGCGGCGCCTAGCGCGGACAGGGCGACGGTGCTTTGCGCGAGATGCCCGATTTTGAAGGATGATGGGGTCGCGGGCCGCGGGGTGTGTATACCGGGCAGAGACAGCGACGAGAGCGCCGAGGGGGGCAGGTCGAGGTGTGTCCAGATCTCCCTGACGATGTCGAGGGATGTGAACGAAGCCCGGCTGGTCATGATGGTGTCTTTCGTGACTGATTGGAGTAAATGGAAATATTGCTTGCTGCTCGGGCCTGTCGCCGTCGAAGTATACATATATACATATAAGTGAGCCTGTGGAGCTGGATGCGATACATAGGCGATCACCTAGTTTCGCCGTGGCAAGCCGCGTCCTCCCGTTCCGGACCGGACTTCGATCGGAGCCATCGTCACAACTAACTACCTACGGAACCGAGGCATTCGCCTACCTTGTAGATATTTCTTTGTGACATCTCATCTATAGTTTGATCCTGTAGTCCGGCCCCACGTGTCTATCTAGTTGTAGCGCAATTAAGACAACAGTTGACAAAGTACCTATTCCTAGAGCTGCTTGTCACTAGCTAACCCAATCACAGGCTTGTGTAAATTGCATGGCTCAGGTCTAAAAGGCAGGTAATAGTCATGTCTTTTATCCTGTGGCCGACACTACTTTAGACGATAGACAACGTACTGTGTAAACCTATCCGCCACACCATACATAAATCTAAGCCTCAGGCGCTGTCTAATAGTAATGTTGAACTCCCCTCGCTATGCAATTCAAGTATTGGTACACGTCGGCAGACATGACGAGGCCGCTCGATCTCCTTCAAAACCTCAAAACTATCTTCGGTTTGATTGCCTAGATCCCAACAAACGATGTAGCGCTTTCATCCCCCTTTCTTCTTCGTCCCTAAGGATATGTTAGTATCTGAGTGTTAGGGGCGGGGGTGTATGTGAAAGGGGCGACGCACTTTGAAAATCCAAACAGTTTCAAGATTACGGGAATTAGTTGTAGTCGCACTCCGTCTTCGGCCTCGAGGAACTGTACGAAGACTGTTTTGAGGTACGTGATGTCAGCACCGCTCTTTGCCGTGCTTTCACTTGGTCCCCCATTTCTTGTCGCGTTGGCTCCGTTACCAGTGTTGAGCTTCGACTGTACACTCTTCAGTTCCTTGTTCGTTCTTTCGTATCGGTTCTGCGCCTCGTCTAGAAGCTTTCTCAAGTTGGCCTTTTGCTTTTCTGCGTCGCGGACCTGCTGCTCAGACGCGTCCAGGGCTGACCGCAGACTGGAAGCGGTGGAACGCATGTCCTCGGCTTCGGCTGTGGCCTTCTCCTCGATTTGTTCCAATTCTTCTCGCCGTTGACGCCATTGCCGCTCGCTCGCTTCGAGGGCGTCTTTCTCGGTTCGAAGAGCTTTGCTTTCACGCTCGAGTTCGCGGACTTTGTTTTTAAGCTCTTCAGCCTCGCGAGCGCGTCGTCGGCCGAGAGTTGATGCCTCATCTTCAATCCGGTCACGGTCCTCTATTGCTGCGTCCATATGAGCCTTCATGTCGCTGACCCTTCCATCGGCCTTCTCCGTCTCCTCTTTTAGTCGTCGCCGCATAGTCTCCGTCTCGCGTGTTCTTTCTGCCAGATGCTTATGTGCCTCTGCTAGCTCTTCTTGGAGGCTCTCGGCTTGGTTTTGCGCCTCCTTCAGTTGGGTCTCCAGCTCTTTGTTTTCGGCACGCATTGACGCCAGCAGACCTTGAGCGCTCTGGTACTGTTGAGTCTTCAGGTCAACCTCTTCCTTGGCGACAGTCTTTTCTTTCTGTAATCTGGCAACCTCATCTTCGAGTGATTTGGCCTTGGGCCGGAGACTAGCCAGCTCCAACTGCGCTGCCTTGAGATCCTTGGAAGTCTTTTCCACTTTGGTAATGACCTCCGCTTTCTCGGCTGCTAGACGGCTGTACTCGCGATCCACCTTTTTCTTCTCTTCGTCTATCAGATCACGGGACCTCTTTTGGATTGATATCCGGTCGTTCAGTAGATTAATTTCGGACCCGCGGTCGTCGGATAATCGCTGGAGGCGGCCTACTTGGTTCTTGAGCTCCTGCTCCCTTTTTTTAAGAAGGTCCACCTCCATTTCAGCCGACGAGAGATTTTTGCGAGTGGTTATCAGCTCCTGGTAGTTTTCCTGCTGCTTCTTCATCTCAGTTTGTGCCCCAGCGAGGATTTCCTTCGACTTCGTTAGCTCTTTAAACCTGTCTTGTGCAAGCTTCTGGGAAGCGCCCAGATCAGATTCCAGGGTGTGGTTCTTGACGGTTACTTCATCTGCTCGCTTCCTTAACACCCTAGCTTCGGCCTCAAACTTTTCTATAGACTCTGACAGCTTGTCATATTCGGCCTTGAGCACGGTTAATGAACAAGGGTCCACTTGCATCTCCGAAACGAGCGTCCTCTGCTTTTCACACTCTTTATTCGCCTCGTCGCGTTCCTGTTCCAACTCGGAAATAGTCGCTTGAAGCATCGCTGCTTTCTCTTGAAGTTCCTTATTCCGTGTCTTCGCTTCGGTCACGTCTTCGCCATTCGCGACAAGGCTCTGCTGTAACGTTTCTATGTCATGCCGCTGGTTCCCGAGTTTCACCTTCAAGTCAAAATTTTCCTGGTATAGCAGCTGATATCTGTCTTTGAGCATGGAGATCTCGTCGCTTAATGGATTTATATCAGGGGTTTCAGGGGGCGAAGAATCTGTCGATTTTGACATCTCATCGTGATCAATCTCTGAGGCTGCCTGCAAAGCGCCGCCTTTTTTCTTCTTTTTGTTTTTCCTCTTGCCCGAATTACTTGTCGGCTTGGCTACCTTATGTGTCTCGGGAGCTAACTCGGGCTGCTTCTCAGTTGCGGATGTCTGTTCATTATCACGATTAAGTCTGACCATGGCGATGCCCGCTTGAATATCGGCGTTATTTTCAAAGAGCTCCAGCTTAGTTCTATTTCCAGTGATTTCATTCTGCAATACTTCGACTCTTGTCTCAGTCTCTCGGAGTTGTCGTTGACTGTCCTGGAAAGCTTCCTTAAGCCTGGCTATCTCAGTATCTCTGGGATCTGATTTTGACTGGGCGATGAAACTATTGTCCCCCGATTCGGTGGGCTCGTGCTTGGCCTTCTGTGAGTCTCGGCCGGCACTCGCATCCTGTTCTTTGACAGCAGCTAATTCCTCCTCGAGGCTATCGATTTGCAGTTTCAACTCTGCGAGCTGTTCCCGTAGTTTAGAGGTCTCATCATCGCTAGAGACTATATTTTCCTGTTTGTCACCTTTTTCTGAGGATATATCGGCGGGTGCCTCATCTAGCGGGCTGCTGATGACGTCCGCCTTTGCAGCTGCTTCTAAAACAGCTATCTTGTCCTTTAAGAGAGTTATCTCGGCCTCGGTTTTGTTCTTAAGCTCATCTTTCTCGGCAGAGACACGCCTGAACTCTTCTGAGACAATGTCGCTCTTCAGAGTAAACTGATTGATATATTCCATAAGGGCGGTCGGGTCCTTGATGGTACTGAGCGGGGTGTTCTCTTGGAGTGCTCGTTCGAAGTTTTTGATCTGCGAGTGGGCGATCTTGTAGGATCGAAGGACCTCTATGTGAGAAGGCGGGTCAGTCAAGCCGGCCAGCCATACAATAGACCGGACCACGTACCCTGGAAATTGAGCTCCAACCTCTCTAGCCTCCTCAGCTTTGACTTCACGTGAGGCGGCAGTTCGGGGGGTTGGAAGCCATCGTCACCATCCTGGGCCTGGGCCTGGGATGGGGCCTGTGGCGGGGTATTCAGTTCAGAGGCAGCATTACTAGCACCCCCCTTCGCAACCTCGCCGTCGGCATCATCCTTGGGATGGAGGGCGGCGTCAAAGACGGCAGGATCCGGGTGCGCAGGCCCGCCGTTGCTAGGCGTCGTCTTGGCAGGGTCGGCCGAAGGTGGTGCGGCGGCAGGCTTATTGGTGTTGGAGCTGGTGTCGGCTGCTCTGAGGCGGGCCTGCTCCTCGGCTATGGTACGGTCCAGGGCATCCTTAATTCTCTAGAAGAGGTGGCACACGGTGGTTCAGCAGATGGACACGTACGGAGGGCGGACTGAGAGCGGTTCTTACGGAAAACATGATGGCTTCGTTGGGCTCTTCGTTGTCTGCTCAGATATGAAGCGAGAGGCGAGAGATTGAGCATGAGGCGAGGCAAAGGCGATTGGGGGATTGTGGCGAGGAGCGAGGACTGAGGACTATATCAGACGATTCTCTCGATAACTGCCACTGCAAAGAGATAGCAGATGCTGGTCTTATGTAATACGCGGGTGAGTGGATGATAATTTCGACTCAGCTCAACTGAACGAAACCGCCCATGGTGACAGTAAATAGTGACGCGATCGGCTCTCTAGTGGTCCAAAAAAGAGAGTTTGGGGAAGGTTGGTTCGGGATTGTAGCAACGAGGCTTGACTGCCGGTGGTGCTGGTTCGTGCTGGTGTCGCTGCGCACTATGTACGACTAACGGAAGGCTACACAAGTCCGGCCGCGCCTGTGCTGCAGCTGAACGTTCTATCATGCATGTGGGTAGTACAGAACACCGGGATAGCAGCTAAACCCAAGAAGGTTTAGCTGTACTTATATTAGGTACCTATAGCGCCTACCCAGATACCTACTATCAGGTCAGATTTTTGCACATGAAGTTCTGCTATTTGCACATGAAACTAACCTCATCCAGTAAACCCCCCCACCTTTTACCACTTTTTGCACTCCAGAGGGCTCCGCCCGGGAGGGTTGGACCTCTGGGACTCGGCCGCCGTCCCTTACGGTCCGGCCTTCGCCCCAGCCGGCCCTTTTGCAACGCAATTTTTTATATTTTTTATATAAATACCTACTTAGGTAGTTAAAATATTTTTAATTTATCTAATTTATTACTCGAGCATAGCATGTGTAGTGTTTTTTATAGTATGTTAGGTGGACTTTCGAGGTATATAGAATTACTAAATGGGGTTAGTTTCATGTGCAAATAGCAGAACTTCATGTGCAAAAATCTGACCTGACCTACTATAGCAAGGTTAGTGTACCTACCACCTAGGTAACATACGGTAATCGGTTTATGTACTGTACTGTACCCCGTACCTGGAATCTAGTACCCTATGGGTCAGGGGGGCGGCCACCTGTTGTCATTCAAGACATGCAAGCAGGTACCGACAGTACCTACCTACTGTAACCAGTGCCTAGTTTATTTCTGTCGTTACCAAACACCATCTACTGTACTTAACCTAACACTAACACTACATCCCGCAGTGCCTGCCTACAACATATAGCACACCTCACGAGCCCTTATTTTCTTTGTCGTTGTCTTCCTCGTCTTTTTGTATAGTTACGAATCACACACTGCCGGGTCAGTTGTATTAGGTATACTTTGCCTCCCTACGCCCAGTACAGGCACCTCTATCTCTCCCTGCCTCGTTCATAGCTACCTAGCTCCGCATCTTTAGGTACCAATAACAAGAGACAGACAGCCCGCTGTCTGCTCCTGTGCTGCCTTCCACCACTACTTTCCTACCTCTATTCTCCTTCTGCCGCATCTTGTACACTCGTTTCTCTGCCGTCCTGTCCGAGTCTACCTTCCCCGTCGTTCGAAACAACCTCCGCCATGATCTTGTAACCTAGCCCCCTTCGCCTACAATCAGCAACACCAACACCATGGTGTCCCTCTGGCCCTGGAAGGTGAGCTCCGCGCCCCATCGCCCCATCGCCCACCACCCACGCGAAGACACGAGCCGCTAACCGCCGAGTCGCAAATAGGCCGATGGCTTTTCCCCAGCCGAGTTCGAGAAGACGCTGTCGACCCTGTCCACCAAGATCACGAATACACAGGCCCAGCTCGAGAAGGTGCGCAACAGCGCCCGCCGCATCAAGCTCCTGTGGACCCTGTACCTCGCCTTTGCATATCTGGTCTACGCCATTGTCTTGACCCTGGTCGTCGGATGGCAGAACTTGGGTCCCTGGGAATGGACCGGCATGGCGGGGGGCCCCGTGCTGTAAGAGGCAACCCACCTCTCTCTTTCTCTTGCCTCTCCCCTCCCGGCCTGTTACGAGTACCGTAGAATACCATGTTGACCTGCGAACTAGCATCTACGTTGTCCGAACCGCCGCGAACGCATACTATAACTTCCGGCTGGATAGCCTCGAGACCCGCCTCAAGGACCGCAAGGCAGAGCGCGCCAAGACCATTCAGAAGCTCAAGGATGCTACCAAGTATGACTCGACTCTCGAATTGCTGGAGAAATACGGTGGGCCAAGCGAGAAACGCACCAAGGTGAAAAAACAGAAGGACGCGGACGAGGGCACCCCCGTGCAAGAGAACGATGGTTCGAGGAGGAAGCATCGCCAAAGCATCGACTCGAGCCATCTTACCGGAAGAACACACCTTTCCCCGCCGCCTACCGCCAACATTCAACGCCCATCGACTGCTTCGGGTGTACCTCCGAACAGGCAAGGCCAGCTTTCCAGTTCGGGCCTTGAGCCGATCCCATCATCCCCACAATCTCAACCAATCGAGGAGTTCGCCCCCAACGCGGGACCCCTCCCACCAACTTATAGTCAATATGAGACGAATCCCGGCCCTCCTCGTTGGTATGATCGCATTTTGGATCTGATGCTAGGCGAGGACGAGACGGCGCCCAAGAACCGTATCGTCTTGATATGTGGAAAATGCCGACTGGTCAATGGCCAAGCCCCTCCCGGTGTGAAGAACGTGGCTGAGCTCGGCACTTGGAGATGCATGGGCTGTGGCGCCATGAACGGCAAGATGGATGAGGGCAAAAAGATCTTGCAGGAGGTTTTAGGCACCAAAAAAACAACCAGTGATGGGAGCAGGAGTACCGACGACAGAGACAGTGACCGATCGAGTGATGTAGTCAAGGTCGAACAACAAGACGGAGGCGATAATACGCAGAGCGAAGCGGAGACGAGGCGCAACATGCAAGAGTTCCGAGCAAAGAGGCGTGATAAAAAGTCTCAGATGGTACCATAGTTTCAAGGTTACCGTTACAATCATGGCCAGCCTAAGCCTACTTCATATGCATATATTCATCATTATCTAGTAATTTACGCTATCGCATAATGTGAAACCAGAACACATGACGCAAGGCTGTCTTCAGCTATTAGCAGATACTGCTCATAGTCCAGTGGTTGAGCTTACTTATGTCGCAAGGTAACTATTGGGGTGAAGAGAAAACAGCCAATCGCATGCGACAAAAATTTGCTGGCTTTCAATAGAAAAGACGGTCGATCAACAGGCAACTTATGAAGCTAGAGCCTTTGACCATTGGTAGTGATGAGTGGTCTTCAACCATCTCACGGCAAACAACATCGCCTGTCTCTTGAAACACGTCTTCGGCTCACTTTTGTAAATGTAGTGATGTTCCACGTCCAGTCACCATCCGGAACATTCACCATTGAACTACTTATTAGAGATGACTATCACGCCAGCCCATAAAATTGGATTGGTTGTGGGCTAATACTTACTTAAGCCACGGGTTACCTAATCTCGTTCCTCGCCGAATCATATTCCAGTCTGCAAGAGTGTCTTGCGTCGCATCGTATCACCGATGTTCCCGATACAGCAGTAGGAAGACCAGGACCGAGAAGCTACCCAAGCGGGCGCGGTGGTGGGGTTCCCAAACGGTCCACGGACTGCAACGTCATGGTTCAAAGCGGCAGCTACCTGCCTATAAGTATCTCCCCAACCTGAACGGAGAATGTTTGGTAACGAGACATTTTATACGGCGGATATATGAATATGAGGGGTCGATGAATTGCTGGATGTAGTAAATGAACGAAAAGTACGCCAGAAATGAAGATATTCGGAGACGGGCGGGGCAGGGGGGGAGGGGAGACTGTCTATATTAATAAGACACCACCCTCTTCCCAAAGCCCATGGCTGAGGTGATACAGACGTACCGATAATGGCATTCGAAATTATATGTACTCTCCTCCTCCTCGCCGCTACCAGGCCCGCGGCAGCGGCAGGAGCAGACCTCCTCTGCCCACCCCTAGACGCCATCGGCCACGCAACACCACAGTCCTGGGTCTTCACCGGCCTAAACTGGACACTCACGCAAATCTCAAGCGGGACGACCTGGCCGCCGCGAGACGACGACTTCGACGAAAGCCGTGTCGCCTTCGCCATCCAGAGCGACTTCAACGCCGCCTCGGCGAGCTGCACCGCGGCCGGCAGGGAGTTCTCGGAAGAATACGATCGCCAGCTCGCGGGGAAGACGCCGACGTACAGCTGGTACGCATGCGACGGCGAGAGCGGCGATGTGAAGACCGAGTTTAGGATGGTCTGGTGGAATTCGCATGTTGTCGATATCAGACAGACTTGGACTTGTCCTGCGACGGGGTGGGTTCCCCCCTGCCCCCCCTGTTAGTTGTTGTTGGGTGTGAGTGGGTGAGCGGGCTGATGATGCAACGCAGACGCCTCATGCGCGCTACCGGAAGACTTGCTATGCGAGATTTCAATTGCGTGTTTGACGATGAGTCGCGACGGACTTGGTGCGTCTCGAACGCGGGGTCGCGGCTCCCCTTTACCGCGACCATCGTCGAGGTCCTCGCGCCTCCGCCGCGCGATTGCGCCGTCGCGTCCGAGGCCACCCCGGACTGGACCGTCCGCGACCTCGTCTGGGTCCGGCGGACGACTACGTTCGGGCTTGACCCCGGCTTCGCTAACATGACGTTCGGCTTGCGCGGCGCTGCGCTCGCCGGCTACTCCCCGCGCATGGTGTGCACTGAGCCCGCGCTCCACGGCCCGCAGGGGGGCGTGTATATTACCCCGTACGCGTGTGGTGTCTTTGAGGCAAATGAAGCGGATGTCCCTGTTACGAGGTTTGACTGGGTGGTTGATGGGGGAAGGGACTTGTTGCGGGTTAATCAGACGTGGTTTTGTGACGATGGGGTTGCGAAAGGGTAAGTTCTTTTTTTCTGCTGCGAGTGATATAGCGCTGATCTCTTTCAGGACCCGGTTCCAGAGCATTGGTGAGCTGGATGTAAAGTCGCTCCTTAGCTGCTCTACGAAGTCGAATAATTATCAAATTGGTGGGGGGACCTTTGTCGAGAGCTTCGAGACTTGCGTTACGAAGGCGGATTTCGAGATTAAGGGGCAGCTCCAATAATCCTGCATTCTCGTAGTGGCTTCGGTAATCTAGTGTTCAGATGATATCCATTTGGTCGTGTCTGCCATCCATCGAACATTACCTCACCGAGTTACATATTATCCCAAGTATTTTAGTTCAAGAGATGAGTAGTACAAATGCTATCGCGTTTAACGCGAGGTTAGGCAGGTGTTACAATGGACTTCCTGGATTACTTCTATGAGTAAACGGAACAGGCTTCTCGCGGCATCCAATATAACAAAAGGGAGAGTGCGGTAAAGCACATTTCTCATATTCATGCAGATAAGCTATATACATTATCGTTCATTCGTTATGCGTCCAGGTATTAAATCCAAGCTCGAAACTCCGCCCAATTAGTTCCCAACTTCGTTCAACCTTTCTTTTCCCACTGCCAGTTCTTGATTCCATTAAACCTTGCTAGCGATAAAGCTAACAGCCGTGGGAGCGAGGTCCTGGTAGTCGTGGTGGGCATCGGTGACGATGAGCGAGCCCTGGCAGACGAGGTCGCCGTTGTGGCAGAGGATAAGCGATCGCGAGGCGTCGATGCCCGGGATCACGCCGCCGTCCTGCTTCTTGCGGGTGTCGCCGTAGGTCACGGCGGCCGCTACCTTGGACGCTACGGCAGCGGTGAGCTGCTTCGCGGCCGCGTGCACCAGGGCGGCGCCTTGGCTATAGCCGGAGATGACGAGCTTGGAGCTCGGGCATTGCGTTGCAGCCTTGGTGATTAGGTCCCGGAAGTTCGCCGCGTCGGCGGGGTCGCAGCCCTCGGCCCGCAGGTTGTCTAGCAGGCTGGCCGGGTAGTCGAGCCCCTGGGCGGCGACAGCGGTCTCGCCCAGCTTGGCCTTAAGTTGGTCGATGGTCTGGGGACCGGGGGACCCGCCGATGTTGCCGTCCTGCGTGCTGCCGCGCGCATACAGGAAGATGACGGATCGGCAGCCACCCTGGAGGAACTCGTTGGCTGTCGTCCCCGTCGCTGCTACCTCGAGCATGCCGGAGCTGGTGCCTGTCTTGAGCTTCGCGATCATCTCGTCCGACAGGTCGAAGGTCATAGGCACGGCGGATGCCAGCCCGACGAGGGCGGTGGACAGCAGTACGGAGGCCTTCATCTTGTCTTGACGTTTAAGTGACAGGTGATGATGGGGAGATGGGATGAGAGTGCGGTCTAGACTAGCAAGCGAGGAACCTAGACTGGAGTAGAGGTGAGGTAGAACCCGTTTCAGACGACGACTGCGAAGCTTGGAATGTCTGTCTCCCTTGCGGATGTTAAAGCAGGGCAGGAGGACATAGCTGCCTCCTTATATATGTACTGGTTTTTGTAGTATAGCATAACTCCGCTCACTTCAAACGTTCAAACATTCCTCCCATCGGGTCGGTTGAGGCATGAGACAGAGGGGGTCGTGCTAATGCACACAAGACGTTCTCAGCAGTCTAAAGGTCTTGACCTGCCCGTTATTGCCCGTGTCGCCGAAGCTATGAGCCACTGAGAAATGCCCATTGCATCTTGTGCCTCCCTTCCATGCCTTCCAAGTCGTCAGCGAGGGCGCTATTGTTGAACACGTGGGTTGGCAAAATTCCCAACGATCGTCCTCCTTCCTGGGCAAGACTTCCAGGCGCGGCTTGGTGTGGTATTTTGGGGTAGACTCTTGGCGGCCAGTTTGAATGGATCAATTGTCTGACTGTGACTGGCGGTTGAAACCTTGGCACATGATTTATTTACTTAACTCGCTCGGGGATTATTTGTTCAAGTTTCGATCGGCGAATATCTTCCAGGTTTTTACATATTGTCTCACTACAACTACGTTTGATAAATACCTTTATAAATATATTTAGATTTATATGCCGATAGCAGGAAAGATCAAGAATGCCAAACACGTCAAAATCACAGTAACATCAGGCGGATAGTTCCTCTCTAGTTAGGTAAGCGACGACCACAGTAGCGCGTGGAGTCGAGATTCACCTTCCAACCCCGGCGCTTGGTAGTTGTCTTAGCACCAGATCTGGGTGCGGAGGTCCAGACTTATCCCGAAAAGGGTAACAGATCGCCGAAGACCTCTGCACGGCCTGGCTTCTTCTCCAACCGCCTGTACGCGTAACCAGGGAGAAGCGCCCGCCGGTTGGGGGCCATCATGTCAAATAGTCAATATTAGGGTAGGAAGCTGAAGACGGAACTGAGCCGAGAGGGTCCTTGGCCTTCCGAATATCCGACCATAGCTCACTAAGCTAAGTGCCGTGGCCCGGATTTGAGAAGCGGCTCTTTGGGCATGATCACGCGGCCACGGTCTCCGAAATGGATTAGCCAGATCTAGGTGGTTTCAACTTCAGTCGGAGATGACCCATGTCCGTGTCACGCTTTTACGCCCGCAAGCGCCCGATGTACACATCCAACAAGAGCTGAGGGACTGAGGGTCCCATTGAGCGTATCGTCGTATAGATCGACTTTCTATTCGCGGCTAACCTACAAACTGATACGACAGAAACACGACCCAGAAGCGCAATCTCATGCGCACAACTCAATCATGGTGCCATGATATTGCAACAGCCACCCCCTTGAAGCAGACCTCCTTTTTCGCATGTACCGAAAGATAACCCACGCGCCTTGGCCCCCGTGGCAGCTAGGAGAGCTTATTTATTGTTCCAACTTAGCTAATGCCTGTTCCAAGGTCTCTCCGGTAAGGCGTTGAAAAGCGTCGCGGTACTTGGCACTAGTTCGGGCCCTATGAGAAAACACGAGTTAGATTTCCAACTGGTTGGCCAGTTTCGGCTACGTATTGGCGGTTTCGCAAGCATGCGGGAGCAGCTGTCACATTGGAGTGGGCATATCCCTAAACGGGGAATAAACAAGTTTTGAGGGACGTACTGCACATCTTCTGTCATCTGAGTGACGTCGTTAGTAATCTGTCCCTGGGTTATTGTATGGGGCTGATGGAACTATACCGAGACACCTTCTTTTCCTTTGAGGCCTTGAGCTGTCAACCAGTCACGCAAATACTGCTCTAAAAACCCAGGTGAGTTAGCGACTTTGCCACTGCCTCGGCAACTTCAACCTTACTGTCAAAGCTCTTCTGGTCACGCCCCGGGGCGTAGTCTGCAGCTGGCCAGAATCGCGAGCTGTCAGGTGTTCTGGTTGCACATTCGCTTATCAGCCTCTCGCTCGTATACCCCTTGATTTGGTCCTTCGGATAGGCAGTACTGACAGAACCTCGTCGATCAACACTATCTCGTCTGTCTCCTCGTCAAGCCCTGTAGCAGCTGTTAATACATTAAAAAGCCGCGTGGCCGCAGGCTTAAGACTTACCGAACTCGAACTTGGTGTCAGCGACAACAATTCCTCGTTCAAGCTGCATCATCATCAAGTTAGCTCATCTAGCTAAGATCACACATGCTATTTGGCTATTGACACTTGAAATAACATAGATCGACTCTAACAACCTGGAATGCCAGGAGGCGCCCAGCCGGTTCCCTAAGATTGAGGAATAGTAGAGAGGGGTACCTACAGCGTAGGCGTGCGCAGCCTTGTAGATAGACAAGGCGAGATTCTCGATCTTATCGGCATATTTATCACCTACGATCTTTCGCGCTTGATCGGGGGTTATCTGTCCGCAAACATAGTATCAGTGCCTGCCGTAGCCGGTCATGCTTATGCACAGTCTCGACAGTCTGCAGCAGCATCGAGTTCAAAGCACGCGCAAAACGGAGTTTTAGAATACGTACGTTCTCATCCTTCTCGCCCACGGGTGCCTTGGCTGCAGCAGAGATAATTAGTGGCTATGACAAGGACAGGTGCCGGACGAGCTTTGCAGGGCCATGCGACAGTTGGCTTACTGGATGGTGTATAGATAGGTCCGCCAGGGAACGGCTGACATTGCTCTAGTCCACTCGGCTGGGGCAGACCGTGCACTGTTCCCTTCAGCTTGTACTCGGCCCAAGAGCTACCAGTGATGTAACCACGCACTAGAACGAGCGTCAGTCACAATCAGTTCACAGGTGAGTGAGAAGGAGCCCGACCGATGGCCTCGATGGGAAAGACGCGGTACTTGTTGACAATCATCGAGCGACCCCGGAGTTGCTGTCTGTCTTCGGGGCTGATGCTAAGCGTGGGCGGGATGCTCAATGACAGCAGATGGTGCTTTAATCCTGGGACGTGCTGCGGCAGGACATTGTTGAGCCAATAGTTCGTCATCAGCGTGAGAACAGTGCCCTTATCCTGAACACCATTCTCCAGAATAAAATCATAGGCAGAGATGCGATCCGAGGTGACGAGAAGAAGCGTTGAGTTGCTGGCCTCGTAGATTTCTCTCACTTTGCCCTGCGCATCCGCCAGCATCAGTGCATGGGTCTAGAACTTATAAGTCGAATATGCGAACTAACCTTGGCGACCAGCGGCAGTGACGTAAGGTCAACTGAAGTGACGATCGGGGTTGCCATCTCGCAGATATCTTCACGCTGCACTATAATCGATGAACCAGAGCAATTATGAGTATGGTGTTTTCGTTGGGATGCTTGAGGCGCTTGTATTTCCAATTGTTGCCTTTTTCAGGGTTAAAGGTTGTGAGCACACAGGCCCGACACTGCTGCAGGTATTGTTCTATATATTTGCTTCAACAATGGTGAATGCGAATGAAAAAAGTGGATACACAGAGCTGGGAGGTAATAGTGAACTTTACAATAGACCCTTACATAATAGATGAATACCATAGATGTAGAGATAATACATGTAGGCTTCTATCACATTCATTCACTATCGGCCCCTCCAACTTTTTTGCTCATGTCCCGCTAAATTATCGACTGCTGGCCGTAGTCGGACAAAACGGTCTCAATGCTATGACCTTATCTAACCGTATTATACGTTTTAGACTGTCCGCTGACTACAGCCTACAACCTTCTTAATTCCGTTTTATCCAGCGCAGAAATAGATACTCATTCAATGCATATTATAAGTAACCTAAATGATTATCGCATTAGTAGAATATAGGAACATAGCGGGGAGTCCCGTAAGGACCCCTCCCTGCTTAGGTACATAACTCCTAAGTATAGTGGGGTCTAGGAAGTGTTTGGACACCCTTTAAAGCAGCCATTTCTATATAAATCATTTGCAGCAGTTGAAAGCTGATTCATTGCACTGCCGTTGTAGAACGAAGAGCGTTTTCATGAAAAGTGAGCAGTCTACAAGCAACCACCTGCTGCCAGCTGGAATAATGCTATTTTGAGAGTAGAAAACTCCTTAAGGGCGATGATACTCTGTAGCAACACGAAAGAGCCAGTTAGTAAGTACCCAGATATCCTAAAACAGCTTTTCCTCCAAGAAGAAATAGTTTCTATATGCCCAATCTGGATTCATGTAAATAATGATATAAGAGTTGAAAGTCTACGACTTCCTAACTAATCCCTCAACCCTAATAATGACTATCAAGCCGTCCACAAGCCGCGGGTTATAGAGGAAAGCATAATTATCAGACTTCAAACATGGAAAGCCCACTTGCGCTTGCAGCCACATCGTCATCTTTTAGATAATTGTACAGGGCGACAGTTTGGAAATTCTCGTCGTCGTCGTCGTCGTCGTCGTAGTAGTCGTCGTCGTTTCCAGTCCTAAAAAGCGCTCCTACACTCCGGTCATCCTTCATTTTAATCTTGCTCCTCCTGTGCTTCCAATACGTAAACTCTCGAACCCGATAAGCAAAGTCGCACTCCTCTTCAATCTTCAGCCCCGAATCGGCCTTCTTAGTGCCCCCATGCTGCCCACCAGTTGTCACTCCCATACCAGACCCTCCTGGTGGTGCGATGGTAACTCCAGCTCCGACGGACCCTTCTTGCAATATCACTTCATCAATGCTCAGGCTCTTCGCCGACGCAACACCAGTGATAATGTACAACGTCTTCGAAAAGTTACATTCCTTCACATATTCCTGGACGCCAGGGACCTTCACACTGGCATCCATATATTCTTTATCTGGGAAAAATATCTTCGCCGTGACATTCAAGGCATCAACGATCGTCTTTCTATCCTTATTGAGCTTGCCGTCGACGTGTAGGCCAGCACCTAAAAACGGTTGCGCCACCTTCAGCAGGATGCTGTCGTCGTTGGTCGCTTCTGCTCGTATGGCACGTTGGACAGTCGCGGATTCGTCGAGGATGTATTCAGGGTCGATTTTCTCCACAGTGTGCCGATTGAGACAGGTGTCTGGGTCTTCGGGGTCAGAAAGGATGGCGCCGAGGGCTAGGAGTTGGCCGGGAGGTTTGGGATATCGAGCAACAAGCCATTTCATCTTCCCGGCTAGTCTTCCTGAAGATTGAGGCATTTTGGTTATTTAGTTGAGGGGAACAGGCTGGAGATTACGTAGCAATGGCAGTAGAACCTTTAGTTAGGGGGGATTGCGTTTATAACAGGTCTGACATCCTGGAGTGACCTTCTAGCTGCACTGTCCCTCACAAATGGTTGATACGTGGCCACCATTACATGCCGGGGCCAAAGCCGGTGGCGCTATATGCGTAGCCCCAAGTGTAACAGGATAAGCCAATTATCGAGGAGCTGCATTTTCGTGACCTGGTTAGTCCTCCAATGGGAGCATCAAGTTACGGGCGAGGAAGATCGGAAAGCGCGCGTAATGTTCAGGCGTTGCATCACTTATCTGATCCGATGAATCGCCAAAAGCTACCTTTGCAAAGCCCTGCGTATCTCTTCCCATGCATGCTCTGTTGCCATGCCAGGGCGTTCTTGCATTTCCGACTTGTAACCTCTCCAAAGCAACTCAGGGTGAATCCAGTAATACTCCCCGACCTTTTCGCAAACGTGCTCCAACAGACTCCTCATGTTCTGCAGCTCTTCAAGTCTTACAGGGCCGATTTCATCCTCAACCTTATCTTTTTTCGTTTTGTCAACAGCATTTTGTCTCGTAAATGCTAGCAAAAGCGCAGCAACTGCGGTAGCTACAGGCGTTGCTGTAGAAGTACCACTCATCATCCGGAATCCTCCGCCTTTGGATACAGGCCAGTGTGAACACACACTTTCTCCAACAACCATGAAGTTGGTGGTTCTGGGGTATGCTTTTGGAGTGAATGTTGAGCATATCGTCCCCAAATCGATTGAAGAATGGACGCAAATTGCTCTCTCCCGGTCCCTTGCTGGCCATGCAACTTGATTATGATTACCGAAGTTTGACGCTGCTGCAAAAACCACAATGTCAAGCTCTCGCGCTTTCTTAAGAGCTTTATCAATCTCTGCATTCCAGTCCTTGTAACCAAACGACATGTTGACAAGGTGAACCTTGTGCCTAATAGCCCATTCAATTGCCTAACCAAGTTTAAAAGTCAGCGCAGTCCGGAGGCATCTTACATGTAGGCAAGCGGACCCACCTTTGCAACCCCACCGGGATGAACCCTCTTCCCGTCCGCCGATTGTTTCGGCATTTTATTCGTTGCTTTGGGGGTTGGTGAACTTCTCCCATAACTTTCATCGCCTCGACACACTCGCGCTATGTAAAGCTCTGCATTTGGCGCAAGTTGTAGGATTATGCCAGCAACATGAGTCCCGTGGCCGTCAATGTCTGTGACATCGGTATCCTCTCGGTTGTCGCAGAAATTCTGGCATGCCTTAATGCGTTCGATTTGCTTCTCTTCGCCTTTGACGGGGCTGATTGACTCAATTCCCTTCTTTATTTTGAGCTTTGAGCGAGGATTTTGGAAATCTGGGTGGTTCTTGTCAATACCTGTATCGAGAATGGCAACCTTGACAGGTTCGTCAGAGTTCGTATACTGAAAGCGGTTGCTATAAATCCAGGATAATTTTTTGAATGTTTTACCCCACTCCAAAGATCTAGTTCAGTTAGCTATATAATGCAAGAGTCATCCAAAGAAGATGCCGATAAACTCACTCAGGATTTTGCCCCCCTGGGGTCTCGGTGTCAAAGGTTCCAAGCAATCCGCCTCTGGCCTCATCAGGACCAGGTTCGGATTTTGAACTTGAGGAGGCATCGCCATTTTCCGTTTTCTCGCAAGAAGACAGTAGATGTTGGCCGGCTATAGTGGTACAGTTTCCCCAGATCGCCTCTTTTGCCTCTGCTGTTGGAGGTTGAAGAAACGAGGCGCAAGAGTTGTATGAATTCGAGGAGTTGCGAGCTGTAGGATCGTGATTGCAAGGTCTTAAACCTTCCACTTGTCTACCAGTTATTCTTCCTGGAGTGGGAGAGTGTAATGTTCTTGGGTGGGGTAGGCCAGTGACTTCCATCGGACTATTCTCTCTGGCCCTAGTTCTTTCGATGTCAGCAGTTACCTGGCTGTCTTTTTTGTACGGACGAAGATTATTGTCCAATGGCTGAACAATTCTTTTGAAGATGGCTGTTCGTATCCGATCCTCCTCGTTAGCATCTGTCTCTTGCCTGACAAATTTGTGGAAGTTCAGGCATCCCTCAATCGCGGCTTTGTAGTCATTGGTAAGACCTTTCGTGTTAACTTCATTCTTAAAGTTCTTCTTCAATGTCATGTATGGACTGAAACCACCATTTGCTGTCGTTTCGTTTGGAAGTCTCTTCCCCTTCGCAAGCTCTAGTAAGAGCCGACCAAAAGATAAAAGTAATGCATACTTGTCCAAATGCCCAAACTTCCCCGAAAGATTGGGTGGACTACTGGGAATAGTACAGCGAACGAATGCATTGTGTATGATGCTGAATTCGTCACCGCCTCCTTTGGTGTACAAGAAAATGATGGTATCCGGAGTCCACAATGCCTGGAGCCAAGGCCCATTGTGCAATTGAAGGAGACTTTGGGCAAGATTCAATGCTATTATCGATCTATCCTCCAAGTTAAGCCCGTCTATGCGCCCTAGAAATCCGCTATCGAGAAGCTCCGATACCGTTATGATGCCGACCGCGGCCGGGTACATAGTATCTTTGTTGTCGTTATGCTGGTACAGGCTTTCTCCCTGGACAATAATATGGAGCATTTCGTGGTAATCTTTTGCGTCATGCGCCGCTTTGCAGACGCTTTCGACCAACATGTTACCCCTATCGTCTGATCCATCAGCACTTTGAATCGGTTAGCAACATTCCCAAACAGTGGATTTCTTGATTATTACTTTTCGTAGAGAATGCGGCAAAAGGTTTCTTGCCAGGAGTCTTGTTTCTGACATAAGGATAGTAGAATTTCGAACTCGGCTTGTTGATCTTGTGGTTTGGGAGGCTGTAGGCCTTTCAAATTTAACAACACCGAGTGTGTCTGGGATGATTTACAAGGCCCTAGATTGTCCACCAGAGCCCCAAACAGCTTTTGGGAAGAGCCCCAAAAGGAAGGATTGAAAGTTGTTTGAAGCCATGGTAATACGAGATTATTCGAGGCAGAGGTTACCATTGGTTTCGGAACAACTGAGTCATCAGGTCCATTTTTTCTCATCTCTGTTGCTAATCGTTCGTTGAAATTTCCAATTCCGGTCAAGATTTTCAGTATCTGGTTCGGGTTTGGATTCAAGCAGATAAATTCCAGATAGTCCTTGACATCAATATTTTCCGTAGTCGAGCCGTTGATCATATAGGCCAAAGCAGTGAGTTTCCGCAGCTCTATATCAGAACGGTCCACCTGTAATTCAGTTCCAAGAGCCTTCGAAGACATGAGAATGAGTCTGTTGTATAAATCAATAAATGTACAAATCGTTTTACTTACCGTTTTAATATCAACGCTTTCCATTATCGTGTCATTCACAAGTTCTTGCAACAACAACAGAAAGGGCCGCAAATTATTAGTCATAAAAAAAGGCCGGTCTGGGTGATTAAGGTGCTCCGTGGGGATATGGATCGGAATCTCCTGCATACAAAGCTTTATCAAATCGCAATTATCGCTGGCGATCCCTGCGGAGTAATCGCCTTGGTTGTCATTTTGAAAGTCCCATGGGATATCAGAAGCAAACAAAGGCCGCAAAGATTTGAGTAGCTCCCAGTACCATATTAATGGCGTTCCCATTATTAGAGTAGTAGAGAAGTGTGGGAACAGACTAGCGGCGGGCAACGGTGCTAACCAGTCGTAACCTTTCTCCCTCGCCGGGTAGCGTTTCAGACAGTGTTTGTTCTCGCGCGTTTATCAAATATCAGTAGGAAGTTTTATACATCTAATAAGAATGTAATACATCATACCTCTCGATTCTCTCAGATTGGAGGGTAAGCGGGGATGAATATTAGGTTAACAAACTAATTTGAGGGGTCCATGCTAAGCGAGCGAAACGTGGCAACGTTTAGAGCAATAGAGATAAGCCTGCATCGATTTATTTGTGGCTGAGGGGATTGAACTCGCTTCCGTACATAGTATATATCCTAGCCAATGACTTCGTGCCAAATTCCCGATCCTGGCCGTTCTAGACCACCTTCCTTTAAGCTCTACCCGGCAGATCCCTTGAGCTGGTCAATGGATGTCGCCCGTCGTAGGGGACTACAGAGGACCTTAGAATGGCACTGCGTCCCGAAGTGCCTCCTCTCAACATATATAGACAGACTTGGGACGGTTGCAGCAGACAGCATCAAACAACCATATCGAATTCAAAAAGGCCTCTTCTGAACTCTAGTTAAGGCTTAGTCAAGCAGCATGATGACGACACGGGCGGTAATCAACGTCCGTATTAATAAGTCATCGCGCCAGCAATTCCTATAATCAATATGGAGAGTGGTACGCCAATCTATGATATCTCCAAGACCTGCGATCACCTTTTCACCTGTATTCTCAGCAAGCAGGACGCCGCTAGCGTGCTTGTTACCAAAGGACTGCACCACACATTCGAGGAGTGGGCATCATATCTAGGAGTCTTCGCCCCAGAGAATGTCTCGCTTGACACTCGTTTGAAGTATAGCGAACCAATCAACAAAATGGTCCTTCAATATTTGCAAGTAGCATTCCGAAACCTTGACCGCAGTATGGTATTCTACCTATTTCTTTCATCCCAAAATGGAAACTGATCTTGAGCAGTTAGTAAGCTTGATGAAGTTTTGAAAGCAGAAAACGCAGCAGTGAAGGATTTTCAACGAATAATTCTAAAGAAGGTCGAACATGCCCCCGAATCAGGCTTGTCCTCTCCCCTGGTGGAATCATTACGGACGCTAAAAACAGCCATTGATGGTTTGCATCGTCTTGGGATTGCACTTCGCCAATCATCCTTGGGGACCCTTCATCAAAAGATAAGTAGTTTCGCTCAAGGAAATCAAGATGCTGCCATTGAAAACATGGTATTTCTTCGGCTGAAGTACAAGTTCTTTGACAACTACGAGGAAAAAAGTAACTGCAAAAGCGCGCTTTCTCTTTACAGACAACTAGCTATATCCATCTCGTTCCGCTATTTTGGGCTTCTATATCGGGAAAGGCGTCAGAAAACCCTCGAAAAGAACCGAAGAACCGCTCTAGCCCATCCTCAGACTGAAAAGGAAGCCTTAAACCCAAAGCCCGAAGAAAAGAGCGTGCCTCGGAAACCTGGCGAATCAGACAGGGAAAAAGGCGGTCCAAATGAGCCGAGAAGGGTAGCGATTGCTAATGCCAGAGAGCAGCGAAAGCTGCAGAAATCAGAAGATGCACCGACGACCGTAATTACTGAAAACGTGCTTCAAAAGTTTGCCGCGCCAACATCTGGATTTTCTGTCTGTATCAAAGACGCCGAGTACCCTGAACCACCAAGTGTCGATCTTCACACACGAAAAACAAAGTGTCCATTCTGTTGGGTGCCCCTTTCCGAGGTGGATTTGAATAAGAAGGGTTGGTGGCGGTAAGTGCTTTCTAAGATCTTGAATGAACTACTCTAACTCTATTAGTCATCACCTTCACCGAGATCTCAGCCTCTATCCTTGTCTCTCTGAAATGTGCGCGGAGCCACCACAACTCTTCGTACGGTTTGATGAATGGCGTCAACATATGGATGAGCAGCATTCAAGTAATTGGGTGAAGAAAATTCATAAACCTCTAGGTTGGTGTTGTGATGTGGACCACGACGATCAATACTTTGACGATGAAGAAGAATATGACCAGCATTTCAAGGAATCCCACCTTGAATATGAATCCGAGAGAACCGAACTGAAAGAATGGAGTAAAATACAGAGAGAAAGGCCCCCTTACACATGCCCAATTTGCAACTGCATACCAAAGGAGCTCAGTGCTATAATCCCAGGCCTCCGTGAAGAGGACCTTGTCAATCCAACGGATATGGAGCCAGAAGTTTCAATTGGAGCTCAACACGAAGAATATGCTCAAGAAACGTTGCTATCTCATATCGGTACCCATCTAAGGCAGCTTGGATTAATGTCAGTTACATATTTCAGAGATGATGATGCAGACAGCGGTTCAAGGAACAGTGAAAGAGGCACCGTCCTTGCCGACAATGATGGAAAACTCCCTCACGTTGAAAACCCTCCAAATTACTTTGATCGCGATTTTAAAGGCTATATGGTGCCTACGGGACCAGAATTACTTGAAGTGGGTGTCGAATGGTCATACGTCAAGGATCTGGGCAATGGAAAGAGATATCAGGCCCTGCTAATTGGAATTGATCGCTATAACAGTAGCGAGGTACCGGACTTATCAGGCTGTTTGGGGGATGTGAATCGTATGGAATCCTATCTCCGGAACACTGTTGGCATAGTCGATATCTTTAGGCTTACATCCCCCAGACTCTCACATCTCCCGGTTTCTTCAGACCCGCTCCCTACTCGCGATAATGTGGTTTGGGCCTTGGAGAAGGTCGCCGCCAGGGCTCAAAAGGATGATTTCGTTTACATACATTTTTCTGGTCACGGAATTCAACTCCCTACAAATTCTCAGCAATTGAACTGTAACGATGAAGACGGCTGCTTGGCCCTGGTACGTGAGGATCTCTCTGGAGACAACGGTCAAGTGGATTATCTTCGCGCCGTGGAGCTTGTCTATTTGCTCAAGAAGATTGTTGAGAAAGGAGCTGCCGTCACTATCGTGCTAGACTGTTGCCACTTGGGAGATCCATGCCGAGGCATATCCCTTGCTGGCTCCGCCGTGCGCAGGGGTTCAGCTATACCACCTTTGTTGACGTCATCTCCAGGGTTTGAGTTTCTCAGTGCCTGCCGCGCAGACCAAAAGTCGCAGGAGCTCCGGTTTGACGACCTCATGTATCGCGGGCTACTAACTGAATGCCTGCTTGACGTGCTACAGGAATACCGGACACACCTCAAATCACTGACGTGCGACATGGTCTTTAACCTCGTTTCCAGCAGAGTAGTCAATCACCCAAAATTAACGCGAAGTCAGGATGTAGTGTTCGGAGGAGAACGACATCGCGTTCTTTTTGGAACTGGCCGGATTGCTCCAAATAAGATCACTGTATCAGACATCCTTATGGAAAAACTACAGATAAAGCTATCCGCAGGAAAAGCACATGGAGTAGCAGAAGAAGATGTGTATGCCGTTTACCCCCCTGGCCGGATACTCACAAGTCTAATGGACTATAATTCGCCACCAGCAATTTGCAAGATATTCCACGTTGAGGATTTTACTTCAACTGGTTTTGTAAAATCCGAAACTGGCGTTTCCGGTGTTAAAGTTGACTGGGAAGCCATCCGGCACAGTAAGATCCTGAGAAAAAATGTTCTAGTACCGAGACCAGCGAAACTACTCTTCCCTGACGAGGGAGATACACATGGTTATAAATCAATGACGGTACTAGAGAAGCTCTTGCATGGATGCGACCTCGTCAAAGTCGATAATTCTATGCCCTTCTTCACGGTCAGTTTGGAAGGCCCTGATCGCTTCAAGATAGCTTTTACTCCTTTGAAGGAAGAAACAGTTGATGTTCAATCGGGGGAACCAGTCGACGTTAAATCGGAAGAAACACTCGATGTTCAATCAGACGCGACCGTCTTATCCCACTTAAAGCATCTTAGTATTTACTACAACATCCTGGACCTCGCCGCTCGGTACAGACACAACAATAGCCTTTCTGTTGAAATATTCGGATATCTATCGCAAGGGGTAGAGCCCCCTGCACCGTATAGATACTCTCCGGACGTTCTTCTGCCAGTCGCGGTTAAGAGCCTTAAAAGGACCGATCCGCAGGACATACAGAACGAATGTAGTATTGGGATACGAGTGCGAAATATGAGCCAGAAGACAATGTTCATCGAAATCTTAGACCTTGATCCTTACTGGGAAGCGACAAGAGTCTATCCGATGAAGGGCAATATGCCCATTGAAGTGCCGCGTGGCGAGGCCACTGACTTTTTCCTGACAATGACGATGCCCGATTCAACGGAAGACAATATCCAACCATCTAAATCTAAACTTGACTCTATAATTGTTCTAGCGAATTCAAACCGGCAAGAAAACTTTCCAATTGAAATCCTACCGACCCTTGGCAAGGAACCAACTCGGCATGGCCCACTTCTGGAAGAAGCTGGGAGTCCGCGCGGTGCAAAGGGGGTCGATGTACAGTGGTATGCACAGCGAGTAGATGTGCGCGTGGTGAGAACGATGAATTAGTCTCTGGCTCGCGAGTGCTCTATTGATACGACTACTTACTTGACGAGATTGATAGAATATATCACAATTAGGTGCGAGTGTAACGCACGATAAAATGACTTTAGGGTCAAGGGACCGGCTGTACAACTTTTTTCTGCAACGCCATATATTTAGGTACAGTTGGTTAGAATACGATACGAATTCTGCCCCCCCCCCCCCTTCCTTCTTTATTTTTTTCTACTATTTAGTTAGCTAGTTTAGTTTATGGAAGTTTTGCTTTGTTTTGGTTTTTTTTGTTGCGAGGTTGTTGTTTTTAGTTGGCTAGGTACCTTAGATACCTACCTAAGCAGCTTTCAACGCTTTACTGCGGAAAATTTGAAGCTACGATTTAATAGATACAGCCATTTTGTATGCGTATTGGCTTAGCAACGAAAGCTAGCCAAGAGGTATTTACGGTCCTTTTAATATAAGTATAATATACTATGCGACAGATGTGTACCGTAGATTTGAATGGTAGCGATATGAGTATTGTTACATGTATGCGTACCTGAGTGCTTGTGATAATTACCCGATATCATGTAAATAATTATATGCGCGGCAAGCTGCTGATTACGAGGTTCGGAATAAATCAGATCAGATCTTCCGATCTGATCTAATTCTACCTGAACTTCTAGGATAGTTTGCTGCTACGATAAGTGCAGTTGGCAACTTTACGCGAGGCTATTTATGTGATAAGGGCTTGGAATAGTGTTCTATTTAGCTAATAATTCTTATTGGGTCTAATAAAGGGTCACCCTCCATTCGATTAGTTGGCAAAGTGCCGAGATCGGAATCTGAGCCTTCATCCATCCAGCATCCAAGACAACTTCTCTTACCCCTCACAAAGTAATAGCACACAGTATCCCCTCTGAAACTCGCAAACCACTGTCTTCTACTAACTGATGTAGATAAGAAATATCTATTGATAGATCGTTATATGAACACTATTTTTAGGTAGTTGGTCCTAAGTTTCCCCAAAACCCCTCCAATGCCTCCGATAGGATGTGGCTCATCAACGTTGAGACATACACGCTAGAAAATATCACAAACCCACGAAAAGGATCTTATGCCATCCTTTCCCACACCTGGGAAGATGGAGAAGTTTCATTCCAGCAATATCACAATATAGAAGACGCGAAAAAGCTAAAAGGCTTCAAGAAAATCGACATGACTATACAGCTCGCTCGTGGAAAGAACTTGGAGTATGCATGGGTCGATACATGCTGCATTGATAAATCAAGTAGTGCTGAACTCTCAGAGGCGATTAACTCAATGTTCCAGTGGTATTCGGACGCCGCATGTTGCTTCGTCTGCCTGTCCGATTTGTCTAGCGCTGAGATCACCCCTTCTATATCCCTTGCTAACCAGTCGAGATGGCCGAAAAGCGGGACATCCAAAGGATTGAATCAATTACTAGAAGTACAACAGCCAACCGCGCTGGCTTTCAAGTCATGTCGGTGGTTTTTCCGCGGTTGGACATTGCAAGAATTGATTGCACCCAAGTTTGTTGAGTTTTATGACAATGAGTGGACTCTAATTGGTACTAAGGACACACTCATAGACCTAATAAGCTGGGTTACCGGAATTCCAACAGCTGTTCTAAGCATGAATGTTCCTTTACGAAAAATACCAATCGCTCAGCGTATGTCATGGGCAGCGGATCGTTGCACAACACGAATTGAGGACATCGCTTATTGCCTCCTCGGTCTATTTGATATCAACATGGGTCCACTGTACGGTGAAGGCAAGAAATCTTTTATCCGCCTTCAAGAAGAGATACTGAAACAATCGGATGATATCACGCTATTTGCATGGGAGGCTGATCAATATGATGATCAGCAATATCGAGGCATCCTTGCTAGCTCTCCTTCGGAGTTCAGGGACAGCGGCACAATTAGGCGAGATGATATATCACGAAACGAGGTGGGCGAGTTTCGAATGACCAACAAGGGACTTTGTCTCGACGGAAGCAATCTCACCCACTTGAGTCACAATAGTGCGGTTCTGTCTTTGAATTGCAAAAGGCCCGGGGGAGGAGGCGACTCAAACATTGGAATCCGCCTAATGACCACACAACACGGCTGTGTTCGCTTTTTACCACGCCAACTTGTCGAATTCCTTCAATTCCCTGAATTGACTTCGGTGGTCGAAACGCCGATCTTTATTGCTAGGACGGTTCATTTAGATGATTCGGCCGAAATAGCCAGGGAGACAATTGGGTTGGCGATCTCCTATGAAGAAGAAACCAAACTTTTGGTTTGGCCGCATACATTCTACAATCCCATCGAGCAGAAAGGGTTCCTCCCCAACAAGAAACTTGTGCAAGCATTTATAATTGAGTGTCTTGAGCCCTCAGGTCAACAAGAAAAGTTTATGATAGTATTCAAGTTTGGCACCGATTCATGGCTCTGCATCCGCCGATTGGGTGGGTTTGCACATCGGGGATGCAGGTCTAAACATACGCGGGACGAAGAATACGAGCACCTTGTGAAAACAAATAGCATCAAGAGACCAAACCTTTACCGCACAGATCCAGATTTTGATTTTGGAAATCACCCGTCATGTGTTATTGGTACGCAATGTGGTATGAACAGAACAGAGGAGGTAATGTTACCTGGGGCACGCTTCTATTGTGCTATAAAAATGTTCGCGGGATCTGCAAGCTTGGCAATCAAAATTACTGCGGCAGTCACTATTGATGTCACACGTATCGGTTAGGTACGTATTCTGTACCCGAAGGTTTGGGACACCCGATATTCTGTAAATAGTCTATGCAAAGCGGCAAACTGCCGATACGAGGTTCGGGTGAAATCAGATCAGTTCGGGAGACATGATCTGATTTATTCCGAAGCCTGAGATAATTTGCTTCCACGAAAATGCAGCACGAAAATGCAGTTGGATATTTTGGGAAGTCGGCGATTTGGTCGCTGACCTTGGGTGAGGCTATTCGCACATAAAGACTGCGATTCGCCCGCTTCTGAAAGGGGGTTCAGAGATCTACATGGCCCCCTCGACTGCATTAAAAGATTATTACTCTTAATTGAATATCATTCCAAGCCCAGTATTCTGCCCTTGTGACAATTGAGGGTAGAGGATCCTTCTTAGTAGGTATGAGAAAACCCTTTTAAAATAAAATAAGGTTCTAATGGAAACCAAATTTCTATATGGCCGTAGATTTTTTGCTTCTTTAAAGCATGAAAGCAGCCAATCCCGTATTGCTGGCATATTATTCCTCATGAGCAACCAACGCGACCAGGGACAGCGCAAGAGCTAGCCGAAATCTGTCCTAAGGTTTAACTAAAGATGGAAATCGCTATGTTTGTGCGTAATTTACCTTTGGCGGTCTACATCTTATATTGTGTCTCTACCGATATAGACTACGTAGTGGCACCAAATAACTCGAGTTTCCCTGTTTCCAGCAACAATGGCAACAATAACCACTAGCCCTGATAAACGGAACTAGATGAGTGGCAGCATGTTCCCATATTTGAGTACGCCACCTATTATGGGAAGGGTTCCGAAATAATCCAGGTATCCTTTATTCAAGACTGGAGAGTGAAGAATAAACTTGCACCATACTATTCCCTAGCATCTCAACCCCCCGGAAACGTTCTGACCGCAATAATATAATAACTACTTATGTATACAATACTTCAATAGGAACAACAAGGTCGCATGGTGTCAGGATCTTTGTAGTTGGGGGTATGTAATGACTTCTATTGTTGCACAAGGGTTTCAATCTACGAGGCTACGCAATATCTGTCTATATGCACACATGCCCTTTGTTCCCGATCTCAAGGATCGTGACACATGGTGCTGCTCGTAGGCCCCAGCTCGTCTAAGGAGCACAAGAGACATAGAAAGAGAGGAGGTATCCAATATTGGACCAACAACTATTTTAATATTTTCCATCTGTCGAAATATGTACTAGCTATTGTATAAGTTTGTTCGAAAGCGGCTATATTGTTGATTATTAAGATAGTTAGGTATGCAAAAGTGGTGCCTAATATTTTGTTGGTACACTTCGCCTATAATTACCTAAGACCGTCTAACTAGAATCCTTCTACCCGTATAGACAATTATCGGTTGGAGCACGGGTTAATGCTACAGTACCGGGTAGGGATTTGTTTCCTATGACCTCATTGGTTGTGATTTGTAAACATTCATATACTTGCGATGAAGAAGGGCGTTAATGTGGACACTGGAATGGAAACTCCCGACCGGTATTCAGTATAATATTTCGAACTCCGCTCCGTGCCGGGAATTGACGAATGAGAGGGTTTTTTTCCGTTCCATGATCTAACTGAATCTATCCTAGCGGCCCCATTGACAAGAATAGATAGCACCTAGATACCGTGTAAGTATAATTAGACGGAGCGCCGCCGTATCCTCAATATCATCACAATAACCTTCCTATATCCCGCAACGACGGCTGGCAGGATCTCGCTTCTACGATGGAATAGATGAGGACTCAATTTGAGTAGGTATTCGTATATGATTCCATATTTGAAATGGCAGGTTCCGCGAATGCCCCAGCACAGCCTGCACAACTGCGGCACAGAATCTTAGTCCCAACTCAAGCTTGATGCACCCGACCCATCTACTGTACACTAGAGCAAACATCGGAAGCGAACCCATTGCAATTCACGACAATGAGGGGTTCTGCAGCCCGCTAACTAGCTGTATAGGGCTAGTTTTGCCCGATGATACTTACTATCTTAGATAATGATACTAAGGAAGCCGTACCCAACGAAGTCTAGAGTACGAGTGTAGGTGTGGTACTTACACTACCTAGGTAGGTCAACATGGCACTTCTTGGCAACGATTTACAGGCACCCTCTATGACTATTATTAGGTAAAGCCCGATGGCACATGTGCGATCTTCCCGCCGTGGGTGAGCCAAGCATGCTGATGACATTCTACTTCTGCACGCGCCCCTCCGCACTATTCCGCTGAGCGCTCGGCATGACTGCCGCGACCACGGAGGATTTGACGACGGAACCTGACAGATTCTTCTTGTCCGGTCATCCAGGCCTTTTATCTGGGCCATGGTATGGTTTGGCGCCGACGAAACACCGCCGTTCAGCACTTTCGCGCTCCCTGTCTTCCCATTTATGGCAACCCAGAGCCAGCCCGTCATCAAGCCATCCAATACTGAGCAATCCGTCCACGATCGCATTGCACGGATCTAAGCTCGTTTAGCCTGTGGACTATATACTAGCAGTCCCAGCATGGCGTCAAATTTAGAACGACATCACAAATACCTACCCGGCTGATAAGGAGCTATAAGTGGTCGTATGAATCCGAGAGACCGAGGGCGCCGGTACCATACTTTTGAACCTCTTACGGGATCGACCCTGGTGCGCCTCAATTTTATACGTGCCCGTATGGCACCCTCCGTCGCTCAGATCATGAAAAAGACCATCCGGTTGATGCAAGCTGTCAATTGCGCTGCATCCGGACCTTAGTCCTAGCTTCAATCAGCGCCCGCGAGGAAAATATTTAAGCTGGAGTTCAGCCGCTTCATTGAGTATCAGCCAAAGTCCAGCAGCCATCAACATACACGCCAAGTTACATTTTCAAGGCAATCAATTGTCCACCACCTTATTCGAGTTCGATTACAGCTTCTACAGGATATATCAGCACCATGAGCGGCTCTCCCTCGACAATTCGCGTCGCGATCATAGGCGGGGGCATAGCATCGGCGGCTCTATTGCGAGGACTCCTGAGGCACTCACATATTGCCGCCGATATCTACGAGTCACAGCCATCATTCAAAGCAGAAGGCCATACCATCACATTAACTGCCGCAGCTGAAGAAATTCTGCTTAAATTAGACCCTTCTTTAGACGACTGTCTCAGCCGGGCAGAGGCTGTTTATACAGCCACCGACACCAGAATCGCCGCCGGCCCCTATGCAGGGCAGCTTGTCGACTCCCCGTCGGTACAGGACTACAAAGAAAGAATGGTCGACCCGCAGAAGTTTTTAGACGAGCTACTGAGAGGGACACCGCCCCGTATGATTCACGCCAACTCACGAATATCATCTATCACCGAGGTATCGCCCGGGGGCGGCGTCATGTTGAACTTTGTGGGTGGGGCACAAAAGAAGTACGATCTCGTAGTGGGCGCGGATGGCGTCCACGGAATTACCCGCGAGTTTGTCCTTGGCCCCGACGATCCGGCCTTAAAGCCCCAACACACCGGAGTTTGGAGGCTTCCTATAAAGGTTCCCTACAGAAAGGCAGTAGAGGCCATGGGGCCCGAATTCCTCGACCCGCACAGGCCCTGCCAAACGTCGTGGATCGGTGACGGGACTTACTTGCAACATGACTACATGGGCGCTGAAAAGGATGTCCATATCACTGCCTACGCTGTTCAAAACGAATACTCTCCCGACGCATGGGCGAGTTTGCTTACTCCAGAAGAGTTCGGCGCAGTTTTCGCCAGCATCCCACTACCAGTATGTCGAGGCATGATAAATGTAAGTGAATCCGGGGCTTAAAGCCCTCTCGTTTCGACTAGGCGAGCACTAATGCAATATATCTAGTTGATACAAAGCCTATACACGGTTCAGATAACCGGGATTTCTTATATGCAACACAAGCCAGCGCGGACCTACGTCACGAGAAATGCTGCTCTGATAGATGATGCCGCCCATTCTGTGCTGGCCGTGCGTGGGGTTAACGCCCTGATTGGATTGGAAGAAGCTTACATCCTTAGCATGCTACTGAGCCGAGTACCATCAAGGGCAGCGATACCAGCAGCTTTGCAAGCATTTGATCACGTCTGTCGACCCAGAGCCGAGGAGGCCGGTCGTCATACCATTCAATGCGGGCTAGTAACTATCGGAAGGGATCAGGAAGTTGGCCTTGATCCTTATCTTATGGGACCTCGCCTTCAGTATCACTGGCACGTCCTTAAGGAGTCGAGGATCGAGGCACAGCAAGCAACAGCCATTCAACTGATGAATCAGTTATTAATGCAACACTGAAACATGTGGACATGCATGTCCTATAAAAGTACTTCATTTAGCATCTACGGGCAGGGATTGATTACGGACGGGTTATATCGGCGGGGTTTTCGGGTTTTCCAGGACATAGGCACATAGATGACGTGCATGAAGTCAGCATCTCACGAGCACACTTCATGATGGATTTACTTATATAGACAATGTACTTCTTGGTGCACAATTCAGACTATATTGCGCGCATCATTCCTCGCGAGTTTTATTTGCTAGTTAGAGTCACGAACCACACGTAACAGGCAAAAGCTTGTCTATAATAGTCAAAAATAGGTCCACGAAGTTGTTTTAGAGGCCCTAATGCAACAAGAGTCTAATATTGCCTAATTCAGATACAGAGCGCGCGACAGTTAATATTGGACAATTCGATCACAGTTAAAAGTCACCATAGCCCTAATACATTTTGATATCGTAAATGATGCTACATAAACGATGACTTGCAATCGTGTGAACAAATTTTAGGTCTCTTGATACAATAACGTACAGGAGCATATCTTTTTGTAACAAGGTGGTAGCCAATCATAGGGGTTACATATTAAAGACCGTTCAATTGGGTCATTCGTTACCTAGTGCAGCCTTAAATGCAACCTAATCACAAGCCATATGTCATTTTCTATTGCCCGTGTTTTGAACAAGAACAACTTATCATCATAGTGGCCAGTCGTCATGCAAAAAAAGAGTCACGTGAACAGCATAAGGGCTTGAAAGAATATTCTCATCGAGCTAATGATCTCATATAGAAAGAGTTTAAGGAGTCTGGGAAGGCTTGACCTCTTTTTGCTCTATGCAGGAGATATATAGTCTATATACCCAAATAGTCTTGCTTCGCTTTGCCTACTTAGCTCTCGTATAAATACATCCGAAGGTAAAAGAAGACTAGCAGAAGAAAAGAGAGCCGAAAAGTAAAGACCCTGCATGACTATATACATGACCTTGCCTCAGACGGCGTAATAAGTATTGAGCCGCTGTCATGCTAAAATTTCCACGATTTTAAATAATCCCTCTTAATATCATAAGGCACTGCCGATTATTAAAATAACAGCTTTTGCCCTTCTTCCTCTACCGCCTTCCTAACCCCGTCGAGCGCTTCCACATGTCGTACCAACTTTCCGTACAGAGGATATTTCTCATTCATGTTGATACCAGCGAGGGGCGCACCCCAGCGCCAAAGGACATAGAGGAATACGTCGACCACGGTAAGATGTTGTCCAACGGCGGACGTCTTCCCTCCCAATCTCTTCTCGATGAGGGCGTAGCTGTACTCGATAGTCTTCATCCCCTTCGCCTTCACAACAGAATACATATCCTTGTTGCCCTCGACGTAGCGCTGCGGGTGCAAGTAGGCGCCGTAGCCGGACGAGTGCAGCGTGTCGGAGAGCCAGGTCATCCACTGCGCGACGCGCACTCGATCCAGCGCGTCGCGGCCGAGAAGTGCCTCCCCAGCTTCTTTGTCCGGAGACAGCAAGGCGATCATGGTCATGACAGCGAATTGCTCAGTAATCACCTCGCCGTTGACGACGAGGGCTGGGACATAGCCTGCCGGGTTGACCTTGCGGAATTCTGCGTTGGAGATGGTGCCGTCTTCGGACTCGAGCCCGTCGTCGCCTGGGCGGAACTTCATGGCCACAACTTTGAATGGGACACCAATGTGAGAGAGAAGTGCGTGTGGCGCCAGGGAGCAGGCTCCTTTGACGTAGTAAAGAGTGAGTTCAGACATATTTGCAGCGATGGCGATTTATTTGGAAACCTTTGATGATAGACAATTCCTTGGATACTCCTTGAGGGTGTTTGTCCTGGTTCCATATCGTAGCAGCACCCCATCATCTTATATGTCCGCATCTTCGTTCAATTACCTATGCATCCATATCCCAAAATAACAATTAAGAACTTATCATGACTCTGTTTAGGCTACAACACCAGATGTTGTGAATTACGAACCCCACAATCTTCACTGTCATTCGCCGTGATTCCTAATCATCCCACATCTTGCTCCGAAATACTAACGACCTACAGCGACGCTATCCCACATATCATCCGATCGACAAGCAGAACCCGAACATCATGCTTTCATTTTCGTAATTATTACCGAAAGGGAAATAATTACGCCAGGCCAAGGTATAACCGTACAAGTTCCGGGTTTTGAAAGGCCACGGTTGCCCTAAAGGAGTCTCGGAGATTACTCATCTTTTAATACTACCGAGTTGTCTGACAGAAAGGCGTAGCTTACACGAATTGGTATGAATCATTGACAACCAAAACCCGCGGAGATGTTTTTTACTTGCAGTAGAAGACTAATGAAAAGCGGTCTCAAGGCTGTTCAGTGAGCTAGTCGGTGATTGCTCCCCCCAGGGATGACTTTATGGCGGCATTAATCGTTCCAAGTTTGTGCTACCTAAAGAGAACCGTGTTTCGTGTATAGTTTAATGTGTACAACATCAAATTCATGATACTATGCCATGTGGGAAATGCTTCTTATATGGGATAATATTTGAGCTCTAGGAAATAGCAGAACGTCTCGAAGAGCTGGATTCGCTTGTCATCGTGACTGCCACGAACCCTGTACTTGCCGTAGACAATAGACTCTTGTTGCTGCACGAGGATATCAAAACACTATATGTGACTGTGCCTTGTGGCAGTGTCGGCTTAGATGTTTTCATATTTACGCAGTCTCGCTAATCAAATCTAGTTACTAAGACTGAGAATGATCCCAGAGTTCTTAATTACAGTAACGCCATAGCGGAAGACGCGATAGGGCATTCTACTACCCTTTTATCACAGCGCTATAAGCCGAGGGTTTCTATCTCATTTTAGGATTTCTCCCTCCAGTCGACCGCCCCGACAAAATAACCGCATTACTGTGTCACCAGGGAAGTTTCAATTTCCCCATCATCTTCTACCTTTTTGTGGGAAGAAGTTGTAAGAACGGTTCCGTGAACGATAATCCTGCATAGTTGCCTGTATGGACTCGGACTTGGTCAGGAGGATATGCGGATCCTTGGCGAAACGGAGACGCAGTGCCTCCATGTCGCTCATGGCCTTCTTTGAGTATCCCCTCTGCATGCTTATCATGACAGTCCCCCTCAGCACCGCGGTGAATCTTGCTGGCGTGGGTATGTCCTGCAGGCCCATCTCTCGCATAAAGGCAGGGAAGTCGTTGATGGTATGCAGACGCCGCACTTCGGCCGCGAGACGACTAGCCGCATCCCTTGGTGGCGCTCCGTAGCGTTCGAAGAGTTCATCCCGCACTTGGATCAGAGTTTGCTCGCGAGATGGGCGCGCCGTACGGCGGAAAAGCTCCGAGAACATGAGCAGTCTATACGACGTGCGACTGCCCTGGAAAGTCTTATCCAAGCGGTAGGCTGATACGGGATTCTTCTCCATGTATGATAGTTCGGCCATACCAGCACCCTTCCGATCGAGAAGCCAGACGACGTTACGGATGATTGCCTCTGTTATAATGGACTTGATAAGGGATTCGGTGACTTGGGTATCCGATATCAAGAGGGCAATGAGAAGGTGCCCTAAATTAGGGCAATCTGTTTTCGACGTTTTACCGTCCTGAAAGTCCCGCAATAGTTTGTTTGCTTGTTGAACAATACGGGGTTCCTCCGTCGCCCAACACACAAGCATGTGGAAGAGGTGGAAGTATGAGTTGATCGCCTTCTCGGATGCGTAGCGAAGCGTGCTCTTCTTTGAATCTTCGCTATTGAATTTCTCTGCGTCTAGATTCAATCGAACGACGATGTCGTTCATCCACGTGAAGATAGCATGTGCACCAGGTATGTCCGAAGATGTTGCAATCTTGAGGTGAGGTGTAATTTTAGACAAAGACTCATGAGCATCCGCCCTGACCCGGTTCCAGTGGAGTTTCGAGATTGGAAGAGGAAGCCAATAGTCGAACCGCAGATGTTGGATCGAGTGGCGGACTTCCATGTACAAATAAGCCTCCTCGGAGAGAAGGTCGAACTCAGAAGAGATCTGCCCTCTGTTGACTGTAACCCCGACGCCTAGCTTTGCCGACCGAAACCCTTTTTTCAGGCAAAAGCATTGCAGCTCGCGCTTCCGAATGATATCAAAGTCTCGAACAAGCTCGCTAATTCTGGGCCATGCACGAGCAAAGCTGGTCAGGTCCTCAAATTCGTCTAGCCTCTCGATGATCATAAGAAGAATTTCGTTTGGCAACTGGCCAATGTTGAGCCCGACGGGGCTAGTTGTTTGGCTATCGGCTGACGCTTTCTTCCACTTTCCTGGGCTTATATTCATGCGGTTGGGTGTGTGAGGGCGCACCGAGCTTGAGTGAGTGCCACCAATGACACTACCCTGGATCGTAGGCCACTCCTCAGGATTATGGTTAACCAGTGCATCAAAGCTTTTCGGGGCGTGAGAATTCTTAGTTCGTGCAGAGCCAGCCTTCATCCCGAATTGACAACTTCTGCACTTATATCCATCGTCCAAAATTGACTTGGACAATTCCTGGTAGCTGGTGAGGTCCATCGTCATAGGGTAATGCTCCTGCTCCAGACTGTCGCTATCGAAGAAGGAGAGCAATTGGATGGCGATACTTTTAAGAGTACTACAACACTCGAGTTAGTTATCGCTATTTAGAGCGTGATTTGTAAGGGTTTCTAATTTCTGCACACTTCTCTTGCTTTAAAGACAAAATCTCATGATCTGAAGTTGATAAAACAAGACGCAAATAATTCTGAGAATTACTCACTATGCCGGAGTGTACTCCTCACCAAGCCTCAATATGCTGGCACATATGAACTGTCCATAAACGTTCGGGTGTTGGACTGCCGAGTTCATAGAAACACTAGGAGGTAGCATGGGGTACTCGGCCGGGAAGTATATGCTTAGGTGTAAGGGACGATAGTGATCAGGGTATAGAACCAGGCAAGCTCTATAGATATTCTCCTCACATGGGTGAAGGGCTATCTTGGGATAGGGTTTCGTGACGAGTTCATGAATGTCCGAAAGAAGGCGTTGGTGATGAAGCTCGTTTGAGGTAAAAGCCGACATGACTGTGCTTTCTGGGTGATCTAGTCGGTATTAACAGAAGGGTATCTGTGTTGCTACGTTTCTCAGTACCACACAAGCAGATATCTCCCTACGAGAAATCCGATAGATTTTGTAAGAACGATAAGACTTGTTTACGTATGTTCCCAGATCTTATACAGAAAGAAAGCAACCAAATGATGAGGACGGTGATTCCTCTCTGCTCTTAAATAAGAAAACCTGAGTTATGTAGGGGCCTAACATAAGCTCACTTTGCAATCAGAGACAATATGTTCCCACAAAGGATCAAGAAGTGTATCACCATACCGAGGAGCTTTCAGCCTCACAATTCGTGGCCGCCCTGACTCACTACGGTGAAGCCTCTATTCTAAGGAGTTAGTGCTTGGCGGCTGGAACCAGTAGTCTTGATTAGGCAGTAAACAGGGGCTTAGTGACCGCCCAAATTTCCCTTTCTAGCTCGCCGTAGGCACCGATCAGTCGCATGATTGGACAGCAATCCATCTCATTACGGTAAGACAGCGCTATTGTCCTAACTAATATGTATATTCTTTCCCTACTTGGCCTGCAATATTGGTAACCAAAAACAAACATAATCATAAATGCGCAAATGCGCAAAACAAAGGACCAAGAAAATAATCAAAGAATAGGACTTGGGTGACCTTAACGTCACTGCGTGATATTAATGACTTGAAACATGGCAGTGTCCGCAAGTCAAAGAACAAAACTATGCTGTCCGAGCTGCCTACTAGTCGTAGGTGCACGCTGATGAAGGACGAACTGGGAGCTCCTCTCTCCATAGTTAGGTGGACAGATACTTGGACGAATTGTTGCTTTACCAGAGCATGATATTAGTATACATGCTTGCATGCCGTCTCATAAGCCTCAGTGCCTACCCAGTGTCAATCCTACGGTTAAGAACATACTAAGCTATGTACAAAATTGCCGGATCATTACGGTCGCGGTCGGCAACACGGTATTAATGCTGGAAAAGGGTTTTTTTTATTTACAACAAAAGGAAGTAGTTTCCCTGCGATTAGGGAGGAGGTATGGTATTTTATCTCTATGATCATTTTTTAACGCCACGTAATGATCAGCCCCAAACACAAAACAGCAACGCTTTCCACGCATCTATGTGACATCAAAAGACAACAACAGATGAGCCAGCCCTTCTAGCTTTGCGACTCATCTTCAAACCGCACCTTTTTCTTCGGCGGCTCTTCTAACTCATCGTCTCCATCCTCGGACCGGGCCCGTTTCTTTGAGCTGTCCTGAGAATCTGACTCTATACTATCGGGAGCTGCGGCTTCAGGGGCGGTGGAAGTCAGCCCTGGTATCTTAGGCGAGAATTCGTGCGGCCCCATAGGAGCAACAGGCGCGCCCGTACCAGCATCAGGCAGTTGATTCTCCTCATGAGAGTTGCCTTCTAGCGCGTTATCAGTCGTACCCTCGCTGCATGTAGGGGAGCAAGGGGAGCAAGAGTTTGGTGAGTTGGGCTCGTAAGGGGGTGAGGTGGGCTCGTAAGTGGGTGAGATAGGCTCGTCAGGAATGTGATCGCCTCTAGGAGAGGTGGTGGTGTAGGACGCGGGATTGATTTCCGGCGATTCTTCAACGTTTTTATTTGGGATTGAACAATTAACGTCCAGCGCCATATCTGGGATTGTACACACATCAATGTCATCTGGGATTGGGCACACATTAACGTGATCGCCTGTTCCTATACCAACAAAAACCGTATGGGTCGGCGACTTAAAAATTCCCCATTTTTCGTCACGGTCAGATCGAATACCATCATCTTGCTCGTGATGAAGAAGGCTCGGCTGATAGCTGGAATCGTCGCTGGGAACCTCAAGGGCCAAGCGAACTCGAAAACCAGATGCCTCGATGGTTTGATGAGCGCACGCAGACATCAAGTTCTGTCTATAGGCGTCGAAGTTGTAATCCTCCTCAAACGGTGCCCACAAAAAGTCTTCATTATCATTCCTGCCAGCACGGTGGTTTTGGAACTGCAATGTTTTGAGGCGACGTAGAAACTCGCGCGAGATCGCGTAAGCGACGAGACCACTTTGCCAGTTGGAAGATGGCGCGCTGGCGAGATCTGGAACAACGATGTTTCGAGCAGTAGCTTCCGTTGAAAATTGAATACATCCTTCTTCCAGAAGCGGCGGAAGGCGAGCCATTATCAACTCTCGACGAGCCTCTCGGCCGTGCGGTTGGGGGTCGACTATTGCGAAATCCGAGATCTTCCTATCCGTCCGAGAAGCGCTGCCCGGTTCTTGTAGTCGCAGTTCCATCCTGGTGATGATTGTTACCCAGTCGCCAGAAGTTACTTCGATGGGGAGTAGCAGGAATTCTCGATGCCGGATCTCTTCAAAGAGATAATGCAGAAGAAAGCCGTTTTCGTCATCGTTACTTGGTCGTTTGCCTATTTTTCGTAGCGTTTCTTCAAATGCTTCGTCGTCAACCGGAAAGAGGTCGATATGATCGAGCGCGGGCGTTGAAACGATACGCTCGTCCTTAAGTTGCCTATGCTCCCAGAATATGCCGTTCCGGAGAGATAGACTGTTGATTGGTCGTTCTCTGCTTATCTGCAACATGTACATCGAGTCCGCTTGAGGAGCCAGCTCCTGGACCATATCCTTGATGTCGGCGCCCAGCGGCTTATGCCATCCAAATTTGATATAGGGAGAACTGATCAAGCGTGCGGCGGCTATTGGCTGCCCGCGTTTTGGGCCTGAGTTTGCGGATTTCGTGATCCTTGCTTTCTTCACTTTCTTCTCCGCCGGCTTCTTTTCCTCCTTCTTCACCTGCTTGTCGTTTGAAATCGCCATTTTTTTTTTGACGATTTAGATGCTGTAAGTGTTGAAAGTAATGTTCAATGTTTGCGTTGCTGTTTTAAGGTGTGCTGTGTCTGCTTCGATTGGCAAAACTGTACTCGCCCTCCGCCCGTCGGTGAATTTATAAACGCTGCGAAGGACGATGCCATATTGTCCTATAGTCGAACAAGGCCTTTATTGGACAGCATTGATGAATTGAAGACCCATGTTATTTCACGACGCGGTAATATCCAACTTTCATCGACGACACAGCTGCTTTGTTCTTGGGTTCGAACTTCCCCAGAGACGAAAGCATCGAAAGGATACTGAAAAGGTTAGCCGACGCAAAGGACGGCCCCGACAAAGCCAGGTTGGCAAGGTTAGCAGCCGAGCAACTCATTGTTCCCTCCCCTCTCTACGAAGACTGCACATCTTGTTTGAGGATGTTCGGGAGGTGTGGAAATCTCTTTCTTCCAAAGTGCTTAGTGGCTAGAATCAACATAATCCCCCTAAGGTAGGTCGAATGTAAGCATTATATGTCATTCTCTTTCGAGAATTGCCTCGGCAAAGATTTGTGAAAGGCATCTTCAATGCATTGTGGCTATTGTTTATTAGAACACAACGAAATCATGTATGTTCAGACCTACTAACCAGACGGTGAAAGGACTTGACGGCCACCCCCAATCGGCGAGGAAACTTTATTATTTTTGATGCGCATGTCTGTTGGAAACCAACAAGCTTCTAATATGAGAGTTGGCATTTGATTACCGCCATGTTTAACCGCCATGTTAATGGCAAGTCAACGACGAGATATCTATTTATCGACGTTTTTTCCCACGCTTCTTCATTTCGTTTCTTTACAGTACTCGGTTCTGGTCCGTCAGCTGTAATGCAGCAAGTTGGTAATGTGTACGGAGTAGATCGAAGCCCCTTGCAGTGTTTAAATATCGTATATACTATGCATAACATGCGAAATCCGTGCTTGGACGAACACGTGTTGGGCTGACTGTGTTTATTGTCTCAGTTGCCAGCAGCGCACTTAATTTAGTGCACGCAGTACTGTAAAAACGACTCGTTCTATTGCAGGAGATGCAGTTCTTGCCCCCCACAGACCCCTTTAAAATACGATCCTGTCCATCTTTACAATACGAGGACCCCAACCCCTACATACCCTTGTTTTAGTGCCAGCAATCCCGCGGGTTGCTGATTCGGCGCGTATTCCTAGCCACAATGCAGAGCGCTACGCGAGCCACTCAACGAGACCCGATTAGGTCGCATTTGGACATAAGCGCGTGGTTATAGTGCTTATGCGGTACTGTACGCGGAGCGCAGACGTGCACGGAGAGAGAAAGGAACGGGCTTTTTCAGCTTCGATCTAAGATGGCGTTGAGGAACAATGGAGATGGCGAGTGAGATTTCATCTCATTCTGCTGCTTGTCCTCCCCCTCCGCCACGATCCAGCGTAACGTAGGTACCACTACTACACAGTTACAGGAGTATCTACACGTATCTCTTCCAAGTCCACCACTGGCTTCGCAGATGCGTTGATCCGCCGTCCGAATCCCTGCGACCGTGCCGTGCGAGGCGCCGAGCCGAGTCCGGCCATCGATCTCACCTTCGTCATGGTCGCGTCGCTGCGCAGTCCGCGGAGGTTACTCGTCGTGACGTTCCTCGTGACATCTCTCCTCCTGTTCCTCGCCCTGCGCCGCCGCGAGCCCCTCGTCGTCGTCGGCCCCGTGCCCGCACACACTCCCGCGTTCGCGCCCGCATCCGCGACGTCCCGCCCCGAACATGGCAAATCGCACACAGTCGTCGAGCAGAAGCAGGACCGCGAGCTCGAGCTCGTAGTCGCCAGCGTCAAGGCCGAGAACACCTCGTGGTTCCACACTTACCTCCCCGATTGGCACAAGAACATCTACGTCGCCGACGACCCGAGCGCGCCGCTGACGGTGCCGCTGAACAAGGGCCACGAGTCCATGGTGTATCTCACGTACATGATCGACCGGTACGACGATCTCCCGCAGAACGTGCTCTTCACGCACGCCTCGCGCTTCGCATGGCACAACGATGACCCGGACTACGACGCGCTCCCGACCCTGCGGCACTTCCGCCTGCCGCACCTGCAGGCAAACGGCTACGTCAACCTGCGGTGCGTCTGGGTCATCGGGTGCCCTGGCGAGATCCGTCCCGCGCTGGATGGGGCCATGAAGGACGAGGCGGAGAAGCTGCAAGCGAAACATATCTATAAGGACGCCTTTGAGGAGCTGTTTCCCCAGATCCCTGTCCCCGAGATCGTGGCCGTAAGCTGCTGCTCGCAGTTCGGGGTCACGAGGGAGACGATCCGGAGCCGTCCCCGGGCAGACTATGTCCGGTACCGGGAGTGGCTCCTTGCGACACCGTTGGACGATGCGTTGAACGGACGCGTCTTCGAGTTCTCGTGGCATAGTAAGTGATTTCGTTTACTATATCGAAATGACCCGTCAAGAGCCTCATTTCTAACACTACTGTTTCCCTCTAGTCATCTTTGGCAAGGAAGCTGTGCATTGCCCCTCCGCGGCCGAATGCTATTGCAATGTCTTCGGGCTCTGCGACATCCCCTGTACGGACGATTCTTGTACCGGACGATACATCCTCCCTCCTTACTCTTCACTCCCGAAAGGCTGGCCTCTCGTCGGCTGGGAGGAAGAAGAAAGGAACTTCACCGGTCCCCTCTAGTGGGACGAGCATCCTCAGAAACGAGTGGTGTTGGATACTATATTTGGTATGGAGGGGGCGCGAAACGAGCGCCAGCTCTACGGAAAGGCATAGGAATTGGTGAGATGAGCTTGAATAAAGCACTTCAGAGACGAAGGTTTTCTCTCGTCGCCGCATAAGATAAAAGCATATATTGGCGTTTAGGGTCGGTCCAAAACATGGATCGTCATATCATTGGAGATTAAGGATACTTGTACAATTAAGAGCCTCAATACAGGCGATCACCCTTCGGAAACTAATAGACGAGTTACATACCTAACCTAATATTACAATTGTCGTGAGCTTGAGATGATCCACAACAGCGAAGCGAGTCAAGCGGCATAGCGAGTTCATTAGCTGAGCTACTCGCCCATATGAAATCTACATAGACGCAACAGCTGCCATGAAGACCAAAATAGCCTCTCCAAGCATTCGGGATTGCAAGCGTCATTCCACAAGGCGCGATGCTTGGCGTCTCGCTAGTTACATCTCGTGCAGTCGCCACTCGTGTTAGCGTACGCGTAGCCCCTTAACCCGGGGAGCGACGACAATCAACATCCAACACACCACCAACCAGCCAACCAGCCAACCGGCTGGCCGTGTTTCAGCCACAGCACGGCCGACCCATTCGACTTCCTTCTCCCTACAACCCCGTCGCAGCAGTTCATGCAACAAACCCAGCGCAGGCCGTTTTAGGAAGGTCGCATTACCAAACGACTGGGAACCGCACCACAAGGATCCCAGAGGATGCAAGGCAAGGCAAGGCAAGGCAAGGCAAGGCCAGCTTCGTAAAGCTTGTTCGGCACTCAAAAACGCTCGGACGGCGGTGGCGTTCGGGAAAACAGCTGCAGCTCGACTCGGTTCACGACGCCTGCAGCTCATGGCGCTGTAAATACCGTTGGGAAGATCCATTTCGCAGATCGTCACCTTGGCACACCAGTACAAGAAGGCCATCATCATATCGTGTTGGTGTTTTCCGAGTTCCGGTCCTGTTCCAGGTTGGAACTCGAGTGTGGCCATGATCGACCCAAAAGCCCCAATATTGCCGTGACTTGGGGTGCGTCACTTGCCCTTGGAGAAGATTGACTCTATATCAGGACAGATCTTCTCTTTGTTTCTCGGCAAACTCAGCATATGCCACCAAGAAGATGCACGATATTCGTACACGGGAATATACGTGATAACAGCCAGTGAGAGAATAAGAGTTAGAGGATAAGTAATAAGTATCATTCTCTTTGCGGTATTTAATAATTTGCAGTGTAATCATATGCCGACGCCATAGAGCAAGAACCCAGTCTGTCTCCGGGTGCTCAAAGGAATATGGTCGACGCCCGAGTGAGTCGCCCCATCACACCGTCTCCGTCTATAGTTTTACCGCCCCGAGCCCCGAATCCCCAAACCCACCAAACAAACCCTAGGAAACAGTTGAATGGAGATGATCTCTCTATCTATGCCTTTGTCCCGCCCACCCATTCTCCCATCTGACGAGTTTCGGTTTCATCCGTCTTTCTCTCAGTAATTCGGCGTCATCTCGAAACTTCCCACGCTGTATAGCTCGTACCGTATCCTCGAGGTCGGGATCCCGTTCTTCTGCAGATGGGTGCCTATCTCGGTCATGAACTTCTCGGGCCCGCAGACGAAGTACTGCGTCATCTTGTTGTGCAGCCACAGGTCCTCCCAGTTGAGGCCGACGAAGTCCTCGTGGAACCGCGACGTCAGCGAGATGACGTCGCCGTCGGCGAGCCGCGAGCGGAAGAACTTGAGCCGGACGCTGGGGTCCTCGCGCGCGATCTTCTCGACCTGCTCGCGGAAGGGCGCGTCGTGGCGCGACGCCTGGATCCACGATATCGGCCTGCCCTTGCCCTGCTCCGACACCGTCTTCATCATGGCGAACAGGGGCGCCGCGCCGACGCCCGCCGAGATGAGCACGATCGGGCTGGTGTTCGGGTCGTCGGTGTCGAGGAAGAACTCGCCCGACGGGTGCGTCAGCTCCAGGGCGTCGCCCACCTGGAAGTCGTCAATCAGGGTGCCGGATACGAGGCCCGGTCTGTGCGGGCGCACACTGCCGATGCTGCTGTCAGATGCACTGCTCGCGGCGGACGACAATGGGGGGCCGTCCATGTCGAGGGACCACTGTCTCGACGGAGGGTTAGAGTCTTCGCCGGAGCCGATGTCCCTCTTGACGGTGATGTGGTAGCTGTCTGGACGCGGGGCGTCGCTGAGGGAGTACTGGCGAAGCTGGCAGTACTTGAGGCCCTTGATCTTCAAGCGAATCGTGACGTACTGGCCGGGTTTGTACGGCGGCAGTGGCTTTCCATCGACCGGTGTGAGATTGAATGACACGATGTCGCCCTCGATCGTCTCGGGCGTCTTCTTGGAAATAGTGAACGCCCGCCAACTAGCCCAAGATCCAAAATCCTTGTATATGATTGCTTCACGGCCGGTGAGCACTATGATGGGCAAATTAGCAAATTGAATATGGGGCCGAGTGAGGGGTAGGCCGGGAATGGAGGCTGGAGCATCTTACTCTTAGCCATCAGCCAGTACGCCTTGGTCCAAGCGGCATTGACCTCGGGAGTCATGGCAGGGCCAAGGACGGCGGAAAAAGCGCGGATCATGTACTTGGCCACGATCCCGTAGTGGTCGGGGTGGACGACGAGGGAAGCATGTTTCTGGGCGACACGCTCGAGCTTGGGGGTGAGCTCGCTAATGTTGACGATGTTGGAAGCGAAGGCCAGGATGAGGGCTGTCAGTGCGCGGGGCTGTCTGCCCGTGTGCATGTTGACACTGTTGAAGTAGTGGTTGAGCTCGGGGTGGTCGCGGAGCATGCTCTTGTAGAAGACGGTCGAGATGTGCTCGCCATGTTGTCGCAGGGCTGGGATGGTCTCGTTGACCAGCTCGGCCTCGCGCCGTGTAAGTCCCATGGTAGCGTTATTGGCGGTTCAATAGTTAGTTGATCGAAGGAGCCTGTGGCTATGCGTTTTGGTGATGGTGACGACGGAAGATCTCAAGTATGGCGTAGGCAAGGGACTGGGCTACATATACATATGTACGGAGTAGACGGTTGCTTGGATTGGGCCGAATCGGATTGGATTAGGTATGTTAGGTACTTGGGGAGAACCGAAAACGAATGCTACACAGCTCAAACCTGTATGACGAGTCTTGTATGAAAGAAAATATGACAACTGCCAATACCCAGATATTTTTCCCGTCCTTTTTTCTCTATTTCGTGATTATAGTGTAATTACCTAGCTTCTAGAAGAAAATTATTATACATAGAAAATAACGGTTCCCCATCCAATTACCGACATAGTGTTTGCCTAGCTGCAGGGTTTGATCATGGGTTTGGCCATGGGAATGTGAATGGCCTGATGTGACGCCTATCTGGCATGATATCGGCTCGTTCTGGCCGGGATCCCTCCTCCTGGCCCTTGCCCTTTTGCCTACGAGGTAGTTGGACCCGAACTAGTCTGGATGCGAATATTAATACGGTATGATGACGCTATTTTCAGGAACCCACGATTCGACGTCGCGGGAGGAACCGGCCATCTCACACCTGTGCAACGGCGTGGTGGCGCTATTGTGCTACCTAGGTACTCGGTGTATAGGCACTCTGTATAGTATAAGTTATCGTAGAGCTGTATACAGACCTACTGACCTATGTATGCATCTCACCTCCATAGGTACTGTAGTACTGCGGGAAACATGTGATACAAGGGGGGAGCATCAATCGTCATAGTACCTACCTTCGTTCCCTCCGCCAGTTGATGTATATACCTAATTACTTTGTCTATAAATAGAAGTTGCCCAATAAGTGATGTTCGAAACGATCACTTCCTATGTAAGTAAATAACAGGAGGGCTCGAGGATTCAAGCAACCCAGAACGATCGTCGATGTATTGTACAGTTCGAAGTTTAGATGCCAGCATGCTGTACTCCCAGCACATATCCCCACCAAACCTACACGTACACTAGTGCAGGTAGGGGAAGTATAGCCAGGGTAGTAGTGGCCAGGGTCCCTATCCGAACTTCTGCTCATCTTGTCGCACCCTTAACCGCAAAAGAACATTCCAGGCTAGTGGCATCCCAGAAACCGTTGGCGCCCCAAATATAGGATTGTCTATCATCTTGGCAGATCGTGAGATGGGCGGAATAAATATTTGCCCTCAATATTTCCATCTAACCTCTTGATTATAATTTTTTTTTCATTTCCTTAGGGCCGGTGGAAGGAAACAAGGAAACAAAAGAGCGAAAAGTTGACCATTAAACAAAGGGCGCAATGCGGCTTTCTCCGTGATACACGGCTAGCTACAGGGAACTTCGGAATTGATGGACCCAATGAGCAAGTAATCCCCAACGATCATCTCGGTCGATACGAACATCTCTGGTACAACCCCAGAAGGAGAAAGGGAAATTCTCTACGGTGGGGTTTGTTGTTCACCAGATGCAGTACCGAAAAATATATACTGTATATGTGCGTTAATACTACCTACAGCGGTGAGGCATAATATTGCAGACGTTTGGTATTCAGATCCTAGTCTACTGGATACGGTAATGTGAGAACCCCAATTTACCACACGCTGGCAGCAGCTCTTAGGTGAGAGCTAAGAAACTGAAGCTTCAGCTACCTAGGTCACCCTGTCCAATATAAGGTTACAGCATGGGGACAACCAGTTTCACGGCTAGGTCAAACCCGCGATACCCGAGGTCCAGCAAAGATTGCCCGGTGTCCCTTTAAGCGGACGCATATAAGATTTTGAGGCGCTTACTCTTATACCCCAAGAGACCGGTATCACACTGCAGCTCCATTTTCAATATGAAATTTAAGTGATCTAGGCTGAAATGACAGAAGAAAACCGGATTCTAACCTGGATCTCTTTAATGAAATGGCTATAGAATAATAGCATATAGCTTATAGTACTTAGAACTCAAGTGCGACTAGGAAATGCTTCTCGAATTATCCGGTGCAAGGCTAGTGATGGCTAACACCCACGCTTCCAGCTTCAGGGACCTCCCCATGGGCACTGTACAGCTAGGTGAATTCCACCCCTGTCCTCGCTTCACGAGTGAGCACGCTTAGGATTACCTATATCATCATGACAGGAATTAATTAGTACGGTATAGGACATAGAGACGGGTACCTGGCCGGGCTTTAGCAAGTCGAACCACATGTACAAAGGGACGTCGCTTATCTCGGGGGATCAACCCTGCCGTTCCATTGTCTCGCCTCAACAAGGATGCCAGGTGTTTCCGCGCTATGTTATTACCGACATCGCAAACGGCGGAATTGGATACTGTTAGACTGTCGCGTGACGAAGGGAAAAAAAATCTTTCATCACCGACTCTTCCAGCTCTCATAAAACGCTCATGTAAGGCGATCGAGATTAACTAGTTTCAGTGTAGGCGGCACAGCATATATGGGCCAATGAACTGTATACTGTTGATACGCAGTGCTGTTTTCTGTTGCAATCGAGAAACATATATGAATAGCGTGGCTCGAACACGTGGAGGTTGCTGCAGGGCCGACGGAGAGTATATTGCGTAATCTGTAGATCTGTAATCTGTATCTAGATTGACTAGAGGGCAAAAAGAGCTGATAGGGCAAATTTTGTTAAAAAGAGTGGGATTAAAAAAATTAATTTTTTGCAAAATGAGTGGCTAGCGTGATCTAGAAAAAAATGCAACATTTAGTAAATCTTGCGATTAGCTAGCGATTGTTTCGATCAATCGACCTCCGGGTTATGAGCCCGGCGCTCTTCCACTGAGCTAGCTAGCTTATTGTGATGTTGGGTAATAATCGGTAGCATTAGTCTACTATATGTATCAATGCTTTAAACTTTTTTCCTGTTTCTGTTGGAGGGGTGTGAGTCGCATTGCTGCAGCAATGGGCACTCGTATACTTTCCCTTCGCATTCGGGTTTTATCCGTTCCTTATCACTGGCAGGAACTTTGTCTACTTCATCTTAACCAAAGTGATGAAAGAATCGTGACCGCTTTTACGCGAGAGAGCCGGGGTAGGTGATCACAACCACTTTGCGATATATACTAACATGCACCCCTCGATCTTGGATCAGCCGTCAGGGATCCTATACGCCTTATCAGATGATTAATGGTACATGCTTAGAACGCTATGGTACGAGATATCCTGGGCATACCGCCATTGTGGTCGTGGCGGCTGCAGTATCCAGCCCTAACCTGATCGACCAATTAGTGGGTAAGGGAACATACGACCAGTTGTGAAGGGGACCAGGGCGAGGGGGTATTCAGGGTCTATTTTCTTGGTTATTGGTTTTTTGAATTCGACTATCGAGTGTGTAGGATTGTGAAATTGCTATAGTTCCCAATACTAGTATCCCGTGATGAAGTATTACGTGTCAATCTCTCACACTTGCAAGGGCATCAGCATAAGTGTGGCAGAACCCATGAGAGTGAAGAGAGTCCGATGTTTTAACTTGAAGCTCTTGGATATTTTTCCTCATTGTATTCTGTTTGGTCGCAGTGTATAAAAACTTCACTAACATAGATTCACCTTTTCACTTTTCTATTTAACAGAAAAGTAATGTCTACAGAGCCAAGCATCTCTCCACAGCCACAATATACCCTTCTCACATCCCCTCAACACCATTTTCTGAAACATATGAGCAGCAACTAAAAGACTAGTGTAAGTAGCTCAGGTGAACACATGCTAAACAGGCGATAGCTGTCCATGTTCAAACCCAACAACTTCGTAGGCAGCTGCTTCAGTAACTTGCTCACCCCAACAAAGAGCATAGCGACTATACTAGTGATTTTACCCTGCTCCTGAAACACTCCCAATATGTTGTTTCATGCGGTGTAGATGTTCCAGAATGTATATAACCATATAATGGTGCCATACCGGGTAATATATACCGACGTCTTATGACTGTCTGACGACTTCCTTACGACCAACTTAAAACATCGTGTCTACCCAACGTATGCATGCATCTTGAGTCATCGTGGGCATTTTTCATGCTAATGGGCTTGTGGCACAGCTTTATTTACACATCCTCACTTTGCCAGGGATGAACCCGTGACCTTGAAAACACCATTCATGACGATGCCACTTCTATGAAGTGAAGACTATCCTGCGAAGGTGATCTAGACCCCTTTGCACAACAACAATAGCATCTACCTGCCCTTATGATTGACTGCTCAACTTCATGACAACATTCAATAAGAGCGTCATTAGCTGTTGCACGTCAGCTAGAACATGCAGAGCAGTACCATACATACAATATGAATGACTTCACAATGGCGGTTTCACTTTTCATGTTTCTCTAACTTACCTAGGTAGGTTCTTCCCATGAACTCATTTTACCGATGTCATGATCATTGATCACATACCTAAACGAATGACATGTATGCATATGGACAGAAGTCGCGTAGCATGATCAGATTAGAACTTCTGTGCAACAATAGAAGTCATTGCATACCACTACCACGGAGATCCTGACAGTTGGTAGAGAAAAGAAGCAGTGTACATATAGATGAAGCTACGCAACAAAGATGTTTCCGTCCACTTTTGTGCAAAAGATAATAGAAACGGAGTAAAGACCTATAGTTCCAGTCAATAGACTAATGAGATATTACCTAACAGTGACAGCCTAGATCTCATATATGGGGGTAGGCGTATCCCTTCGTTAACGGCGCGAAGATCTAAATACCATCGCAAGCCAATCCCGGCTACACACACACGTGTCCCACGTTCTAGAACCGTAAGAGTGAATATTATAACAACAAGCTCTGGAAGTAGTTTCAGCCTCTTTCTTAGTTGTCCCAGGAGAAGCGATTACCCTATCGCATCACTTCATTAAGCGAGCGACCTCCAGCACAGAAAAAGTGACAGAAGTAGGTAATATCCAACATATTAAATTCTGGGCATAATCTATGAATGCTAACCATCTCTTCCTTATATAGAGAGATATATATATATATATATATACTTGGTCTTGCACTAATCATGGTATATAGACTGCAACTCATGCGCCTTAGCACCGCCCCAATCCCGCCACCACCTCATCGCAGGATACCGCGCATATATGCCCCCCTCATTCTCATCCCCAGGGGCTCTAGCAGGCAACACCCTCACAACTCCCTCCCTACACACCGCCACAACACGCACAAACAACTCATACCCGCGAGATGAATTCCCCCAGAGGGCCCTGCGCCCTCTCTTCCGGAGCACCAGCAGGGCTGCAATCCCCGCCGCGAGGAAAACAGCAACCCACACAAGGATATCACGCACCGAGTCCCCCACCGCGTTCCCAACCCGCCGGTCCACGACCTGCGAATGCATGAGGACATTCCCATCCCTACCAACAGCCACAACGCGGAGATAGCGAGGCATATCCTCGCCGACATCCAGCGCCGTCTCAAAGCCGTCGCGGCTGACATCATCCAGATCCACGAAGGCGCCGTTCTGCAGATCCGCCCACTCGGCGCCCTGCAACACCCACCTGTCGACCTCGGTCGCCCCATTCCACGAGACGAAGACCCGCGCGTCGGCCGGGTCGAGATATACCGCGGGCGGATCGACGGGCCGCCCGACCCAGTTCCGCGCCTTGAAGGCGCGGTATGTGTTCACCAGCCCCCAGCGCGCGGCGACCCATGGCGCTAGCTCGACCGAGCAGAGCACGGCGCCCGAGTCGGCTGCGAATTCCGTCATGAACGGCAGCCAGCCGTAGCCGAGGACGACCGTGTTGGCCTCGGGCACAAGCTGCATCGAGCCCTGCGAGACTGTCGTCCGTGGGTTCGCGGGGTCGGAGTAGGCGCGGAGCAGCGTCGCTGTCTTCTTTGTCGTGTCGAGCTGGACTAGGATACCGCGGCTGTGGTCGTGCGCGGAGGCGCGCCCCGAGCGTTCCGAGGCCGCGTTGTCGAAGATGGAGAGGGTCGAGTTGGCGTGCAGTTGTGCGTGGTGCTGGTACATGAAGTCCGTGGCGGCGCCGTCGGAGAGGTCGGTGAAGTCATTCGAGAGGCCGCCGAGGGTCCAGAGCGTCTCGCCCTTGGGGCTGATGCATGTGATGCTGGAAGTATGTCGGCCCGAGACCACGTAGTTCCCCGCGCCGTCCATGTCGACGCTGTTGATGTGGAAGTAGTCGAAGGCCGTCTCGGGCGTGGTGCCGTCGTCTTCGTCGGCCAGGTACCGGATTGTGTCGTTCAGCGCCACGTGCTCGAGGGAGTTCCATTCGAAGAGCAGCGCGCCTGTCTCGATATCTATTTCTTGCACCATGCAGTCCAACACCCAGCCCTGCTGCGGCCCGCCGACCGAGGTCAGGTCTGCTGGGACTGGGTTGTAGATTGTCACTAATGCGGTCCCGTGCTCGGTGAGGTGGAATTCGTGGAGGTCGCCTTTTAGCCCTTCGCCTGCCGGCTCGAACTTCCGGAACACCTCGTACGATGAATCTAGCATGTAGTAAGTTCCGCGTCCATAGCCGTGCGAACTGCCGTCGGGGCTGGACCAGAATGTGAGGTAACTTTCGCCTTTGTATGTCTGGACTTGGAGATTGAACACCACCCCGTACGAGTCGTCGGCCCAGATGAGTTCACCTCTCGAATCGAATATTGTTGGTCCGGGGTCCGAGACTAGCTTCCCCTTCTGTGCTATTACATAGTACCCGTCGCTGCATTTTTGCTCATCCCATCGAGGGAAGTTTAATTGAGGTGGAGTGAGTTCCGACGACTTGAAACTGGTTGTGGGATATACTAATCGTTGGTTTGGTCAGCTTGCCGGTTTTCGCTCTTCGGGTGGGAGGGTTGTCAGGTGGAAGAACTGGCACCATATTACATCACCAAAAGCCAGGGGTTCGCGATGGGTGAGTGCCGAAAACAAGGTTGAAAAAAAAGTCGTTACTCACAACCGTAAAACCCCAATTCATATAAATAGGTAGAACTGAAGACGTCATGCGCCCAAGTCTGCGCATCGAATGCAACAACAGCGAGTGGCAGCCATGAAGAAATACGTATCATGATTTATCGACAAAAAGGGGCCAAATGAGTGACGAGAAAGATAAGGAGGGAATCGTAAAGAGTCAATTGGTCATAGATAGATATATCACAAAATATGAACCTCTACCACACACCTTCTTCCATCTATCGCGAGAGACAGACAGACAGACAGATAGAAGTACGGTTAGCCATCATGGCGGAGCGAAGAAGACCGCGTCATCACTTTTTCTTCTCGAAACTCACCCAATCCCGGCCAAGAGAAGTCCAAGCAAAATCCCCTATTTCACATTTCTCTGAATGCTCTCGGCAGTGAGCTGTACCGGATTGAGCGATTAAACCGGGGAAGTAAGCGTTGGAATGACAATGCCAAGAAAGAACAGAACCCGATACCTATAGTACTGTACCCTCAACACACGTGGAAGAGGACAATTGAAAATATTGGTACACTACAGATCCCTCCACATGGTCGCTCTTGGGGTGGATTCTCGGCGAGGCTGGGCAACCGGACTGATCCAATACGGTACGGTAGCCCAAGACTTCCCGACCTGGTGGTTCCGAATGCGTAAGGGAAATAATGTGGTGAGCAGGGAAAAAGGCATTTGCTTGGATCCGATTCCCCGCAATAAAGGGTCTGCTTCGAGGGTTAGTAGGGGAAATGATGATGTAATTGTCTGTGGCAGTGTTGATATAACTTACGTATAGGTACGCGGAAACCAATGGGCTGCGTAAGTCGCGAAACCCTTTCGCGGGGACTTGTTGACACCGTTCGGTTCACCTGTGCTAGCTTCGCGATCGTCGCATGGGAGGGACAGCGGTGCGTACGCGGCGCCGGCGGACGGGTGTTAATGCTGCCGGGGAAGCACGTGGCGCAGGATGGCCAGAGATGGCCTTGACCTGACCTGGCCTGACCCGGTCCTGGCTGTCTATCTTGATATGAGCATCTTATACTAGTATAAGTCGATCTCTCTAATCATATGGGGGGATCCTATGATCACTTCGGCATAATGACAGGATCGCCATCCTGGTGCCGATGTGCTTCGCTTAGTGTATGCCCTGTTGCTGTGATGTTTGTTCTTATATGTATTGATGTTCTTTTGTATAGAACGAATCCGAACCCGAGCCCGAGCCCATGTTGGTTGAGTGCCCTCTTCACGAGCGCCAAGTTATGGTAGCCGAGGTAAGAGAGGAGGAGGAGGAGGAGGAGGAGGAGGAGTCTCATCATCAGGGCAAGAAACGGAAATCCGTCCAGGACTAAAAAGTTGGCAATTAAAGTAGAAAATCGACTCACCGATTGACAGGCCATAATCGGACGACCTACGCTGCAGCCAGTGTGGCTTCGTCGAATGTGACAATACTCTACCTGTGACCCTCGTATCGGTATAGTGTGCAGGAATATAGGACAAGGGTGAAGATCCAACAGAAACCGATAATCGAGGGGTATTACTACGTACAGTCCAATCCGTTATATTTACATACTGCAGCAAATCAATACATATCATCATCTCAAATCCTCCACCGCTTCCGACTAATTATTGATTGCTCTGCTGCATTGTTCCGCTAAGCCCACCACTCTAACATACCTACATATATACGTGGTATTACGTAGATGCGCAGTCTCTCCTTTGCCTCCAAAACCGGCACATTTCCTTCCTAAACCTGATCGGGCCAATGTAGCGAAGCCTATTGTACACTAAGTAGCTGACCCCCTCGCATTCCCCACGAAACAACCCCCCGTCCGTTTCAGGTGCCGAACACAAAAACCAACGACCTCAACGCACGACCACAACACACACACACATGGCCAGCGCCACCCGCCACCCGTCACGCTAACCAACACGACACTAACTGTACGAGTGCCTAGCGCGCGCGGCTGATGGGCTATGGTCACGGCAAATAAGGGTAAATAAGGGTCGTTTTTAATTTTCGAACATGTGAGCTGAACTAGAGTAGAATTCGCAGAGGGAGGTAAGTGAGTACATAAGTAACGATATTATGATACCTACCTAGGTGCTATGTAGTCAATGGGACTCTGGTACTCAAGTAAGTAGACGTAGACTCCCTAGCTACCTCTTTAGCTACACATGTAATTAGCTGGATTGACTAGGTTAGATACGGCATGCCGTTATGAGTACCGAGGCGGGCACTACACCAGTTCGTTCGTAGATCATCACGATAGACATATAAACATCAAAGCACCTACCCAACTTTTCGTAGCGCCTCAAGGTCCACGTTAGACCAGATAGGCAGTTCACATTGATTCAATCCTCTCGAATCCATTCAACGGAATTGCAATTCGCTACACCATGTATTACCACATCCCACCTGTCTCGAGCCAATTCCATCGCATCCATCTCATCTCTATATAGAAGGAAGCCATTAATGCAAAAAAACAACAAAAAGTCCAGCCGAGTTTTGTCTCTCCTTTGTTTTCGCTCTCGCTTCCGCTTCGCTAGGTATCAATAGATCGCAATCCTCGGTGCATCTCCCCTTTCTCTGATTCCTTCTCTCCCTCCTTCGTCATTTACCTAACAGGCAGGTAGTAAATAGGTATCTCTTTCTCTTTCTCGCTTCCATCCCATATAGACAGATAGGTAGATAGATAGACAAACAGGCGGACAGGTACATCCATACGTAGATGGACAGATGGATAGATGGGTAGATACGTGAAATATCCATCATTTTTGATCTTTAACATATGATGAGACAAAAAAAAAAAAAACACCGGGTAAAGGAAAAGGAAAAGTGAAACAAAATTTATACAATTCAACAGTGCCACACACCCCATCCCCATCCCGTACTATCGTAGCATCATCATTAAATTCTCGCTGACATGGTTAAACAAAACCTCCCCCGGGCACCCAATTCCATATGCTCGGTCTGCTGCTGCTGCTGCTGCTATGTTTTGTTACTGCTCTGTGCTCTGCTCTGCTCTGCTTCGTGCTATGACGTCGTGTGCAGTGAAAAGAAATCCCCTTTTCTCGCGGGGTAAGACTCATGTCCCAGGCGTACCCGGAAAATGTCCCAAATCTTCCCAGCTCATCGGGAATCCCTGGGGCGCAAATGGCGTCATCCCTTGCTGATGTTGTTGTTGTTGATGTTGTTGTTGCTGCTGTTGCTGCTGCTGCTCGTCCCCTATGCCTACGCCCACACCCACGAGGGTGCTCGTGAAGCTCTGCCAGTCGCTCACGAAGTCGACCTCCGGGAGAAAGCCCTGCGCCTGTTGCATGTGATGTGGGTGTGCCTCAGGCGGAGGTGGAGGCGGATGGGGAGGATACGAGGGAAAGTCGACGGCCATGGGCGATACGGGGTCCAAGGGTGGTGGTGGTAGGGCTTTATCTGCGTATGTATGTTGTGTGGATATAGGTGTGAGTGAGGGTTGTTGGTGGGCGTTAGTGCCTCCAGTCGGCATGTAACCGGGGTATATGTTGTTATTGGAACCCAGCTGCTGTTGGTGCTGCTGTGGTGCCGCTGCTGGTGACGACGGGAGAGTCATGGATGGCATGGATGTGAGCGTTACCTTTGACGGAGGTGGCGTCTCGAACGGATTAGTACTCGACGCTGTCCGCCGCACAACCTTGTTCGCTTTCGCTATTGCCGACGTGGATGCGGATCGTCTGGGCTCTCGCACCGTGGCACGGACCGATTGTCTATGTGGACCGTTGCTTGTGGCCGTCGACAACGGCAGGGACTCGGTGACCGGGGCGGGACTCGACGGCGGCGACTTGGGCCGCAAGACGACGTGCACGCAGGTCTCAGCTAGCTGTACGATCTTCCTCGCGCTCTCCTTGGTGCCGTCGAAGAACTCGAGGAGGTCCTGTAGTTGGCCCGGATTCTCGTTCTCGACAAACCCGTGCGCCCTGCCTGTCGATTCCGGTGACCAACCGAACATGGGCTGGCGGTCGTTGAATCGGTTGTGTTTGCTCGCGACCAATGCCTTCCAGGCCTCGATGATGCCGTGTTGGTGAAGGAGCCCGTAGATGACGTTCGAATGCGACCAGTCTTGTTTCGTCATGCCGCTCTCGAAGTGTGTCGCCACGTGGTCAATATGTCGCTCGAACTGGCCGTGCAGCGCCGCGCAGAACCCGCAACCGTACGCCCTCCTCTTCCTCATCGGCCTCATGACCATCTCGGCATGTGGACATGTCTGACAGCCATGGGCAGACTTATGGTGTTGGTTGAAGGTATTAGGGCCCCAGAAGCTTTGGTTACAGCTGTCGCAGGGGTATTTGCGCGAGCGGTCGTGGAACTCCTCCTCGTGCCGCTTCCAGTCGAACTTGCGCTTGAATGTCTTATTACACGACGTGCACCAGAACTTGGACTCGCTCGACGGGTTCGACGTGAAGGAGACAGAACTGCGCACCGAGTTTGCCGAGAAGCAGCTGTCACGACTCGAGCTGCTCGATACTGTAGATATGGACGATCGATACTGCGGAGGAGGCTTGAAGGCGGCATTCATGTCGTGATAGCTAAAGCTTTGTAAGGCAGAGGCTGGTTTGACACGGTCAACACGGATTGCTAATCACGATTGGGTACATTAAGACTCATACCGTCGGGGGTCACAGGGGTCACGGGGGTTATGTGTTGGTGCTGTTGCTGTGGCTCCTCTTCTAGTAGAGCTAATAAATCATCTCGACTTAGACCAGCCTGCTTCAAGGCCTCGAGTTGTTGCCTCGCCTGAGCCAATATCCTCGATGGGTCATCCATCTGGCCTAGATCTGATTGCACGCACTTGAGGGGTCGATAACTGCAGTTGGTTCTCGTTCGACGAGGGGGGAAGAGGGGGGTTAGGGAAAGAGAATAACAGGGGATGGAGAGAGAGAGAGATGTTGAAAATCCGACACAATAGTAGGTTGATTGTTTAACGAGAGACGGCGGGCAGGAGAGTGTCGAGCGTAGAGCGTGGTGGCCGCTGGATTGATTTGATGGATCGGCGAAGAGCAGCAATAGCAGGTCGGAGGATCGAGGCCAAGCCAAGCGCGCGCGGGCGGCTGTCTTTTTGGGTGATATACAGTCAATACGATGCCTGCTGTCGACTTATTGTTACTCCATGTTTCGTTTGCATCGTCCGGACCGGGGGCTCGTGGGATAGTGTACCTAATTGCGAAACTGTCCGCTGCTACCTTCTACGACCACTGCTACCTACCGACTGTGATGTATCGGCTCATACATACGCGCATAGCATGCTGGCGCTGCTCTGCTGCTACTGCTACTGCTGCTGCTGCTGTTACTTCTGCTGCTGCTACTACTGCATGGCTGACATGGGCTCGTTTATTGGGCGCGCAAGGCGTAACGGTTCGTTTCGCTCTCTCTTACTCACAGCACCGGTCGTGACCCCTGAATGGATGGCGGATGGCGGATGGCTGATGGCGGATGGCCCAGGCGATCCCCACGTCGAAAGAGTCTGTCTGCCCGCGCTGGCTCTGCTCTGGCTCTGGCTCCTCTGGCTCTGGCTCCTCTGCCCTGGCTGGCAAATTGGGGCGTCTGCACATCCCTACCGACCGACCAGGATCTCCGAGGGCGCGCTATACCCGTTTCTGCCCGCCTCGATCGCTGGTGGGCTCAACCTGAAACAGCTCAGGAGATCGCCGCGCTCGTCAGCACACGATTGATCCCGCTTTGGTGTTTCGAAACACGCCCGATGGGGGGTCGCACCCGCCAATGAGGTTCTCGCCTCCGCCCAGCGATCAGTTAAATTTAGTCGCCATGGTCCTGCTTCCTCTTGCTGACAAGGCTGTTTTGTCCAACCCGTTTCAAGATGGCCCGGGGTTGCTGCACTCGTCATTGGCCCGGCGTTTATCGCCAACGATGCCCAAGATTCCTGTGCTGTGCCTCAAGCTCGCTATCTCGTCTATTATTTCACCGTTTCCGCACCCTCGCTGTCGTTTCTTTGCAACTGCCTACCGATGGAAACAATCTTCGCCCTCCCGTGATGCCGGCAACCCCGGAATATGTCGTCGCAATTGTGACCGCATCAGATGTTCACATATTAATAGCATCGCGCCAATTCGAGCTTTGCCGGAGAGATGTATCCGCGTTTGCGTTGCACAAGCGCTGCCGACACAGAGTACTCGATATGCGAGGCGAGGCGCTCGTTACGCCCTTCCAACAATGGCCCCTCCGAACATGTACGCCCCCTTCGGTTCACATTTGAATAGTCGAGATGATTGCGACTATGGTACAAACTAATACTAATACGTGGGAACTACGATGAACCGAATTGACAACGTCACAAACTACCCCTTCCACGAATTTACAGGTTAGGTGGCCTGGATCCAGATGTCTGTAGAGAGTGAAGCCCTCGGCACTGTTTGATTAAATCATCGACGCTAGGTACTACTGGTTGCCGTCAGATCTATCCCAGGGGGTATCTTACGCTGACGCCTGCCCGAATCTGGAAAAGGGCAAATCAGTCTGTCTTCTCATGTTCTAGTTGACCGGTTCCAGCCGTAGTGAGATGGCCGAAAAAAAGTCAACGGTGGGTTCACATGAAATCCAATAGGGCTGTAACGTTGAAACCCCCTGTCTGCTTCTTGCTATAATAGAGCAAATCCGGCTTCTTCAAGCTGAGGACCTTCTGGGAGTATCGGCCGACCTTGCTTGGGGAACGGCCAGAATAGGGGATTCTCGGCCATATCACTAGCCCGCGCTTGGTATTCTATACTCGTCGATGGGTCGAACTCTCTTTTAGGGTTGGCCTGCGCCTCTTGAATAACTCCCTCCATCCTTTCTGCACTACCATGTCCCGATAGCGGCGTAGAAGCAGAGCGGTGTTGCTTCCGCCTAGACCAAGTAGAAGTCGAGTCGCTTACGGAAACATCAGGTACAAAGAAATTAAGGCTAGTCGTTGACGGTTGGACAAGTTTGTCAATTTCCTCCTGAGTCCCTTTATATGGAACGTCGACGTCGATCCCCCATCTCTTGCCTAGGAAGCGCAAGATATTGAGGGCCTGTTCTGCAAACTGGTGGCAGGGCGCCATCTCTGCCAAGTCAGCAACCCCCTGCTTAATGGCAGCGGCAACCTTCAGACTAAGTTTGGTGGTTGTTGAACTTAATGGTGATGAATTTGGGTCCGCTCCCTCGCCTGTCAAAGGTGAAGATGCTGCCTGACTGGAACCCTCATGAGGCCTTGTAGTAGATGTACTCGATTGAGCATCATGCGAGGATGATTCAATAACACTCGCTCCAATTGCCAGATGCATGATGGATGATGTTAAGAGGAAATATGGTACGAACGAGGGTGTCCGGCGAAGGGTATAAAGCTGAGAGTAGGAACGTAGGAGTCCCTGGATGGCATCTGCAGCCTGGGAGCAGACATCGCGAGGAAGTATCGCAGAGCCAATGATTCGTAGCTTTATAAGTGGCCTGAATAGGAGGAGGATGGCGAAATGATAGTACATGCTGATATGATTAGTTTGGGTAGCGATGAGGGACGGGAATCATCATTGAAGGAATCAGTCAGCTACTCACTGAGCGAAAAGGACAGCTGGCGTGAAATTATGGCCCAACCGTAAAACTTCGGGAATACTATCATACCAGTTCAGGTACTGTGTATATATGCTGAGCAGGTCTCGGCTTGTAAGCGGTCTCCCTGGCGAATGCAGAACGTAAAGGGATTGATGAACTAGCTCGCTGAGTTCACAGAAGCATTTGTATACAGACCGCACGTTCGACGGCTGCTCACAAGAACGCTGAAGAGGGGCTCCTTGGCCATGACTTAGTAACATCCACATCATAGATTTTTGCTACCCCAACAGGTTTTTGACTTACCATCATCCGTGTACGGTATCCACAGCGAAGCCTCGATGCCGTCGATTATGGCGGGCTTTGGCGGTAAGTGAGGGAAACATGAACACTGTGGTAGCGATCCCGTTGCGAGCGACCATGCACTTTATCAATGTTGGTTATTTTATTAGGGACATTGCGAGATGGAATTGAAACTGACTGGTCAAGAGCAAAGGCGCCCCAGAAGGTCGCTGCTTGGACAGCAAGCTCATCCTCGTCACCATCGTCATGAAGCCGATGCAAGCCCATTTCGATGGCAAGCCGCACACTCTGGCCGGCATAATACCACGACTCGGAATCCCTCCCACAACTGGCCTCGCGAATGGACATTATCCCTAAGGCTTGGATGGTGGTTAGAGTATGATGATTCGGCTCCCTATATAGTAGCCGCAAGGACTCTTTAAAAAAGTGATCGCCAGAGGTTCTCGGCTCATTGGGATTCGCACGTGTGTTAGGTTGTGTTGAAAAACGGCAACCCAAGGCTAGCAAAGCGTTGACCAAGATTGGTGAGCAATATCGATGCCGGCCCTGTACGTAATCTCTCAAAAAATGTTCTTTGCTCAACGAAGCAAAGGTCGGATATTCCCAGCAGAAATATAGTGCAAGGAGATGCTGAACGAGAGCCGAGTCGTTGGTAATGTTGGTCCATGTGCTAGCGGGCACCTTCATTTCGGGGGATTCTAAGGGTGCTAGCACCTGATCTACGCCTCGATATCGGGTGTTATCGCTTGACCTATCTTGCTCCTGAAGCCATAGCCCTACACGGGATCGTGGCGGCCCTTCCATGCCCCATTGCATATCTTCGGGATGCGTGCTTGGCTGTGACAAGGACTGACTGTGTGACGAGAAGTTCCAAGGACTGTTCGCATCAAAATCCTGTTTCATGGCGGGGGCTTGGGTTGTGGTTTGGCCCATTGCGCCACTTCCGTAACCACCAGGACCCGTCAAAGTCCCTCCAAATGTTGAGAGCGGTGCAGCCAATGTCACACCCGACCTGGATTCAACTGGTTGGGCATAGTTAGGCAAGGAGCTAGTACCATTGGGCAGGGTGCTGCCCAGCCATTCCGATATGACTTCGATAGGTTGACCGTTCCTCAGTCTCTGTAGGACCTCTTCCCATAGCTCGGGGCGAACGAGAGCGGTGAAGACACTATCGCTCTGCCGCTGCTGTTTCCGTAGGTTCTCGATTTCATGACGCAGGTTCTCCTTGGATTGGCGCACTGGAACCTCATAGATACACTCGACATCCTTTTGGGATTTGCACCTGCCGCAGGGCTTTTGGCCGTCGCACTGAGAAGGCGTCAGTCAATCTCAATCTTCACCTGGGTTGTTGTCTTCGCGGCTTGCTCTCCGTGCTGACTGTGAGTGTCGAATCGTACGGAGGCATCCCAACGTTAAGGAGTCCGGGGCAACAAATGCAGGCCAGCAATACGGGTTTACATACTTTGGCGCGCTTCTTCCTACACTCAGTACAGGCGTTGGGCGTAACAACGCCCAAGCCTCGTCTACGCTTCGAGGACAGGGCACTAACAGGCCCGGCTGCGGCAGACGTCGAGGGCGCGTCGTGCTTTTGGGACTTGGCCGAGGTCGAGGTTCGCTCTACCGATGCCAAGCTGCCTTGTTCCTCCTCCATGGCGGCGTTCGTCAAGACTGGTGGGGCATGCTCGTCCGAAACGACAGCGCGACACCCGCACCGCAGCTAGCACACGCAGAACGGGATGGCCGAGTGATGCGGTGGGCGGAAGGATAAGCGGTAGCGCGTGTTCGGGTTAGAGTATAACGAGCCCAGATAGCTTGGGCGAGCGCGAGCAAGGAGTGCGCCAACCCACAACCGCTAAAACAATGCAAGATGTATCGCGACCTCGGCTCATCGAGGGACGGGATAGAGCGACGCCCGATAGGCTGGATAACGTTGAAGCTATCGCAACTGCGCGAGGAAGTAGTCTCGACTGGGAGAAGATGGGAGACGGGAGACGGGAGACGGGAGAGACGAGGATCAAGAAGCAAAGCAGGATAGCTAGCTCGCTTGAGGAGCTCGACGCGCGCGCGTGAACTCTGGCGAAGGGAAGGGCGAAGGCGAAGGCGAAGGCGAAAGCGAAGGTGAAGGGTTGCAAGGAGGGGTCCGACAGCGGCTGACACCTGACTCACTCTCTTGTCAGTCTTCGGGCGCTAGAGCAAGGCATTCGGATAGGATGGTAGGAGGTGAAGTCGAGGGCCAGCGAGGCAGGGCAGAAGACAGAGGACAGAGGCTATCAAGGCTTGCGCGCAAGAAAGACGATGCGCGCGCGCAAGACGGGCCAAGCTCCGCCAGACTCGCAGGTGGGCGGGCAGCTTCGTGGTTCTAGAACAGTCCTGGCCATCCCGGACTGCCGGCGGTAACGCATATGGGCCGTCTATGGGTAGCAACCTGACTAGCCCCGAAGTAGCGGGATGCTGAGATAGCTTGATAGCCAAGACGGAGAATGCGCCGGGCACGAGAGCTTGCTTTGTGCTTGGTCGTTACTTACCGACGAGATGGGAGGGGGAACAAGAAGAGAGCTTCTCATCGATAGGCACAGGAGGAGGAGGAGGAGGAGGAGGACAAAGCGACGCTTCACAAGGCTTGATATGCGGGAGCCCGTCGTCGCTGGTGCTGGTGTTGGTGTTGGCGTTGGCGCTGGTGTTGGCGCTGGGGTTGGCACGGCGGGAGGAATGACAAATGAGGAGTAGCTACGGCAAGGTATGCCCAGACAATGTGTACCCGTCCATTCCTCCGCATGTTGCTGCTATCACCAGGTATTGTTGACACTGTACTAGTACCCATTGCATGCGCAGACGCCAGTAGCTTCCGATGTTCAAGTACCCTGCATGCAGGCAGGATGCTACTGCCGTCAAGTCCTATCACCGTTATGTCCTCCCAGCTACCTGGTGTACCTAGGTACGCCGGATCACATAATAGGTTATGAGCTACCATTGGCTATTGATCTTGGGTTCCAATTTACAACATCTCGCGGCGTGGGCCTATAGGAGCGAAAACTCCCTCCACACTCTCCAAGAACTACTTACATGGCTTTGTCCCCGCGCCGAGGCGGCACTTGGCTTACTGATCATACATTATCATTTCAGTTTGTTATGCAATAGTGGTCACCATGGGGCATATATCGATCTCATTTGTCCTCTATTCGCGACGTTGCAGGCACGGGAATAGTCGAGTCATGTTGACTATTGTCGTCGCTGCGGCAGGAGTCACGATTACCTCATGGTGAGTGGGAAAACTCGGTAACTAACGTAGAATTGACACAATTACCTGCACGGAGTGGTCTGATGCTCGATTTCAATTTCTATCGAAATATATGCGGTTTTCCAGCTAGAAAAAACCTGCCAACTGCCCCGAATCAGCCTATCTAACCTTGTTTTGCATATGGAGCGGGGAGCGAGGTAGGTATTCTACCCATTTCCCATTCACCCCCACACCGAAATGTCGATGCCAGACGAGAAATCCGATCTCCTGGTACTTGCCAAGACCGGCGTCTCCACATATTCGACCCAGCCTGCCTGATACCGAAACGGGGGCTCGAGAAGGAAATGCGCACTGATTCAGTTTTGGATATTTCGTAATCGAGATCCCACAACTGCATGCGTCAACTACTATACATTATTCTTCTTAGGTAACCCTTGTTGATAGAACCCATGTCAAGAGATATGCTACTATGCTACCGCTGACAGCTCCAGCTAGGGGTAGCTACTTGAGTCGTCAAGCAAAATAAAGACACCAAAATCAATAACAGATGAATGCGCTTCCTTGGTTGTATGCAATTGCCTATACAGTAAAGTGGTGATTTCCACCCTAGCCTTCATTATACACCTTCCAACACCTAACAAACCGCAACCCCCCATTATTATTTCTTTAGTACCGCTTCGTTGGGCTCCTGCTCTTCGTCGGACTTCTCGCCCTTTCCATCTTAGTAGGGCTCTGTCTTCTCGAAGGCGTCTCGGGTGGCATGAGAGCTTTGAACCTGGGAGGCGATCCATCTGTATCTGGCGTTTCATCGTTTGCTGGTAAACGGCGTAGGTTATGCCGAGGTGTCTGCGGCGGTATCGCTTGCCAGTACACTTGCTGCGGTGGCGCGTGCTCGCTCGGGCTGTAAGCCGGTGGCGTGTGTCTTGTAAAATCGGGGTAGTCGTGCGCTGACTTGTAGAGGGATCGTCCACTAAACAGAAAAATGGCAAACAAAAGAACTAGTAAAGCCTACGGTGGTACGTTAGTAAATATCGTTGCGACTGACGGACTGATGTGTGAAAGCAAATAATCATCACGTACGATGGTCTTGTATGACATGGTGTCGACAATCTCGTTGATGATCTCCACAATGCTCTTGGCCCCGAGCTGGACCTTCTGGAGGTGGTCGGGGTTCCTATTCATGCAAGCATACCACTGCTCACATAGCGGGAACATGGCCGGCAACCGCTGTTCGACCGGGGCGCACTTGTTGTCCATATAGTCATTGCGACACTTGGTCATCTCGTCGAGGACCCCGTCGCGCACCAAGGCTCTAGCCGACGCAAAGTCCTCACGTAGGCCGGCTAAGATGGCCCAGGCAATCCATAACGTCCCCGTCACACAGACGAGGCTGAAGCCGAAGTTTAGCCAATATCCGAGGATGCTCGGTGCATACGGGTGTCGCTGAATGGTGGCCAAGAACCCCCCAAACCATCCGTCCTTGCTGTGCTTCTTCTGGCTGCCCTGTGGTCTGCCTGGTTGAAATGTGCTTTCGTCAGATTCATAGTCCGAGTCATCATATTCGCCTGGCTGTTTGTAAGGCAGTCGATACCCGCTTATGTCCTTGTCGGCATTGTACCGTTTGCGCTTGCGGATCTTGTCTCTCGAGGGGAAGATAGTCCTGGCGATCTCACCCTTCCCGCTCACCTTCTTGGGCGATAGTGACTTGTATCTGCTCATGGTGGCCGGCGTGATGGTCATATGGCCCATGTCGTACGATTGATCGTGGTCCGGTGTCTCTGGGAAGTCGGAGCCGTCAGTAGCGGCGGGACTCGATTCGGCAGCGGACGCCTCAGACATGGCATCCATCTCGAAGGGCCTACGGGGGGTGGTGAAGGCAGGGTTGCGGAAGGCTGGCGCGGTCGTGGTTCGCTGGACTCGAGCGGTCGCGAAGATGGAGGGAGATTGCGGCTGCATGGGCGTGGGAGGCAGCGGCTTCGACGGGGTCGTCTGCGCGCGGGAGAAGCCGTTCCTGGTGTATACGCCAAAGCCCGAGGAGCTGCTAAATAGGCCTGGGTTGATAGGTAGGTCAGATTATTTGTTGTTTGCGCATCGTCTTCGCGGCTCACGTGGGTGCCGGGTAGCGTCCTGGGGAGAGTGCTGGGCAGACTGACTTTTATCTTGAGCCTGCCTCGTGGATTGGGCAAAGGGGCTTGAAGGGTCCATTGGAGCAGGATTCTGGTATTCCCAGTCCATGGGGGCTTCATAACTTCGCTTCTCCATCACCGAGGCTACGCTTGGTGTGCGCTCTGGGAAGGAGCAAATTCAAAAAGGCACAAACTGCAAGATTTAGAACGGGCAGCGGATTGCCGGCGCTAGGCTAGGTATTTATTTAGGGGTTCATGTGGCCGTTGTATAGGAGGGTGATAGATGGTGAATAATAGGAGGCGCTGTATGCGACAACGTCAGTGGTGTCAGTGCGGACCTGCTACTACTGTATATAATCAAGGATGGCCGAAGCTGGGGAGCAACAAACGTTGCAAAAGTAAACAAATCGAATCAACCTACACCTACCTTTACTTATACCTATAGTAGCTACAATATTTCTATGCATCCACTTTTCTAATGAGTTGTACAACCACCATGCAGGGGTGGGAAAGTGCTAGTTCCAGCCGTAGAGGGGGGCGGATGTAGGGAGGTAGGTACGCCACATGCAAGACAACTTACGACAAGCGACCCCTGCTCCACCAATGGCGCTCCACTATGCGGCGGTACGTACTGGGTCAATACAGTACATACATGTAGGTACTAACGTACACTATGTACCTAGTATACTGTAGAAGTGCTTGCACCGCCACACTCGGTCCCAACCAACACCTGCACTCAAGCCTCCAATCTCAACAATTGTCTTGACCTTAATTCATTCATTCATTCTGCAAAATCAACGACCATCTTCTTCTTCTCCTTCTTCTCTTCATACTATTCTTTGTACCAGAAACTACGGAAACTGTATAGCCTCGGCTCATCTATCATTGAACATCAGATATCTGCGACAACAAACCCGCGGGTTCTGGATTTTCGTCGCGATCCATCTTGATCGCGCCTTAGCTCCTAACATTACCCTCCCACCCTGCGCAAAGTACGCCCGCGTACCTCGCATTCTCAGGCATCCTATCAGCCACCATGTCGGACGCTGAGTCACCTGCGGGCTCCCCCGCAAGAGGGGACACCGTTCGCGACGAAGCCCCAAATGACGATGCCTCGCCGAAAGACTCAGGTGACTATGATGCAGCGAACTCAGACCGAGACTCGGATGCGCTATCCGATATCGACGAAGACCAATTTGAAGACTACGATCCCTCCGCCGTCCGTATCGAAGAGCGTCCTGTTGAGATCGATGAAGATGTCGCGCGGACGTTGAAAGCCTCGAGACGAAAGGGCACCGCGACGAAGAAGCCAAAAGAAGGTCGCCGCGAGAAGAAGCGTGCGCGCGACCGCGACGACGACGCCGATGGCGAAGTTCTCACCACAAAGCGTGTCCGCAAAACGGGTGGCAACGAGAATCGGAAAGAGACTCCGGAGCCTGAGAACGAAGAGAATTTGACGCCTGAAGAGCGACGACGACGAGCTATAGAACGTGCAGCTGCTAAGGAGAAGCCCAAGACCAAGAGGCGTAAGAGGAGGGATGAAGATGTAGGTGTTTTGCATTGCATTAGCTACCATTTCCTGCAATGCTTTCTGGTCGCTAATGTCGTTTATTGTTTAGGATTTAGAAGACGAGATGGATGAAAAGATTGCCGATCTTAAGGTCCGCATGGAGAAGGCCTGCGAAGCCGATAACGCCGCCCGAGAGACAGGTCAACCGGCCCTCCACAAGCTCAAACTCCTACCCGAAGTCACATCTCTACTCACCAGTAGAGCCCTGCAAAACATCGTCGTCGATCCCGACACCAACTTCCTCCAGCATGTACGATTCTTTTTGGAGCCTCTCAACGACGGCTCTCTCCCCGCGTACAATATCCAACGCGATATCTTTCAAGCTCTGCTCAATTTACCTATCGAGAAGGAATCCCTGCGCATGAGCGGCATTGGCAAGATTATCCTGTTCTACACCAAGTCCAAGCGGCCCGAGATGGCAATCAAGCGAATGGCTGAGCGCCTGCTAGGTGAATGGAGCAGGCCTATCCTAAATCGCACACACGACTACAAAAAACGTTTTGTGGAGACGCGTGAATATGACTACGAGTACGTCCCTACACTTTCCCATCTGGATCGCTCCTTTGCTCAACTAGCGATCATGTATACTAACGCAACCCAACAGGGCAGCCAAACGGCGCCAAGCCCAAGACAGTCAAAGAGGACTCCCTCAGCGTCCAGCCCCCTCGAGTTTACGAGATGCCGAGCGCGAGCGTGCCCTTGCTCCCGCGAATCAAAGCAACCGTGCCCGTCTCTCCGGCTTACCGCAAGCCTACACTATTGCGCCGCGCAGCACCTTCAACCCGTCCCAGGGCCCCGAGTTTAGGCCCATCGGCGCCAGCGGGTTCGACGCGTTCAAGAAGATCGTCGGCAACAAGAAAAAGAAGTAGAAACCCAGGGAAATTCCTATATGTATGGGGCGTTTTGATCAGAGGGCACACCTGGGGAATCAATAGCAACGGGGCGTAACACACCTGCATTGTGGAGTTTCGGCGTAACCGGTCCGGTTTTCTTGCTGTTGTGGTTCAGCACAATTCTATGGTGCTCTATCCAACATGGCACATATACTTAAGCTCCCGTGCCCTAGAAGACCCGTAATGAGACTGGGTTAGGTTAAGAACGAGGCGCGCGATATTACTCGGTTCATTCTTTGTATGATACACCCGTACGTAATGCAGATTTGCCCAAAAATTATATGGCTAATGAAATTGCTATTCATGAGGCTTGTTTATTCCGTCTTCTCGTCGTTGCTGATGTCTTTCTCCGTGTCTTTTCATATCATGATATGTGTGTATAAAGTATTTAGTCACCGTCCGCCTGCAGATTACTTGCTGCAAGTATTTTGCCTATCATAGATGGTTTTATACACACAAGACAACTGCCGGGGTAAAATGAACAATGCTTATTCTGGATGTCTGGGGGTATTACCGTCCACTTGACGAGGAACGTATACGCGGATACGACAACGAGACGATTCGCTAGGAGAGGCACAAGAAATAGACGGATGGATGTCTCAAGATAACCACAAGCCGCCGAAGAGACCAGACTATATACCCTGAGGCGAGGGGGAGGAGGAGAAGAAGAAGAAGAAGAAGAAGAAGAAGAAGAAGAAGAAGAAGACCAAAAGCAGGAAAGCGGAAACGGAGAGATATTTATATTCCGATTCCGATTCCTCGACCCTACCTGGCTGGGCAAGGGAGGCGACACCACCTACCTGATCGATAATACCGAACCCATTTCCACCGCCCATAGCCAACACGGCACAAACACCGTATCCCGCAAGTTTTCACCATGACAAATTCATCAAACGACCTACCCAGTCGCCCACAGTTCCAGGCATAGCCTCGAACGGGAGGGGGGAAGGGAAGGCTTACATAGCCAGCTGGGTAGATAGAGAGGAAACCCAACCCACCATATTCGAGGAGCACGTATCATCCATCCAAGGCTCGAAACCTGACCAGACAGACAGACAGACAGACAGACAGACAGACAGACCATTACCAGACTCCCAGGGCATCGGAGAAAATCCATCCAAGAGCATAGCAGAGCAGAGCAGAGTAGACTAGCGATAAGTAGACAGCTACAACATTATATATATCCACCCTCTTCTACAAGACATGATAGTCGTCGGACGCATCAAGCAAAATGCCACTCGTATTTGATTTCCTTCCGTCTTTCCATTTCCACCCTGCAAGACACATCAAGAGGTATTCCCACGCACGAAACCACTCCCCTCACACAGTCGGATAAGAACCCCAAACATGCCCAGAGTCCCGACCCTTCTAGACCATCTCCCCCCTCAAAGCAAAACAAAGTTTCAGCGTAGATATACCGTTATATTTAGAAGAGTCACGCTATATCCCACGCAAGAACGAGCACATCACATAACAACAGGAGACACACAAGGCGGGCAAATCAATCAATCAATCAATAGATGCGTTTTCCTCGCAACAAGAACGCCATGCCAGCCGCCCGAGCTCTTGCATTATAGTAATGATGATGATGATGATGATGATGATGGTGTAGTCTGGGGTGTATGAGCAAAACAAGAAGAAACAAAAATACAAGACACCGAAAAACACCAGGTTGGACGGGTTGTCGACTTTGCGTGCTTCTCCTCGCTGTTTTGAGTGAGGTCAGCCACAAAGTCGTCGGTCTTCCCCTCAATCCCAGTGAATTATTTCGTTCACACGAGAAGAAAATAAAACTCTCGTGGCATATCTTCTTTTTTTTTTCGTTTCCTCAGTTGAGTCATGGAACCCCGTTTCCAGAATATACTCTCTACCAGTTTCGCTGACAGCGCGCTCTAGACAATGATCGATTTGACCGTGGCAGAGTAAACAAACGCTTTACTGACAACACCCTCGCTAGAATTCGATACTACCGCTTCTTAATTTCAGTAGCCCAACCTTCTATCCCTTCGCCCTTGGCCCCGGGCACTAGGCCTTCTAGTTTCACATTCTCCATGCCCGGCGTATTGTCCAGCCAAGTGTGATTTGCCATGCCACCGGCGTTCGCTCGTCTCTCCGGTAGCAATTCAAGCATAGGCGTTAGGAAACTCGAAACCTCGGCGGGATGGTATTCAAGTACCGACTCTTCTTCGGCGAACTGTTCTTCAACAGCATCTTCGTCCTGGCCCGCCTTCCTAGCTTCCATCTTGGCTTTCACCTTGGCTTCTGCCCGTTCCCTCGCCGCCTTGTCCTTCTCTTCCCGCTCTTTGGATGTGAGCTCCTTCGGATCTTTGAAATGATACTTCTCGCGTAGGACGTCGGGAAGTGCCCAGTGGCGTAGGCGGTGAATATTGCGAAGCTCTCCTCTCTTATTGAAAATCTCCTGAGACCACCGGCCAGTTTTCCATAGCTCTTTAGGTACAGGACCAAGAAGCTCTATAATTTGTGCAATGTGGTCATCATCTTTGCCATACTTCGTGCCCGATTGCGGATCAAACAAATAATCACCAGTAATCAGCTCGAATACCTTGATCGGATCTATCAGCATTGATCCACAGAAGAAGGCGATTACCAGAGGCAGCGCATAGGGCAGTGGGGACGCTGATATAAAGGACTTGATCATACCATGGCAGCCATACTCCATATGTCTGTGCTTGCACCCCATTTCGCTCCGAGAATGACCTCCGGCGAACGGTACTGGCGAGTTTGAATGTCGTTTGTGAAATGGTGCGAGACCCAACAGGCATTTCCCAAATCAGCAATCTTCACATTAATGATCGGGCCGCTCCTCTTTCTCTTCTTCTTCTCGGTCGTTGTATTTGCGGCACCCGTGGACTTATCGAGGGATATGCCGGATACTTCCTTTGTCAAAATATCACTAGGTCCCCCCGGCACTGTTAGTATATGGATAAGTAATGCGGAGGAGATGTGTTCGAGTGCTTACGCCGTCTTCTCTCGCTGCCCTTGTTTTTCGCCCGGCGTTGTTATTGGAGTAGCATCTACAACACATTAGTACTCTGATCCGGGGATAACTCAGACTGCGATGAAAGAGTGTATTTCGCGTTTCGTGGTGAAGGCGCAATGAGGTGATTTGTGTGGGCCAAGGCTCACTCACTGTCATGTAAAAGTGCATTAAGACTCGAATGTGACTTCGGTGATGGGAACAGGTTGTCGCGGTTGAAGTTGGCATTGAGCGGTGAAGGAAGCGGCTGGCTGCCAGTAATGAGTGTTCTGCGCCGGCGGCGCCCATTGCGATTGTTCTCTTTATCAGAAGCCTCGTTCTTAACCACCTTCTGAACAACTTGTTCCACATCGCCGATCTCTATTAAGACGTTTTCCGGCTTCAGATCCGTGTGGATGATGCCGCACTCTCTGTGCAGATAATCCAACCCCATCAATACTTGCTTTGTGATCTGCATGACTAGATCCCGAGGTATGCCCCTGTGTTGCCACTTCTTGATCAGACCCAACAGGTTTTCACCTAGCACTTCAAATACCATGCAAATGTGCACCCCGTTGGGTCCCTTATGTTCAAACGAGTCTAGCAGACTGACGACGTATTTCCGGCCCGGGTGGTTGGGGTTCGCCTGGACGATCTTCTGGAGTAATTTGATTTCGTCTATAGCGGTTTCCGTGTAGTGGCTGGCGGACCGCACGACTTTGAGAGCAACATGCTTGCCATTGGAGTTATCCCGCGACAGCCAGACGGTGGAGAAGTGACCCCAGCCTAGCTTTCGCACAACGGTATACTTGCCGTCCTTGAACTTCTCGCCGATCTGCACCGGATGATACCCGCCCTTGCAGTAGTCTTCGGAATCCTCCTCATCGGCCGTGTTCTCGGCGGCGTCTTCGGGCCCGGAGGACGACGTCGGGGAATGTTGATTCATGTTGCTAGACAGGTGCGCCGGTCTGGATCAGGGGGTTGTCAGCTCTATGTACGTGGGCGCAAGAATAATCGCATGGAAGTCAAGGTAGATGAAGGGCACGGAGGAGCGTCCGAGTTCTGCACACAACATCGGCCAAACATGAGATGAGAAAATAGCATCCAGCGCACAGCGCAAGCAAGCAATCAGGAATACAGTAATGACGGCAGGGGATCAACAAGCAAATTGGCCGCGGCAAACTGGCGGCCCTGAACCGGCGCTATGGCAGCCCGAAACAAGGTTGGAATGGCACCCAAAGAGGACCAGAGGACCAGAGTGACCAGACGACCTCAGCCAGTGGACCAGCCAGGTGATGGTCTTTGTGTGCGCTTCTTCTAGTAAAATGGTGGGGGCGGGAGTACAGCAGAGCCGGGAGGGGTTTGGAGTGTGCTTGGTGCTTTGGTGCTTGGTGCTTGGGTGTTGCTGGGTGCTGGGTGCTTGGAGTGTGGTGTAAGGTTTGGAGGGGTATCAAGATGGGAGGGATGAGGGATGTAATTGGCGAGATTAATCACCTTTTCTTCGCCATAGTGGTCGCCATAGTTGCAGCCGGCCAGCGTGCTGGTACAATGCGAGCAGGCTAGTATATAAAGGGGCGAAAACAAATAACGAAAAAACCTGGAATCGGGGAGTGCAGGACGGAAAACAATGGGATGGAGTGTGAGCGTAAATGGGAGACGCTGAGATGGGTACAGCTAGCTGTATAGTAGCAGGCAGTGTGTGGTGGAATGGAAGGGGACCGGGCCAACCAGCAACGAGCAACCGGCCAACCAGCAGAGGGCCAGTGCCGTCCAATTCACCAGCCAGGTGCCAGCTAGCCAGCTGTCAATACGCCCGTGTTATTCTGGGGAGGGGGGCAACGACGGATTGCAAATCAAATCAAACCAGAGACGACAGAGAGGGAGAGAGAAAAGCTGCAAGCCTCAAAGGGGAACCAACAACAGCACGCGAGACAAGCCGGCGATGATCCGACACTGTTCCGTCTCATTCTCGCGTGTCCCGGCTACTCATGCTTAACTCGACTTCTGACGGCCTTGTCCAACCAGCTGCCTGCATATCATGAGGGATTCTGTATCTTTGGGCGGCACCTTCACTCCATCTGATGGACAATTTACCACTACCAAAACAGCGCAGGGAGCCCGTCGCCGTGGGGGGGTTTGTTGTGTGTTTGTGGGCAACGAAGCAGCAGGGAGGCAATGAGGGGGGGAGCGCTGTAGGCGCTATGAAACCAGAAACCAGTAGGTAGTCTGGGTAGTGCTGGTGATGCAGTAGGTACAATATACTTGTTGAGCTTCTCTCTCTCTCTTGGCCCCGGTTCCCCGCCCCGTCAAAAGGTCAACATCGCGCGTGCTGGGGACTTGCTGGGTTTGACCTGTCTTGGCGGTTCTTCAAGGGTAATCTCGTCAGGGGTGGCCACTCGACCCCGCCAATCTAAGATTTGTGACAAGTGCAATCCGGAACGCCGAGCGGAACGCAGCATAATTGCGTCAATGTGCGGCTGCTAACTTACTACCTGACTGCTGGCCGGGGAGATGTGTATTGTCAGGTCTCTGCTAACAATGGGTCCCTGGTGTAGCGACTGCGCCTTGGGTTTTCAGGCATTTGGCTTCCTTTTCGTTGCCCGAACGGCACCGGCGGCGCAAAGCAATGGACCGAGGAGTGGAAATATTCACATGTATACGCAGCATTGCGCACTTGCGCGTATGCGAAATCAAATAAATAGGAGCCAGGGCTAGAAGACAGAGAGGAAAAGGCACTTACACCGGAGCCGGGCCCTCTGTGGTGATGATGGGTTTAAGGCCGTCCTTCTTTCTCTTCTTATTTATGGCCGCGCTCGTGGTTGCAGCGGGAGATGAGTTGATGCCGTTCCCGTTAGCCCCGGCCATCAGAGGGACAGTACTTGAGGGCGCGCTCGGGGGGGCCGCGGCAGCATTGATGGCGTCGACGTCGGCAGTCGCTGGCGATTTTGATATGGTCACGGCGGGCACGGGCACGGGCACGGTCGTGGTCGCGGTCGCGGTCGCAGACGAAGGTCCTGACTTTGTCGCGTCCTTGGCGCCGTTCATGTTTGTAACCTTGCGCCAGACGGAACTCTAAGATGGTTTCGGGTTTGGTCGTTTCGGGGATACCTGGGCCGGAGCTTCACGAGGAGGGGCACGGGCGCGACACTGTGTTTTTCTGGGAAAACAGTAAGGCTCGAGGCTCGCAACTAGCGCGGTGCTGCGATCAATTTGGGGCTGGGGGGCTGGGGCTGGGGCTGGGGCTAGGGCTCTCTCTATATAAAAGAGTAGCACGACACGAGCACTTCTGCAGATGCTGACGACAGTGAGAGGGCTGAGATAGTATACGATATAAAATTGTAATATGCAATATATAGCGTCAGGTTTTGTGACTGCGCCGTCGAGATGAATGGAGCCGATTACCTCTTAGTAGGTAGCACCTATGGAGTCAGTCCGAAGTGGCGGCAGGTGACCGGTGGTCGGTGGTCGGTGGTCGGTCGCAAATGCGAGTACAGCCAGAAGAGGTGTGGCGGCTGGGTTTGCGTGTGTATACCTGCTGTATGCTATATGCTGTGCTGTATGCTGTGCTGTATGCTGTATAAGGTAGGTAGGTAGTTATGTAGTCGGATATATAGATTATCTCCAGACTCTCTCTCCCTCTCACTCTTAGGTACAACAGATGACGTCGAACAGGACGGGGAAAAGTGGACTTGGACTTGGCCTTGGACTCGGTGATTTTGTATTGAATCCTGATGGCTGGCTTGCTCGGTCCTGCGTTGTTGAGTCAGCATTCGAGTCAACCTGTCCAGCATCTATATGTATCGTGTCAAGACCGAGTGACTGACTGACTGACTGATGGCTGTGATAGCTGATTGCTACCACTGTCAAGACGCACGGTGGAGTGGTGGCGCAACAACCAATGTCGGCTTAGGGCTTGGGGGATGTGCCGGATTGTCTTGGGACAAGGAGCTTGTTTCTTGCATGTGTAGGTACGGTACTGTATTGGCGGTGGTGCATTAGGGATATACCTAGGTACCAGGAGACGATATACGTGCATGCACTTACATGCAAGAGGTCGTCGCTGTGCTAGACTCGATACAGCCGCCTGGGCACTGGGTGGTGATGTTGGATGTCGGGGTGTCCTGGGTCGATGCAACAACAACTCGACCATCGAACTTGATAGATTGAGGCGGCTGAGAATGATAATGCTACCCTGCCTTTTTGTCTCACTCGCTTCAAAAACAAACAACGGGCCAAGCAAGAACACGATGCTAGAATGATGCACGAAACGCTAGATGCTCGTGGGGTCCGGAGGAGAACGAGTGTAAGTAGTACAGTATACGGTAGATGCGGTGGGTTGGACAGCAGGCGAAATCCTGGCCTCAACCTTCCCTGAGTTTTGATAAGCCCCGCGACGAAGCGTTGCAACAGGTGACCTCACTGTTTGCGCCACGCTCGTGGACTAGCCGATGTGAGTGATAGGTCACATATACCTGTCTTGGCGGCGTGAGGTACCTAACCTACCTGTGGACACTATACCTCGTACGGTGAGCCTTATAGGGCGTTCCTCGCCGCTGTACTGCACTGCTGCACGTAAGTGCGGTAAAAGTACATACATACGGGGACGTCCCAGGACACTAACAACATTGGACATTGTAGGATCACTGCAAGCCACATGCAAATTTCATATTGTCTGAAGTTGCAACTCTTCATAAATAGCTGCGGTAATTACTATTTACACATGCATCTTTAAATTGCACTGCATCTCTTATAGTGATCTCAGAATGCTTGCGCATTTGTGTCTAGGCGTGTATGTATGTCTATTATAGACTGACCTATATATGTACCTGTATACCTCTTATGAACATGTAGTAAGGTGCGAATATCCATGGATATCTGTTGTAAGCCGATTAGGTACCTCCCGTCCTGTATAGAACTTTCGGAACGGTCATGGGTTTATACCACACCCATGCAAGAGCAGAACAATTCTCGATGTTAAGTTGGATATGGGCACTTGTATACTTCCAAGTTATATATAAAAACCCCCTCCCTTCCATCAACTTGAAAAAAAAAACACGGTCATGGCGTATTCGTGGGGCTAGACCACAGATTTCGAGATAATCCAACTTTAAATTCAGGGGTAATGCTTCATTGCATTGTTCTATGTAAGGTACCCTCTCCCTAGAGTACGAGACCTCCGTACGCTGCCACGGCTTTAACCGCCATGAACCCAGTCAGAGTTCATTCAACTCGAGCAACGTTTCTTCTGGGCTTCTACTACCTACATACATATAATTTCGGTTATTTGCCGCTTTCCAAGGCCATCAGCGTAAGCTGCCAATCATATAAAAATATACACCAACCCATACCATGTGCATGTAAGCTGGATAGCACTGCCAGTTTAGGTGTCCTTTCGAGTCCGGCAATGATACCATCCCGCGTAACGGCTGCTCATGAGGTCGCAGTCAGTTGCTAGCGCCCCCTCCCGTCTTGATTGGGCAATCCGAAGACGGTATAGCTACAGTATGTAGATTAGATTAGATAGGGTACTGTACATGTAGGTATTTATAGATGTATCATCCGTCGTTACTCGCAATGCTATTACAGTAGTACTATTAGATTGCTACCTTATAGTGCCAGGTGGATAGATACCAATACCACCTCCCCTGCTTTTCTGGAATACTGCGCAGGTGACGTCGATGTGTACGGTACTGCACGATGGAGCACCAACATGTGAATATAGAATTGTAACCCATCAGAGCCCTCCCGCTCACCTTAACAACCGTCACTGCCTCGTGAAACAAACGTTTACAGCGTCGGCTCACCGAGCAAACATTAGTGTCTCACTCAACACCAGCATTCCCCCGGCCCTTTGCAGTGTGTCATGCCATCAATGTCAGCAAGTCAAGCCAACGGCTGCATTGCGAGTCTTCCCCGTCCCAATCCCGCTCGTCCTCGGGGTCGAGGAGAACAATATCTGTAATGAGAAGCCTAACAAATGTCTCAAAGTGACGACATTCTGCAGCGGCAGGACCTCAATTCCTCTACCGTAGCGTAGGAGTCGAAGGAGCTGCATCGACTATCAATGTGGAAGAGCCAGTGGCCAGCCAACCGCTCGACCGCCCGGCCACCCAACCACCCAACCACCCCCGCTCTCCGTTGCCCAAAACAACAGGATGATGGATTTGCGATTGCATCATATCTCCCCACTGCACAGCCCTTTCCGGCGCGACCCGTCCGTTCGGCCTAGCACAACCGAGGCCGCGCCAGCATCAGCATCCCGTGCCTCCCTCACCCTGTCCGTATAGTATAGCGAGTGGTATAATATACCTGACCCAGCCAAGCCAAGCCACGTTATGAGGCTTATCCAGCCGTGCGCGTTCCGTTCCGAGCATCTGGAAAATCTAGGTCGAAACCGCCCCGACATGATGGAACTTGGAATAACAAGGCAGGCCGCAATGTGTGCAAGCTTGGCAAATACCATACTGTTAGGTACTGTAGATAACCTTACTTAGGGGCTTTAATTACCTATTCCGGTCTGAAGGGAACCGAGGTCGAGTGACGCTAGGAGGCGACTGTGTCATCAGCAGATTGCTACCACAGCGTCGTGTAAGAGCCTTGTTCTATTTAGCGAGCGCGTATTGTGTCCCCCCATGCATGTTCAACGCGAAATCGCATGACGTTATACGCCACGGGTTGCTAGGGATCAAACAAACGCGATTGTGACGAGCAACAGCCGTCCAAACGGGGAAACATGGAGACTCGATGCAAGTCTGCTGACGCAAGGAACGCCACATGCTATATTTAAATTAAAACCCCTTAACCTAGGTAGTACGAAGAACGTTCCATCGCTACCTAGAATCTACCTAGAGTTCGCCCGAGCTTTCCAAGGCCTCGTCAGCCCGTGTCCTAACGAGCAGAAACTCCTCCTGCTTTCCATATGCCCATTCCCAAGTCTCGGTTTCCGCATCCCAGTATACGTCCTCCTCCTGCGGGAAATTCATCGTCATGTTTCTCTCGGCGACGAAATGCTCCGCGTAGAGTTCGATGCTGTAGTACGTGTCCTTGAGTAACGGCAAGTCGCCAAGCACCGGGACGCCGTCCTGGAGATTCGTCATCCCTGTAAACCATATGAGACGTGTGCGCTCCAAAGTACTATGCCAGTCGCAGAAGGGGGGATACATAGACATACCTATCACGGTGCCAGCCGAGTGACCCCATTCGCCTGTAGCGTGGCAGTAGATCTTACCCTCGATGCCCTCGTCTTGCATCTGCTTCCGAGCGGCCTCTAAGATTTCGTTGCCCGTCTTGCCGATCTTCATGTTTTCTCTCACGATATCTTGGAGACGATTGGCCTTCTTGAGGCCCTCGAGCATTCCCTTTGGGATATCAGCTTCCGTCTCCCCGGGATACAGCACGTAGCCTAAGTGCTGGGTGTCCGTGTTGAGCCCGAGCGCCGTCACGCCAAAGTCGGTATGAATAAGATCGCCGTATTGAATTGGGCGCTCTGCTGAGGTTCGTGCGCTGCTTCTGGAAGAGATCGGTTCCTTCGTGGGGAAGCCGTCTGCATTCAGAATGTAAACCCCGGGTTGAAACCAGGTCGTGTAGTTGAGAGACTGAATCTTCTCGCGCATCCACCATTCAATGTCCTAGCAAAGATCTTAGTCCCCATATTTTGGTTACGGGCATCAATAAGCAGGGATAGGAACTCACAGCCGGGGTTGATTTCCCAGGTATAATAACCTTCTCACTAAACCCCTCCTCGATAATTGCCCAAGCCGTCTCCTGCATCCGGCGGTACCAAGGTAGCCTGCCGGGAACCATAGTAGCTATGACCTCGACGGGCAGCATAGGCTCCAGGACAAAGCGGTCAGCCCAATCCTTGCCGAGCGCAGATGAGATGGTATGGAGCTCGCCGGCGTGGAGGCCCGACGCGAATGCAATCTCTGAGTGAGTGTTAAGTGCTATAGAGCGCGGCTGCTGCTCCGCGAGGAGGGCCCGCAGATCCTCCCAGACGGCGGCGGTGTTGTCAATCCACGAATACGCGTTCCGCGCGCCATTCTTGGGGGACGCGAGGAAGAGATGGGTGGTCCGCCGCCGCGCAGAGAACTGCACTGCGTCCTTCAGGGCCCAGAAGACTGTGTCTTCGGCGTACTCGCGCTGGCTCATCTATGGCGGGGGCACGTCAATGGGAGTGAGTGGCCGGGTGCGAAGGGTCACCAACCAGCCATGCGTCGACGCCATATTTGCGAAGCAGCCCCGGAATCAGCGCTTTGCGTTCCTCCGTCCATGAGTTGACGAGGTCGGCTTGGTCCTGCAGGGTGGGCAGTGTTTGCAGCTGAGGCGTTTTCTTGGCGACGGTCTCGCCTACGCAGCATGCTGCTACAAATACGGTCACGAGACCCGATACTCCCAAAGTCCGCATGCTGCCGAATATAGTTGGAAGTTTATTTAATTTATCAATGCTGTGGTGGGATTCTCACAATGCATTCGTCGTTGTGGATGGACATTGAAGACGGTAAGTCGACAGAGTAGGTAGCTGAAGTACATACCCCATTGATCTACTTATACAGTTCGGTATAGTTCGGCATCCTGCTGGTTTAGGCAGCTGGCTAAACAAGTATGTAGTTTTTACGCAAACCATCAGTTTTAAGTCTCAAGATAAAGCGAGAATGATAGCTTCTCAGATGACTTTAATCCTAAACATCAACAACTACTATTTAGAGTAATTGAGTAGCGTTAGTTGCCCTCACGGTCGATGTGCTTACCTGGGCACCTACCTAGGTCGGCAGTCTGCCTAATGCATCATGCATGCAACCAAGCCAATCCTCTTATTAAGTCAGCCTAACTGATAGACTCCTATAATTGGTTAAAATAACATCAGACTTTTAAATCTTTGTGCCTGGCATCATCCTCACATCAGACAAATACGGCTATCGTGAGGGAGTAGAGTTAAACCTCGATTGGACGTTGTGCGGGCATCATGCACACACATAATGAGCCATCCTGCTTGAGCGTCGACCCTCACGATGATAATATTACGGACCCTGTCTCGCACTACTTTGGCTGTCTTGAGGCCTCGGAACGTGCCTCCTTCTTCGACCTAGAATCGCCAGATTGGGTCAGCGAGGCCGAAAAGTACAAGAGGGAGGAAAAGCGAGAAATCTGGAGGAAGGAGTGCTTCAATGCACTTCGGCGCATATCGCTTATACTCGGTGCTCTCGCCAAGGACGACAGGAAGGTCCATTTACTGAAGGATTTGGACTCTAGTCGAGAGGCATGGCGCTCTTCAAGGGAATATCAATCAGGTATCCAGCGTGTTCGCGACTGGCGAGCTAGTAAAGGCATGCGAAATGGAGTTGCCATCGACCAAGTTGAAGTTGATGCAGAAAAAGTGTATAATCCAGATGATGAGACGGTCTCGATCATGGCGTTTGAAAATGGTGTAGGCTATGATATTCCGTCGCATTGGGATGTGACGGGAACCTTCCCAAATCAAACTACAACTGTGGATAGTATACTCGCAGAGGACCAAGACCATTGGGGGCTCTTGAATTGGATCAGGGAGAAGGAATCTGGGGTGACATGGTTCCATATACCATCGAACAATATGACGGTGAGTCCCTCCTTGTCATTATGGCGAGATTGATAACCTGATAAAGGCAACATACAAGTGGGTTGAAGTAAGTAGCGTCGAGCTTCGAGAGATGCCATTTAACTTATTGAATCCCGAACAGAAGGTCATAGCACGCTACTACGATGAGAAGCGACCAAGCAGGAACCAAATGCGCCACGGCAATGCATTCTCAAAAGCTGCAAGACTTCTTCGAGACTATTTCTGGAGGGGGCAGCAGTATGGAGATGCGACCAACTCGGGCTCACGCTTCATGCGTCCCTTCTGCCAGTTCATTACGCCCAGTAAGTGTTTGATGTTACTTCGGAAGCAGCGAAATATTAACAAGATGAAAAAGGCCTCCGTGACGCAGAATTTGAGGCTAAAAGCATCGTCCTGTTTGTGAGTACTTGACATACTATAATGCATGGGATATGGTGAATAGTAAGAGTTAACACATCAGGCTCCATTTCTCCATTGGGAAACTTCAAGACAGCTAAGCTTCTTCACCCGCAAGATTGAAGACACATTCGCTTCTAATGCAAATAGTCAACGGAAAGTCGAAATATCTGACAAAGAGAAACGGAAGAGTGAAAGAATAGGTCTTAAAACAAATTCAAAGGCCTCGCAGAGCAAGGTCGAATCGCGGTTTGTCAAGCGTCGAAGGGCGCTATTGGCTGTGGCTAGGTTTCAGTCTCCGGGTGCGCCCCCTCGTGGTAACCATCCCTTGAGTCAATATCTCCTCGACGCAGCACGGTTGTATGAGGAACTACACAACTATCCGGATACATCTTTGATTGAAAAGTATCTCTATGCCGATCCCCCACTTCACCCACGACGAACCTTAGACCAAGGTTACCAGTAAGTTGTAATCAAAAGCATCATCTTCCTACTTCCGTCTTCCTGGTAATAAATCCCTATGTTTGAATGAACCTATTTCTTGGGTGTTAGATATACTTCCGGAATTTCTTTCGATTCCGCTGGAGGTTGAAGCTGCTGATTTTGGCGTTGAAGCACAACTCTCCAGACAACCCGACTTAGGGACCGGAACCAAGTAGTTTACCGAGCCACAACTCCGACTCGCGCTTTACATAGTGTATTTGAACGCGCCAGGCACCGTGCATCGTGCCATCGGTGTTTGTCATCATCACTACAATGCAGCATATGTGCAAGTGTCCGGAGCGTTTCGCAGGTGGTAATGGTTGATCAACTATGGATGTGGATTTTAGGCCAGAAAACTATCATAACATGTTTCCCGAGGCGATACGGGCTACGTGGTCGTGATTCTTCTGGTGTGTTTGAGGCGATACAGAAGCGGCGGGCTCAGGGGCCAGTTCATTCCGTCTTTGATATTGCTAACGCCATCCTTGATGAATGCTCTGATACTTTCTTTGACCGGATGAAGGACTTTAGTGGCCAACCTCGGGTTCTTGACATATTCTCTGAGGCTATTCGGAAAGTGGTATGTGATAATCCCATTGGCCCACTTTCCTGTTCCCGCCCTGCCCGTCCCCGTTTACCGTTCCCCAAATCGTTCCGAAACCGTTGCTAAAATGCTAGGCGAAAGTCCGAAAACCAGACTGAAGAGGCCCACGAGTTATGGAATTGGATTGATCGCGCGAGATGGATCAACCGAAACCAGGGATCGGGCCAAAATCTAGAAATACCCACCTGGGAGTTGAGTGCTGAAGGTCTTCTCGAACGAGAGATTGAGGATATCATCGAAGAGTTGGAAATCATGATTTCCATAATAAAGACACAGTCGGATGTATATGGAAAATTCATCCACCATACTTCTCATATTTCGAGCTGTACAAAAAGTCCCCAAAAGGGCGAGAATGGAACTGGTCCAGTCCAGCTGGGGTCGGTCACCTTGATGACCAAGGTCAAGGATCGCATTGACTATCTGGAGTCGTTGCTTAAAACTGCCTCTAGCACAGCCGAGCGGGTAAGTGTCTGAATAAACTGGCTAGCTAGGCTGTTGATTCTCACCCTAATTATAGGTCAAAGATCTGTCGCGACTGCGACAGCAGCAAGACAGCGTTATACAAGCGCTACAATCTGTTAAACTATCGCAGGATTCAATAGACCAGGGACGAACTATCATGGTTTTTACGATAGTCACTATTATATTCGTACGTTATCGAACCGATACGCCTTACTTTCCCCTGTGCCCTTTTTCAACGCATCACCCAAATCCATTCTAGACATTAACGGAATCGTCAGGCACCTCTTTCGTTCCTCTCTAGTATATTCGGCATGAACAATACGGAGCTTGGCGATAACCAATGGAAGATTACTGATCAGCTAAAGCTTATTTGTAAGTCATCTCAACTCAAATTTTGTAACATACGAGGGACTAACACCGAACAAGTCTCCATTTCCGTCGGTGTCACCGCCTTTACCTTGGTGTTTGCAAGTAGGCGCGTAAGATTCGCGATCATCTACGTTGCTGCATGTATTTCAAACCTGCTTGCTGCTGTTGTGCGGGCAACGGGCTTGAATTCGATTATCAACACTGTGGATCTGGAGGTTTGGGCTATAGGAGCCATAAAGAGAACACCTTGGGGGTCCTCTACGAGATCTTCATAGAGCCTGGGGGTGTAAACTCTTAATGCAAGATTCCATCTTGGATTAAATTGGTCAATGGTGGAATGTGGGAATTCCATGCGAGTCCGCCTGCACTAGTAGTCAAGTTGAACAGGGAGGGGCAAGTCTCATTCGTCTTCTATTTCTTTATAAAGAGCATTATTCGTATGTAAGACCCTTAGTAAACCACTAAATGTCTCGTAGCTTCTGTCTGTTCGTTATGTGACCACTGTGCTTTGAGAGATAGGTAGAAAATCGACTATATGTAAGAAGATGAGGAGCATTACTACATACGCCCTTATACTCGGCTAACCTACTGTTTTAATGTACATTCTATTCTATAGCTGCAGAATATATACAGGGCGAAAATCTGATATAAATAGTCTAACCCAGGAGCTTCTCGTCTTCTTCTCCTTCCAGGATTATTTCATGCCCACTCCCTTCATAGATGAGGAAGGATGACGCACAACCTAAGGCTGCAACACCAGCGACCGCCCACCAACTGGCGCCGACAACGCCAGCCTCCAGACTCGCGCCATACCACCACCCACCTACGACGGGGCCGACGGTACGAAACCCAGCTGAGACGCTTTGTCCCAACCCATGCACCAGCCCGAGAACACTAGGATGAGGACTACAGTTGTTGAGTAGGATGATGCTTGCTGGGAGCGTGACGGTGCGCGCCATGACCTGGAAAACCTGGACCACCGTCATGAACATCCATATGATGATACCGGAGGCCGGCGTAGGAGGCTCCGTGGCCGAGGGTAAGACGGCGAGGTACGGAGCAAGGAAGTAAGCGACGGGGAAAAGGGCCATGAAGTAACGGAACCCGCGCAACGTTCCCAGACGTGCGTGCACCGGGGGATAGGCGAAGATCTGGAGAACCATGCCGATTATGCCTAGGATCGAAGTAGCGAAACCGACGGTGGCGGCTGGCATACCTAAACCGCCTGTGAAGACCCATGGCAAAGACTGCACTGCCGTTTCTTCTGGCGTGGATCGTGGACTGGAGAGGAAGAGAGTCCACAAGTTCGTGAAGGCGCCAAGCTGGAAATCGAAAAGCGCCTCGGTGATGAGGGTGAAGATGACGTTTCGCGTCCAGACACGGCTGAACGGGAGGGTCCTCCTTGCCCGCTTCAGTTCCGGCGGTGTCGGAACAACAATTACCTTCTCTATATGGCCATTCGTTGATGGAGAATCAGGGGCATCGAAAGTCTCAAGTTTATAATATCCGTCGTCGACTGGCTTCCGTATAGAGAGAGCCCTTACTCGACGGGCTAGGTGTAAGCCGAGATCGAATTTATTACGCCTTTTACTTGATGTCTGGTCCTCGTTTAGTAGTTGATCAGATATAGAGCATCATTACACACACCTCTTCGAGCCCGAAAAAGACTACCAAGCCCGTCATGGTCAGGGTAATGGCATTAATTAAGCTAGGGAGAGCATAGGGGTATCTGAAGATCCAGTCAAACCCCCAGATAGCTCCCTCGCCAAAGATTCCCGGCAAAGTCAATACAGGGTCAGCCAATAAGCCACCCATTACTAGAGCCAAGTCAGACCTTGCGATCGGTTCGATTGGATTCGTGATAGTGATACTCACAAGGTCCTAGCGTGCTGGCTACACTGAAGCTAATGGGCAATATCAAGAATGCCCTCGACTGATATTTCCTTTCAACCGTGATCTCGGCAATCATAGTTCGGCTAATGGAAAGACTTGCGTTAGCTCCCCCGTATGAAGCAGGTAGAAAAGCCGCCGCTGTGTGTGCTCACATTATTCCAACCGTACCATTGATACCACCGCCCGCAGCCCGCCAAAAGGCGGCCGCCCAGAAGCTAGTCGCAAAGCCATATCCAATGCATGATATCGCCGTGCCGAATAGTCCAATAATGAGCACGTTCTTCCGACCGCACCAACTCGCATCCGCCGCCTTCCCCCACAGGAAGGCCGTCAACACCTGCGCTCCGGTGAATGCACCCTGTAAAAGCCCAGCCTGACTCGATATCTGCGCATCGGAGAGACTATCGTCAAAACTCTTGAGTTGGTAGAAGACGTAGGCTTGCAATGACGCAACTTGCAAGAAATCGACAAGTCGGGACAAGAATAATATCGTTAACTGGTCTTTTCGGGGCAGTGACATCCATGTCACTGGAACGTCGCCCTTCTGTGGTGTTGTGGGAGGTGTCTGAGCTTCGGAGTCTTCATTATCCAAGCCCATGTGCTCGAATTCCTCTGGCGACGGCAGGGCTTGCCCATTGTCGTGTAGCTGGAGCGATGTTGTCTTGGCGTGACCTTTCCCCTTTATTCTAGTTGTTCGTGTTCTGTCCATTTTTGGGCCAGGGGTACGGCGAAAAGGCAACTAAAAGACCAATGGAACCTATATCTGTCGACATAAAATATGGGGTTATAACTATGTTAAAGGGGGCATGGGAATATTTATTTAGTTGTTAGTGGTGAAGCAGGCTGTTGACGGAAAGCGAGATAAGACATGGTAGGCTCCAGAGCATGACAGACCTTACGAGTCGACAACGCGTTTCCGCCTCATAAGAGAGATATGAAACCGAATCAATGAATCGGCCTTGAACGAAAGTGATTCCATTGGAGACTCGCCAACAAACATAGGTAGATCATGGCTCACATGTCCACAACGACGAAATGGGTGCCCGTCCAGTCCGAAATAGGCGCGGACTCCTGGATGGAGCGGCTTAATCTCTAACAAGGGATCTTCCATGCTGTCGAAGCTGCGAGCCAAGAGAGCCCATCTGCCAAGACAATTCCTTCCTAAGTGAGTTCTTGGCAAAGCACTTGTTCTTATAAGCCTCCTGCAGATGCGCGTCCTGTGTCGTCACTTGCGGATTCCTATTTTCTAACTAGTATAATAAGTACGGTAGGGGGCGGGCTCACGGCCTTTAGCATTGTCGGCGGTAAGCGGCATGTCATGTATCTCTACTACATATGTACTAAAGTGCCACGCACCGGATCCGCATTCCTAAAATCGGCACGCAGCGTCCCCTGGCGCCCCGTGGTTTCAATGATCTTCATGATTCGTGGCTCTCTTAGTGTAGTACATGTTCCTGTACATAAAGAGATGCAGAGCAAACTAACCTAACCTAGTGTGTTCGACATGGGATGCTCATCAACTCAGCCACAGATACAGGACTCCTACAGCTGCATAGTACGTATATCCTAGCTGGCTAATGTCTCGGTCGGTAACCTCCCACGTTGTTTGTTCTCTACCCTTGTATGTTTCTATGTTCGAGCGTGCTAGGGTGATGACCCGCAGTGTGCTAAGTACAAAATCGGAATGAAGAGGAACACACTAATCACTTGTACGCGTATGCCTATAGACGTGCACACGAATCAAAGCGTTTCGGACCCGCGTATTAGATAGTATACCTGTATCTCGACTGCCGCTTACCGCCCCGGTGACTGGTGTTTTGTTTTATCTTTCTGTATCGTCTCGGGTATATGCATTTCCATTTCCTCTGGACCAATGAATATACGTTGAAACTATCACCATTGTGAGCTTAGACTATCAAACACTCAGGCGGTGCCGGGCCGATAATGCATATCACAACAGATCACGGCGAGAAATGATCGTTGTCCTAAAGCTTCAGCCTCGAGAATCCAAGTGTACTGCAGTGGAAATTACAGTACGACCTATACTCTATGAACGGAACCCGGGGGGTGCCTTGTCAAATTAGAGGTAGGACGAACGTGCAGAATTCGCATAGCGAGGTATTATGTCTATGATTCAGATACCTTAGTACCTAGTGTCTTAGGTTAGTATACATAGGTATCTACATAGGTACTTGGCGTCTTGGTATGATGACCAGTCTCAACTATTTTTACCTCGTTCATCAGGTGTTGATAAATTCTCCGGGTGTCAGGAGGGTTATAAGAGGCTAATAACATATTTCCACGAGCTGGAAGTTTATCAGTTGAACTATGCGCTTACTATTGTACTATGTAAGTATTTGGACTAACATAGCCTCCTTGGTATCGGCGGTCGGGGTATACGACTACCGTCCTAGCGCCCCGGTCCTCGGTCGCCATCGGTTATGGTTGGCAGGGTTTAGTACCAGGACATACCTAGGTATGTAGCATATGCCGGTACTTAATAAGTATTCCCACTTTTAGTATAGAGTGTATGGAGAAATTGCTGATCGTGAAGAAATATGGCGATATGGGGATGCAGTCTCATCAAGAACAGCATATTGAGTGTCTATTCTTTGAACATGTTAAACTTCATTGCACATCCCAAGATTATTAGACCCGGCCACAAGCCTCCGAGAAGCCAAGGCCAAGATCGCTAGCGATCTAGCGATCTTAGCACATATGTATCTACTCATGACAACCGTAGAAGGCTATTATGCGCCGCGCCAAGCCTCTGTAATAACTACCTACTCGGCGACACTTCACTCGCGAAGACAGAGCTCCACCACTTCTGTTTACCCAGGAACTTCTGGCATATCCACGCCTGTGGCAATGACGTAGATATGTGATAATGATAGCATGGTAACCTGGTTACTCCAGGCCTTCAGTGTCAAATAAATTAATATCATCCACCAAATACCGGTTGATCTGCGTGCTGGCTGACAGAAACCCATTGATCGGGTCTGATATGTTGCACTCTCCAGTTATCATTCAATATAGCCGGTTGTATTGATCAAGGAACCGACCTTGGCAACTATATTTTAACATTCTACCTTACTAAAGTTGCTATACCTAGTAGCTCAATTGATTTACAATTAACCAAATAATATGTGTTTTTACCGGCGAGGATCTACACCGTTACCTTAATCGTGAGGAAGTTGTTGGTATAACTGCTTGGATATGACAGGGGCGAAGATTATGTGTAGCCGAGATCTTCAAAATGAGTGGTAGGACTTAGTAGTCGCTGAGAAAACCGCATTAGCTCTAATGCTATTCGATGGTTGTTAGGGCTAGCCTTTTATGCTATTGTCGTAAGCGAAGATAGTATGACATGAGGCTTCGGCTGTGTATTGGAACGAATAGAAACATCAAATTTTATTTGTTACCAAGATAGGTTCTTGCGAATAAGATCATGGTTTGGGAAACTCTATCGACATGTTTAATCTTAGACCGTACTGTGCAGCTCCGGCACCAGTCCAAATATTACCACGCGTTCACCGGAACGCCATAACCAAACGTAGTATCCATTCCATACAGCTCCAACTCGTTTCGACGGTTACGAAAATACCGAATTCTGTATATAAAAGATCAAAAATAGTACGAGGACTAGCCCTAGGACCTCCAATACTTGCGCCGCCACGTTGTACATCTGGGCGCGATTCCTCCGACGCGATCGTGTGATGAAATCGGAATTATCGTTGACATTGGGGAACGGCATATCTCTGGGGACTGGGACGTCAAGGAATTTGCACAACGGCTCCCAGCCATCTTGGACACGGTATTCGAGCAATCTTTCGGGGGGCACCATCTTCTTCACATCCGCATAGTGTCGTGTGAAAACATCCTTTCCGCGGTTCGGAAAGTCGCCCTCAAAAAATGTGTCGAAGAACTTCTTCAGCATTGGGTAGTACATCTTGGCTGCCCAACTAAAATGCGACAATGTGCGTAGCTCCGGGTCGGTCGCACGCCAGTAGACCGTCTTCATGGTCGAAGCATGCCAGGAGTCGACATCTCGTGTAGTCATGACGACCTTGGCCTCCGGATATGCCTCAATCAGTTCCTTGGCAAAGGCACACGCCGGCCAGTCACAGACGGCTTGGGAGCCGCCAAGTAGCTTGTCCCAATCCTTTCGGGTGAACTCCCCGACACCGTCATACTTGGCTCGCAAAGCATCCATCCAAAGGAGTGCGTCCGGCGGGTTCTCTATGGAACAGTTCATCATATGGTATGTGTCGACAAATCCAAGTTGTTTCATCGCAGCTCGCATAGCTGTAAAGCAGTGCAAGATCTATCAGCAGAAGAACTTGACCAAATCCCGAAGAAGGATAAGAATTGTACAGCCAAGACGCAGGGATAATAAAATATTGAAGGAAGGATTTACATACAAGCAGTTCCTGTTCGGCCAGGTGCCAAAAGCAGAGCCCTCATGGGCACTGTTCGAGTGCATTGCCGGCGATCAATATCTGTATCACTGGTGAATATGTCTGTGGCTGGCTTTTTGGTGTATCTATCGGCATATGACATGGTGGGCTAAAGATATTTGATATAGACAGTGGAAAGGAGGGAAAAGGAGCGAATCTGATTAGAAGGAACGAAATCAAGTATGCATAAGAAATATTCCCAAGAGTTGATGTAGGAGAAGTCCTATAACAGTAAATATATATCCGAAGAAGCTTTAACAACTTGGTAATGAACGACGATTGATATAGAGATCAACGAGTTGGCAAGGAGAACTAAAGGGGAAAATATACACATGAGGTTAGAGCGACGCGTGATATACAAACAGAAAGTATCTATAAACCCAAGAGAGTCCTGATTGATAACCCTAACCCCGAAAAATTATTCAACGTCCCAATGAAGAGGATCCTTACTTGTCCTGCCACGGCTCTTGTGTGCCGGGGATCCAACGATGTACCTGTACGGACCCCTCCATGAAGAGGAATGACCAAGATAGCTAGCTGTGGGGTGGTTTCAGATCCTTTTGAACATGTCTCGCTCTGCGTTGACCAGAGTCGTAGCTATCGGGCTGAATTTTGTCCTGTCTTTTCGTCCTTCGGTTCCTAAAACACAAGACACGCACGCCACCAATAAAAAACCCAGCTATGCGTGCCTGTATAGCGTCCTGATATTATGTACAAGGGGGTCGGTGACATGATGAAGCTTGAAAATATTCCTTATTCAATCTTACACATAGGAATACGTATACAGTTGTTGTAGTTATGTTCGTAGCGTAAGGCGAGTCTGACAGTTCCATGAATATGGAATGTGGTAGAGAGACTTCACACACAATAGGGAGTGTAGTTACTTCTATATAATGCACTCCACCTAGTATGCCGGGGACTTCCGCCTCAGTTATAAGAACCAGAACACTAACCTTTAATGGCAATTATCGCGTTAAGTTATTCTCCGGTCATATTTGTATGTGTAAGCCTTCAATATCATTAGTATTTCAGATCAACGACACGAACGCGACTTATAAAGGCTACCAAGCTATTGGTGGCTTGCGTTTATAGCTTATAGAGCCTTCCTCTTACTGAATGCGTTGAAAATATAGAATGTATAATGTATAGCTTCGAACTCGTAGAGTACAATGTTTACGCGTTGTACAAAAACATTCGATGTTGGTACTTTTGTGATCACTTTGGCTTTATCTCCTGACGGTGCAACATTCATATTCCCCATTATTGGGGCGGTAAAAAGCCCCTGAAGAGCGCACTAGAAAGATGGTTACGCGGCAGCACTAATTTTGCGAACGGTCCCCAAGACCACTTCCCCGATCTCGACTAGAGTACGAAAAGAAAAATAAATTAAACTACGGGCACCCAAGATTTGGCATGGATCATTCATGAAGAAAAGCCGTTTCCCAAGTCCAAAAAGGGGAATGCTAGAGAACAGTGGTTTATAGATGCTGGGTACATCCCGGCCTATTATACATAATTAAGGTAAAGATCTTCAAGGTAAAAAAGTATGCGTCTTGGCGAGAAATGCCAAGACACTATGGAGCGGGTGTGATATGAAGAATTACTAGTAAGGTCCAGGGTATAAGCGCATACTTATGCAGCCAGGGTTGATTTCTTGCATCTGAGTCGCTAGGAGTACCGGTACTTTGCAGGTGAAGGGTGGCTATCTGACCTACCCAAGCCAATAGTGTCCTTGTCCATGTGAAGAACAAATTTGTGCAAACAATCGAGCAGCTGCGTAACCATTTCTGACGACTAACGGTCAAGCGGTCTTCAACCGGCCGCATCGACCTCAGCCCCTGATGAGTCTTTCAACTTTCATTTAGTGCGCCGCCTCACCATCATCATCTATCGCTCACCGGCCTCCACAAAAACAGCATGGTTCCGATCTCTGGCTGAGAGGATTGGCGGATAGCGAGCGTCTATCTATGCGAAGAACCTCTTTCGGTGGTGTTTCAGAATTAATGAAACTGATCCTGGGATTGGCGATCGCTGTTTATTCACACCAAAATACTCGAAATTAGTTATGGGACACTTACGAGTACAGCAGTGAAGATCGCGTAGCATTGCAACATGGAACTTGATGATTGCAACATGTGGCGTGATCAATTCTTCTTTTGAACAATTCACTTTGAAGATCGACATGGGCTTTAACTCAACACCATTCCAGGATCTCCTGCGAAAGGTTAACCTTCCGCTTCCTCTTCAAGGTCTACCTGTACAGTAGTATTATCGGCGGCTCCGTCGCGAAGCCTCAATAATAAACCCGGACACCATGTCTCTGAATCGTTTGTTTGAATGCGCCTATCCTACGAATATCTCCACGAAAGTCCCGCTTCTGAACCGGCGATCATATGAATGCTGGATAATTGACGAGCTTGCAAAGTTGGAAATAGTCAGCCCGAGATATAGAACGAGAATGCTACTGCTAAGGCGATCTCGGAGGAAAACGTAAGCAGCAAAACAAGTCTTCCAATAACAAAAATCGACGACAAATATCCTACCTAGACAGCATGAAGCTAGTGATTGTTACAACGGGTACTTCGCCTTGACATTCACCGGTAAATTGATCGTACAATTTGGTACTTGCACGTAACGTTGAGTGGCGTTCACGCGAAGATCTCCTGACGCATACGTGTGCGCCTATCTGACAACGAAGGGAATAGTAGACATTGAAAAACCCCGTCACATCATACCATGCATCTATGGGAACGAAGCACTGATCGCGAACTAGTTGCTCATGCATCCGTCAACGGAGATAACGAGACAGGCATACCGCCACCATCAACCCCGTACCTGAAACATCTCTTTGAGCAATTGGTTCCCGAGCAGGATTTTGCGGTACGCCTTTCGGCCCCACGATTTTGGCATGATAGCTGCGTAAGAGCTGACGTAGATAGGATAATTACGCTTCACTTGAATAGCAACCACGCTATTCCCCAGAAATAGCTTCTTTGCTAGTGAGGGACACTCCACTTGGTCCAATTAGTCCTTTTCATATATGCCGGCGGCAAACTTAGGGAGCGAGCCGCAAAACTCTAGAGCATCTGTAATAGTTGGGCTGTACAGAGTCTGAATCATGTGTGCGGAGCTGAGCAGCTGATGTGTGGCTGCCCGACCATAAAACGCCTTATTCGCTGTCCGTCGCCAAAAATTGAAACATTTGAAAAGCCTCATCATCCCCTCGAGAAAAAGCAAGATCACTTTGCGATCTTATCTCAATTAATGGAGTGATTGGCCGGCTCCTATAAGCCAAAGCGTGTACCCCTATAAGATATGCATTGTCAGCTGCTAAGCTTACTTCTTTGGAGCCATTCCATTGATATTGGTCCCCTATGAACCCTAAAGTCTTTTCTACGGACGTGCTGATGTTGAAAGACGCATAGCCCCATTCAACACTCATCTATCTTAGTACGACGTTCCTGGGACAGTTATACGAAAGCGAGGCCGATGCCGAGTCCGAAATAGGTAAAGAGGATCACGGCTGTTCGGACAGATATGCCATAGATTTCCTGCTTGGCCAAACAAGGACTAAGTCTTTAGAGACTCTCGTAACTCTATAGGTTATTATTAAAACACAGATATTATTCTGGGCTTTGTTCCTAAGCCCTTACTACACCGATGATCAAGTTTTACCTGTAAGAAGGGCTCGGAAAGATACTCAGACTGCGAATAATCATCTATAGGGCCGAGGGGGACTTGAAGGACTTAGCCCTTGTTTGGCCAAGCCGGAGATCTACAGTCTATACAATCCGAAGAGCCTCGCATATAGTTGCCGACTTTCCTTGCTCGCTTTCGTGTAGGTAGCTGGTTCGGATGACAGGTAATGCGGGGGCAAAGTAAGAGCCAAGGTTTCGTAGAGACACGCTCATCTGACTACATACATGATAATGCAGGTCTTGGCCTTAGATGCATGTCCCAGCTATTCGGTACGTGTAACACTACCAAGCCTCATTCTTATCTCATGCCATGTAGGTCTACATAGGAGGATGAAAAGCAAGAAAGCAGGCGCATACTACCTAGTACCTCCAGCTAGCTGCTACAAGAGAACAAGTTGCATATATATCTAATATGTAGCATACTTTGCGTATTGTAACACGTATCCGAATAGCTGAGACCTACATCTGAGACTGAGACCTGCGCATCCTGTATAGAGTCATACGAGTGTAAGACTTCAGCTGCTGGTCTACCCTTGGATCGACTAATCACCGGAAACAGCTGCACAAAAGAGTGAGACAGGCAATGAGACACAAGGTTAGCAACCGGAAGTGAGACCATTTAGACATATATACTGTATATCTCATATCTGCTAGAATAGGGGGACAAAGCCTTTATGGCTCCCCTGAAGCTCTAGAAGGTTATTCCAGCTCGGGGATTCCTCCAAGCCCTTGATTATGACTAACGGGCATTTCTGTACATATCTCGAGACTTGGGATGTAAGTCCCCTCACATGAATTTCAGCTTGTAAACCGTGGTTTAGAAGCCGACACTTTTTATCCGCCTCTATAGAATGCATCATATACCGATCTAGTGACAATGTTGAACATTTATAGGTCCGAATGATAAAATCCCATGACTTCGATTACCACGGCTGGATCATGTCCTTCCTGATGACCTTCCCCTCATCATGATCCCGCTTACCCTCAACGACATCCTTGAGGAAATGTCCGCCGACGGAGGGGTCTAGCGCGCCCATCTATGACAGTCTTAGTATTTGACCAGTTCCTGTTTAGTGACTCGTAATACTCACCTGTTTTAGCTTCTCCTCTCCGATTCCTCCGAGACCAGTGGCCAGGAATCCAGGAGAGACGGCCCAAACCTTCACGCCGTCGTTTAGGAGAAGTCTGCGCCACTCACGCATGAGCATGTTGAGGCCAGTCTTCGTACTGCGATATGACGTAGCCGCCATACCAACGACCTCCTTTGGCCAGCCAGCAGGCGGGGACGTGTTAAGACGCTTTAGCGGGGGGGTGTCATTCCTCTCAGTCTCAGCGAGAGTCGCGGTGCCGCTTGCCAGGAATATCAAGCGAGGGTCGGACGACTTCAGCAGTAGAGGCACGGCGAATGTCGTTAGGATGTGAGTGCCGGTGACGTTGACGTTCCACGAGGTATTCCACGCGTCTCTCAGCGACATCCTGCCAGTTATGATTTCATAGTCGAAGCTGGCGCCGCTGTTGTTGATTAGCACGTCCAGACGCCCGTATTTAGACGAGATCTCTGCTATGGCATTCTCAAGCAGCTCGTCGGATGTTAGGTCGACCTTCACTGTGCTGAGCGTCGAGACTGTCTGCGGATATTCCTTCTTTAACTCGGTGACTGTGACATCTCGGTCAGGTTTCATCGTTCGAGGATATTGACGGCATAAATAGCTATCATCTCGAATGATAGCTAGAAGGGAGAGGGGGACACTGAGTGGTTACTCACTAGCATCCTCTCCCTTTGAGATTGTGCGACATCCTATGATGATCTCATAGGCGGTCTGACTCTGCAAGAGAGCTTTGACGGCCTCCAGGCCAAGACCAGTGTTCCCTATATGCATGGTCAGCATGAGTTGTACGACTCTGCGAATCTTACGTGCATATACTGACCACCAGTGATGAGAAGTATTTTCTTATCTGTCGCCATGGTGAATGTACGGGTAGGGTTACAATGAGGTGTGTGTTTGGGTGTTTAACTAAACGTTCAAGATACGGTCACAGTGACTTTCGAAGGTAGTACAAGAATGTCGATCTTATATAACTGCATGTTCAGGGTATTATGCGCTTTGTTCTCGTGGAGTAGAGCTCGGAGGAGTTGGTGACGATAGTCGATATCATTGGCCGGTTCCGGCTCTACGTCGTTATTAGGTAACATTCTTCCAATCGTACAAGAGAGAAGCTCAGATCCATAGTTTTTAAATCCGAGGGCGAGTCCGCTCAGTTTCTCTCTATTAGGCATATACACGCATACGGTTGCTAATAAACACATGAATCGTTGATGCACTATATCTACGGTCTCCGAGGGGTCAATGAAGTCCGCTGCGGGGTCCGTCGACCGCCACTATTACCGAAGCAAAACTGGGGCGCTGAGGCTCGCGGCTTGGCACAGGTCAAGATCGGAAATAAGAAGTCGCGTCCGGTCATAAGATGGAGGAGCTTGGTAACTGAACGGTATATACGTCATCTCCTAGCACCGAATACCTATTGTAAGCAATGTGCTCCTATTCTCGTGATTGAAACAGCTTGGAGGTCAGAGAAGGCTCAATAAGTAGAGCCGTACATCTGCAGGAGTGGTACGTATGTCATTATTTCTATTGTACTCCGTATGTCCGTGTCATTATTGGCCGCATCGGCACCGTGACTTAAAAAGGGGAAATGTGGCGCTATGCATGTAAGTAAGTACTGTAGGTAACTAATCCCCCTCAAACTTTGGGGGTGTCAGCAACCCTCTGATTGGTCAGTTCAGTGTCTATACTTTATCTTGGTTACATAGTAGGTAGTTTGGTGATAAACAATCAATCAAAATAATGGAAGAAAAAAAGAAGGTTGGGGCCTACAGGTCCAGGGGGTCTCCCCATGGTGCTTATACATGTAAATATATAAACAACTTTTATTATTTAAATCGGAGTGCCTTATATTTTAATTCATAGCATGTTTAAAATAGAGCTTCGCTGGCCATCTTAGTGATCATTATGTACTCCGTACTATAGGTTCCCACTCGGTAGTTTGGTTATGTGCATAGTCCGTCTCTTTTTTCTCCTTTCCAAGTCACGGTGCCAGATCGGTCACCCCAATTAGCAGCTCTTGGCGACGATGCCTGGGTACCGGCGATGCTAAACACCAAGAGATGGCATCCTTAGCCGAATGCTATAAACTGAAGCTGTCTTGTTTCCATTTCTCTTGCCGCCATCACATTTAAAACGGCTATTGAGATGGAGTTAGGGTAAAACATAATGCTCAAGGGCGGGCTTAAATGACTAAGCCCATTACGACAATACTTGCTTCGACCGAAACCTGTGTGCCCGCGCGCTTTTACGCGGCACCGAGAGATTATTCATCCGAACAAGCCCAATAGGATTTTAAGACACGTGTAATATATATGCATCATGATCGCATTTGCAGTTCTATATAAATCAAGATTCGAAGCCTCTCAGTAAGTACCTATTCTTACCTCTAGCAACTTACCCTCAAGGTATGGTATCTGCGCTATTTGAAGTATCTTCGATCCGGTTTTAGAACATTGCAGCAAAATGGCGAAACTCACTCTTAACAACCCGACAATCCCTCTGGATTCTACCATCCTCGTCACCGGGGCCAACGGACTCATCGCCTCCTGGATCGTCGACAAGTTTCTCGCAGCGGGGTATCGAGTGCGTGGAACTGTGCGCAGCATCTCTCGCTGCTCTTGGATGGAGTCTTTCTTCGCCGATCGCTACGAGCCCGGTCGCTTCGAGCTCATCGAAGTATCGAACTTCAGTGCCCCAGGGGCATGGGACTTGTCGGTCAAGGGCGTGGCCGGCGTGGTTGGCGTGGCTGGACAAGCGGGCTTGGAACTCGTGGATATCGACGCTGCATTGGACCTCGAGTTCCCATTCGTCACCGGACTATTGAAGGCGGCCAAAGATGAGCCAAGCGTTAAGTCGGTGATCTTCACTAGCTCAGCTTGGGCTGCGTTTACGCCCGATCCGAGTAAGAAGGTCACACTGCATGAGTGGTCATACAATGATGACGCGGTCCGTCTCGTGCGCAGCAATGCTTCTCAGGAAGAAAAGGGAATCGCGCCATACATGGCTTTCAAGACTATCCTCGAGCAGCGCATCTGGGACTGGATTCGTGCAGAGAAGCCGTCGTACACGTTCAATACGATCCTCCCCCAAACCGTCTTCGGACCGACGGTGAGTCCCGAGAATCAAGGCATCCAGAGCACCTGTGGCTTGGTCAAGTTTCTGCGGGATGGGGTCCACTTGGATCTGCTCGCCAGCGTGCGTGCCCAGAAATCCATCGACGCGCGGGATCTTGGGCTGCTGTATGTTGCGGCTCTCACCACGCCGGGCGTCAACGGCGAGCGCCTTTTCGCATGTGGGAGCAAGTATAGCTTCTTCCGTATCTCGCGGATCCTACAGGAACTCGAACCTGAGAGGAAAATACCGACAGTGAGAGACGATGGTTGGGACCAGATGGAAGTTCCGAATCAGAGAGCGGAAGGCTTGGTGCGTTCTCTAAAGGGGCAGGGATGGGCAACGTTAGAAGACAGCATTGCGGAGTGCTTGAAGAGTATCAAGCAGTTGGAAGGTTAGTCTCGAGATGTTGCGTTGCCACCGGGTTATTCTGCCATTGTTGCCATCACAGTCTCTATGTTTCCCCCTGAAATCAAAGAATATGAAACAATCCATGGTCTTCTCACGTCCTCCTCACCGTATCCGCGTACCCCCTTTATGTGAGAAGGAAATCCAACTTGTGCGTGTTCTAGGAACAATACCTTTATTAAGAACACAAGGCCTGTTTGACCCTGTGGAAGGGGTATAAAAGGGGCCATTCATCCTCCCCCTTTCAAGCCTCAGCAACAAAAGCCTCAGTAACAAAAGTCTCAACCTACTAAGTGATAGAGACATTGTCATCAAAGGAATTCCATTTAACATAAAGGTTCGGCAAGGGATAGCTTCAAGCCCTCTCAAGAATACACGCTAACCATTAGTATCTGCTTTCACCCACCAGAAAGCATTTCGAATACGTTTCCAGCTCTCACCCCCTATTCGTTTCATCATGTGCATTTGCTATGAGTCTGCATACCCCTGCGGTCATAAAAAGTCTCGCTGGGAGTTATGCAATAAAGCAAAAGCTTCGAGTCTGCTACGGCTCGGAAAGCCAGCGCCCCCTTGCGACAGGAGCGCAAAGAAAGAGGAGCCGGCTAACCTAGACGAGACTTGCGGGTCGACGTGTCTAACCAGGCCGTATAAATGTAATCAATGTAATAGCCCAAGAAAACAGCTGGCTTGGCGATGCACCGACTGCAAAGGTCTTCGCGACAACACTGTACAGGTCTGGAGTCCTTGCCCGTGTCCTTCCCACCCACACCCTTGTGGCGAGTCGATGATTGGGGCTTCTTTATGCAAGAAATGCTTAAATGAGTGCTTGCTAAAAGAGTCATGATGAAGTAAGTGCCTAACGCGTTACTTTTGCTCAAACTAGCCCACCAGGAGGACTATGGAAAGTCTCCTTCAACATTGTGACAAATGCTGGGTAAGATGGTGAGCGAGCGGAAAAGTAATCAGCAGCAGTTTAGATAGATTAACATGAGCATAAGTTAATATAAGTAAAAAATGTAATGAATTTCTCTATTCCTAGAATTATGCTAGTTATGTGTCGGTGGTTCATGCCGTCGCTAATATGCTTGTGATGCATTCTGGAACAGAATTCTGCGTGTCGGTACCAGTTTACCTCGCTCACTCATACTGGCATATTAATGATTCCGAGCTTACACGAGAGGTCGGTAGAGAATAGATCATGTCGTGACTTGGTAATGTCATACCTAGTGCATTGGCCCCGGGAGCTTTCTGAAATAACGCGACTTGTAGAGACCTTCAAAATATAGTCTTCCGGTTTCTATCCGTAGCGTAACTGCCAACAGAGCAAGATAACCGAATCGGCTGAAAGATTACCATGCTCTCCATACATCGGTCGCCATTCCATGAGCGCTACTAGTTCAAACCGGTGCCGCATTAATAGGTAAAGACAACGCTGTAGTACCGGAACGATAGGGGCTAGGGAAATAGCCTCTATTAATGGTGTCTTGCGTAACCGATCGAGTATAATGCTGTCAGAAGCATAGTCGTTCAGTCGGCGACGACAATCAGTGTTTTAGAGGGCCTGGGCCTCATTTGGCATGGAATTGTTGGGTTCGCGTATATCTTGAAGGTCACTATCCCACAACTTCAATTATAGAGGCGGCTACCGGCTGAGCATTGAACTGTGCTTGCGCTTCGTATCGGGGCCTTTCGCGGATAAAAGGGGTAAGTCCTTTAAGTAGAATTTGCTAAGCCAGGTTGACAAAGTACTGTTAGCATAAAAAAGATAGACTTATAAGGATTGCAATCATGCAGTCAAGTCCGATGTCTTTCCTTGCTCACCGGGGAAACGCGTGCTCAGCAATCACCTGGAGGACTTTGGGGACGACTCTGATGTGATCGTATGAGTAAGCAGTAGGCCGTCATGTCCATCTTGCAAACCCAGACAAAAGGTTAGACGACTCAGGAACGATTCGTTAACCGTTTCATCTCGGGGGCAACTGTGCTTCCATGAATGGCAGGTTTAGAGCGTCCCAGGCAGGATCATTCCAATACTGGTCTGGAAACACCATGTCGGTAGTCCATGGATCGAGCATTTGGGTCGTGGGTGGTCCAAAGATGTCGGGCGGAATCAGGCCAGAATCCGGGGAAATGGACTGTGAGGCTGGCGGGATAAGGGGTTCGGTATTGGGCGTTGTATCATCCCTGCGTTTCCTCGAAGCTGCTCGCATGCCCTGCATCAAAATATACACCCCAACTCTATCTCCAGGTGCAGGCCGTTGTGGATCGAAGGTTATCGGGCCCTGACATAGTTCCTCAAATGCCTTGGCGACGCGGGCTAACTCATCGGTCGGAGAAGCAGAAATCGACATGAATATGGAGTAGGACATGACTACATGATTTGCGGCCAACTGTTGCTCTTCTGCTGAAGCCGTGCTCTTGAGACCGAAATACCGGAGGAGAAATGCGGTTGTAAAAGCGAGCCCCTTGAAGTAGGCCTTAGGAAGAGCCCGCTCCTGTTGTAGAGTTGGCACACCGTGATTATCGGAGGAATTGTCGTTGTGCCGCATATTTGCAAGGTAAATGATGCGGAGAGACGTCGAGAACGACAACTTGAGGAGAATGTCGCGGGCTGTGCTACCTACACGGTCTCTTGAGATCACTAGCACATACATCTGTAACTTCGCAATTAGAGTATCGAACTCGAGCATTCGAGGCCACTGGTCAGGGTAGGACATTCTCAAGCCATCAAGTTCCCGATCGAGGAGATGAAGGATGGAGGAGTCGATCGCGCCATCATTGGCGGTGTGTGAAAGGACGTTGGTGAAGTCGGTTATGATGGCTTGCAATTTAATCTCGCCCGCAAACTCGCGCGGGATGGGGTATTCTTGTAGACACGCGGTAACTCTTGCCAATTCCGACGAGCTGTCTATTATGGCGGGTAGGCCAAGGTGCATACTCAAGCTAGATGCCATCTATCAGTGTCTCTTAGCTCATAAACGCACGGGTGATCAAGTACATACGAACCGCTCACGTAGAAACACCCAAGCCAGGTTGTGATCCTCTCAAGGGGCGTTCCCACATATCCGCTTCTGCATCGGGACGGTTGCGACGGACTGGGCCGGTGAAGGCCTAGATATAAAGCGGAATTCACTGCAATCCCGGAGTATACCCAGCTTGGGTCTTCCCTCTGTGATATTGGCGTGTTAACTGACAGGACACCTACCATAGGAGTTGCATATTGAGGTAATCATACACGTATGAGGACCGTAACTGGGAACACTGACCTGTGAATGCACTGGCATCGGCCACATACATAAGAGCAGCAAAGCCCGGATCTTTTGCAGAGGTAGAGGCGCTTGCAATGCCTCGGTCCTCACCATGTCTTTGAACGGCTGTGCTATCTGATTGAAGAGCTGCTCGAATAAAGGGGTTGTCGTGCGTGCAGAAACGATTATTATAATGGTCCAGAACAGGAAAGGCGAAGAACGATGAATAGTGTTGATATTAATCGAGACAAGCACTGGAAGCTTGGGATGAAGAAGGGTCGCGAATCTAAGGACCAGCGTCAATAGGCCTTGCATCGTAAAAGGGGTAGAGCAAATATCGCACAGAATTTAGCCACCTACATTCTGAAGGCTTCAATCGCAGTCTCCGCGCTAATGACGACGCAACCTATCTCCACAGTGTCAATGGCTAGATCGAAATCGTCTGCGGGTATAGCCGACGGAGAGTTTCCTGCTGCGTCAGTATCGAAGCCGGATTCGTCGGTACTTGTGGTCGATGTCGCTCCGGGCTTGAGGCCCTGATTTCGGAGTTCATTCAGCTCTTTGGACATAGCCTCTATCCGCCTTTAAACCATAGAGTCACATAGGTTAGTGAGGGTTCATGATGGGGGATATTCCTTATCGTACTTTCTAGCGGGTGTCCGCCGGAAGGACGGGTCCACGATGCATTGCAACTCTCTCAACTGGCATCGACTACAAGGATTTGGGAAGCGTTCCCGAGAATCGCAGCGCAACTATCAAAATGTCTCAGCATCACCTCAAGTCGGCATACAGCGGGATGGGCCAAACACACTTTGGACTGCTTACACTCAGTACAGGTTCGTACAGCCCTAGGGCCAGGCCAATTTGATATTGCCGTCGCAGTAGCCATGATGATCGTCACTTGCATCAAGTAATCGAATGCTTGATTATTGTTTATATAATATTAGAGAAGGTTCCGGACCAACAGTAACGGAGCAGTTATACAGTGGGCTTACTTCCTTATATCGTTGGAGAAGTGTCTATCAATAACAACGGGCTAACAAAAACTGCATCTCGCTGCATGAATGCTGCCTACCCTGTGGGGGTGACGGTCTGGGGAGCTGACAATTCCCGTGCTTGGGTTCTCTAGTCTCAGGCATAGGGCAGACCAGTGACGCGTGGTGGATGAGCCACTACCCAAACAGGTAAGGCAAGGGGCTGGCCCGCTTTGCGCCAGTCCGGCAGTCCCTAGCCAGTTTCAAACGAGCAGGGAAAAGTTGTCGTCTGAGCATAGGAAGTAAATAAGGTTTGTTGTTTTGCGCTTTTATGTCTGAGCTTGTTAATTCCTTGTCTTTAGTGTAAGAGCAACTTAGAGTGTATATTTTTGTGAGCGAGAAATGTAGTAGTATACTTTATCCTTCTTCCTTAAGGCTCCAGCGTAGGAATATGAATTAAGAACCTATTTGGCTTAGCTAATCCTTCAAGGACACCTAGACCGAGGTATCTCAAGTATCACCGCCACGATTCCTAATTATATCCCTTGTTCATCGATCGATTTTAAAATTTGTCTCCAAACCTACATGACTCGTGAATGGATGCATATACGAAGGACAGTGACAACGGTAACTTTTTGCGAGACAAGATTCGTATTGACCGTGGCTGAGACTTCACGCCTTGACCATCGCCCGAGGATTTTCCGTGACTGCGACCTCAGGACCAAGCTTTCATCCTTGTCAGTCGGCTCTCGGCGAACAAATTGTGGGCCTTCTTAGATTAGGGAATCAGGGGGAATATATTGGATAGTAGCTGGTCTGGCGTGTTGAAAACAATTGACTCCTAGAAATAAACATAGCACGCTGTTAGAAACGTTGAGTTGTAGGCATGAAGCCTGTACAATCATATTTGAGCAGGGCAGACACCTCCCTTAGGAGAGAATGTCCTTGAAGTTGATCGACGCTGTCAAAGCGTCCAAAAGTACACTACAGCATACAAGTGGCTAGCACGATCTCGGAATTAGCGTTTAAGCTATCGCCGAGTTTGTCCCGCTTTGTCAGCGAATATGCCTGTCATCTGATACTAGTATACTAGCCGGGTTAAGCTTGTCGTTATGTGTCTGTCACATTGTCGAATAGGTATCAGATACATGTGAGATAAAATATACATGAGATTTATCATTCTATCATCGAACCCATACCCATCCATACCCATCCAGATCGTCGCGAGGCCGATAGCTCCGCTTGAGATAATCGTTATAAATGAGAGACACCCAGCATTCAAAGCTGATCAAATCGCCAGACTCTAAAATGAAACAAGTAAAATCCCCCGCCAATCCTGACCGCGCCCTATGTCTGTTGCACTACCCAAACGGGCTTGTGTGTATTCTTGGTTTCCACTATCATCAAAGCGCTGGGTTAATCCAAGGCTAAGCTCGACCCGGTAGTTCAAGGACAGACAGTGTCAACATAGTTGTTATTTGTGAAGGCGAAAACATAGTCGTTGGTGTAGTGGTCGTCGCCTCGCCATTGTCCCTGTAGCATGTTAATGACCTGAAGCATAGATATAGAAACAAGGTGGAAACTTACATCATTAGTTGCATAGCTGGCATCCCAGGACTGTGTGTACATAGCGCAGTACTGACCCTCCGACTGGCCGTTTTTCTGCGACATATATGTCACGAAGAATTGACAAATCTTGGGATCGCCGGTCTCAGGGGGGTGCGCGGTGTTGTACTCATTCTGGGAGACACAAGCTGCCGCGCACAGACCGACATCAAAGAAGCTGGAGGTGAAAATCTTGGCGCCCATGTAAGTGTCCTGGCCCAGGCAGTTCAAGGGTGCGTTGATCGACGCATTGCCGAGAGAGACGCCGTTCCAACCAGGTATCGGGGACGTATTGCCTTTCATGTAGCCGTTAGAGCCGGCGATCACCACGTGGAACTGGTCCCTCCATTGGCCTTCGTTCTTGGCATTCTCGGCCGAGATGTAGTCGCCCCAGTAGACGCACTTGATCACGGTATTCGACGCGGGGTTTTCGCAGCCCTCGCCGGGGACGAAGCTAGGATCCCTCTCGAAATAAATATTGAAACCGGAGCAAGAGTCGACGTTGTTGCACCGCCGAGCGCACTCTGCGGTGTCATAAGAGTCGAGTGTACTGAAACCTGAGTAACCGTACGCACTGTTAGAGGCCTTCAGATTGCTGAAAGTCTGGAAATAGCCGGCAGGCACGGGGGCAGAAGTGGCCGCGTTCGTGAAGCCAGGGAAGGCGAGGAACGCCTCGGCTGTGTCTGTGTCAGGGACGGGCCCAGCGCCTAGCGGGAGGGGTGCGCAAGCATCATTCGTTCTTGTCTCGATGCTACGCTTGGCCACAGCTTCTACAGGAAGCGGAGTTGCGGTGGCAGCCTGAGTTGCAGCAGGCAGGTCGAACGAGACTGTATGAGGCTGCTCCTCGATGGTATCAGTGTGAATTGACGGCTGTGGTGCTGCATCGAGGAGGTCAAAGTTAAGTAGCTGGCGAGGCTGTAGTGGTGAAGCGCCAGCGAGAGACACTAAGGTGCTTATGAGATAAGTTCTTGACTTCATAGTGGTAAGTTTGAGAAAGTAAATGTAAGAAGTATGTAGATGTTACGAGGCGTTACGAAGTGTTGTGAGGAGATGATGATGATTGTGATGATGATGAGTTAGAACAGACTGCTTTTCTAAAGGGCCATCACCTCGTTATATACACAATTGACTGCATCACATAAGCGCCTGTGGTTAAATTCCCAGAGTTGTGCTTCTCAGGGTTGGTTCGGCGACAGGTCTCAGGCGTCTCCGAACCACGTGTCTCGAGAGTACGGTGTACCTGAGTATAAGCGGGAAGGCCACAAAACACGACATCATCTTGACTGAGCTTCTAAGGACCTGACCGAAGGCAGCAGTAACTATTGACGTGTTTTTACGAGGCCGAGTTAGCGCTCACGATCATTAGGTGAAAACTTGTAGCTGAAAATTCGAACGATCGTAAGCACCGGACCTTCAGCTATCGAGACTAAGGCATTACCAGCCTTCACATAGAATCTGAGGCGGTTAGTTGTGATAGTTCCGCCAGCAGAGAGAGCCTGATGATTAGGCGTTGTGATAGAATATGGGTGAGGTTGGCCCAAACACTTCAACTTCATTGGAACATGCAGAATCCACTACTCAGCTATCACAAAAACCGCTAGGTGTTTAGTCAAAGCCTCTGTAACTACGAGGCGGGAGGATGGGCTTACCGAGCGGGCCTAGCTGTAAGGCGGTGGAGTGTTTAACAGATGGACTTTGTGGCGGTCTATGATCTGACAAAAACCATGATGCTTGAACGTTCATCGAGCACTGGTGGTGATACTCAAGCTCGGTCAAGTGATTCACCTGGAATGGTACCTAACACTCAACCCGAGTTGAAACCTGAGGTGCCTGGTTAGGCCTTACCGGCCAGCGAAACCAATCACGAGTTCAAATTGATGCAACCAGTTATCCAACGTGCGTACAGCAAGTAGATAGTGAAGTATAGGTGGCTCCCCCATAAAGCAAGCGGGCGTATCTCAATTAGGAACATGCTCCGAATAACAAACGTACCAACGACGGACACGGAAGCGGATTGAGGCGTCACGCTATATCGTTACAAGGTAGTCAAGGCTCGACAAACTATGCTGTCTTGTGGTAAGTATAGCGCTAGTCAAGGATTTCTCCGGAGCAACCCAGCTTGGCGGGGCTGAGCGTACCATTTCCGGGGCGATGGGCTCGAACTATTGAGGAATAAGGATACCCTGTGGCCCGCGCTTTAGAGCGTAGTGTTGCAGGACTGGAATGTAGATTATTTGGTTGCGAGCTCCGGATGACGTTCCAGCGTCGTATCACCTGAGCTGGCTCCATCTGTTCGGCATGTCTCTGATGACGAAGTTCGAGGTAGCATCAAGTCCGATCGGTCGTACGACCAGAGATAGTACACCGGTTGGAACTTGCAAAAATAGCAACGCCACAAACAGGTGTGCTGTAGAGTTCCATTTTGAGCCTCTGCCAATCTATAGCCACATGTCTCGGCGTCCTGAATTGGACCTGGGATGGTCTGCAATAGGCCGACTTGCTTCGTGCTGTGACATAACACGAGATAACATAGACCATGTGTTCAGCTGGCGCCATGTGGCCTTAGGCTTGAGATCCAATTGCTCGGGAAATAGGGAGATGGGGAAATGGAGAAACGGCGGGACCGAGACAGTCATGCGTTTTCACAAGCCTAAGGTGAGTAAACAAGACACTAACCTTGTTGCAAAGCTGTGAACATACGTAAGATCATCCCTTTCCCTCCAATCATCCTCTCATGATTTAGGCGACTAGAACTTGACGGCGACCCTAAATACGAAGTATATCGGTATAACTGCTTATAATCGCGTGAGCTTCGCTGCTGGCTGGTATGTCCGTATTGTCATGAGGATGAGGAGAGGGGAAATGGGATATGCGTTGAGACCATAAAGAGCGCAAAGAGAGCTGAACAGCAACTACCCAATAGGCTTTCGAGGTTGAGATAAGCGAGGAGCCACTGAGACTAAACGTAGTGTACACGTCCCACTTATCAGGTACAGCTCCCAAAATGGCATCCTGATGAGTAGCGGCCGACCCGGGAGCATGGAATCATTGGGTCGTTCTGGATTTCAATAAAAGTGCCTTGCTTTATCTAGCCGAGCAAAAGGAATCCGGCCACGCGCATTGCGTATTCCCACCCTCCAAGAATAACAATACGTTCCATCCGCAGGTGAACGAAAATACCTACATAGCGAGAACATATAGATAGACTTCAATATTCACACGGGCTTCGGTTTTTGCATAGGCACAGTTATACTACCCAAGACTATACTGTACTGCTAAGACTAAAGGAGTCTGGAGTCTGCGGGGATGCTATGCTGTTGAGACCTATTGTTGTTGTTAGTGGCGCTTACGATCAGCGTAGGGATGATCACAAGCCATAACTCTGAGACAGAACATACCTTTGAACATCAATATAATGAGCCAATAAGCAAAAACGTTACACTCTTCCATATTCGTCTCCGTAAACTACCAACTTAGTAGTAATAAGTAGGTGGGCATATATGTAGTAAATTGCTTCGTAGGTTGGATGCCTAATAATGTTATATGGTTATTTTATCCCGGGTGGCCCACTTAAGTGTAGCTTATGGTAGATCTTCTCAGATCTCTTTAGATCTCCTAGCCACGTGCATGGAGCGCCGAACCGCCCAGCCGGCGATAAAGACCTGACACATAAATTGATAGATGTGTCAATCCCCTGGATGCAAGGAACACTGACCGGAGCCCCACAATCACTGTAATGGAGGCTTATCTAATGCCAGCATACGGAGTACTAACCTGGCCTAATGCGTTTCTTCTCACATTGAGTCTCTTATAAAGAATCGTTTAGACTGATCACTACTCCAAAGAGGATAAGGCGTAACAATAACTTGTCATAACTAGGTTGAGTATTGGCAGTTATATGTATATATAAAATCATTTTGAGTATAAATAGTAGTTATGAGGAGGGTGAATAGTAGATAAGATACGAGTTAGTCTCATGCTCAATGGTCAAGTCATTCAATGGTAAATCCTAGTCAGGTACCCACTAAATCCAGAGTGAATGAACCAACAATGAGAAACAACACCTCAGCAAGGGATAAGAATGATAAATGATAGAAATATATGAAGTAAATCAATTGGAAATCTTTTCTCCTCTCATGAACACTTCTGTGATTTTACAAGGCCATTGTGCTGTCATTCACGGCTGGCCGCAGTGCACGGACTCATACCTATTCACCAAATGCAGTAATTATCGAGAGATCTACAGCATTTAATTGGTCCAAGCGCCATTGGTGAAGCATCAGGCATAGACACAAGTCAACAACACCAACATTACACCTATTATTATCTAGCAGCTAGTGAATGAGGCTCTGTGGGGCAAACAAGCAAACTTCTTACCAAATTTGGAGAGGAAGGGGAACAAAGAGGTGAATGAAGTGTACATATAAATTCTATGTGGCCCGCCTATTCTTCGTTTATGAGCAAGACTGACCATCAGTGGAACACAAATCACCAACACCTTCATAAACACAAAATCCGGAGTTTTGTCCTGTCACCTTTTTCTTTGCTTATCTCGTCTCTTCTCCTCTACGCTCACCAGTTGAGAATTATACAAAAACCAAGGTTGCCTGAATATTGTTGCACTACAATGCCGAAACGCACAAAAAACATAGCCCGGGCTCAACAGCGAGTTGAAGCCAAGGCTCAGACATCCAGCCAGCAAAAAAGGAGCAATACATACAATCCCAAGCCTAAGAAGACAGACTCGGTGCAATCATCTCAATGCCACGAAATCTCCCCGGTTTCCATCACCCCAACCCTCGGCACCCGTTTCGCCAGTCTACCAGCAGAACTTCGCGCCGAGATCTTCGCATGGCTCCTCGTGCGGCCTGTAAAGTGGTCGGCAGAGCACGAAACGGACTGTCCCTTACGAAACCCGGAAGAGACGAGCTCACCATTCGAAGACATCCGGCCGCGTATGGACCCCAGCCGCGTGACGTGTCCCTTGGCATATTGTGGTAGCCCAGCGAGCCGATGGCACAGTCGCAAGCGGTCAATCTACAAAGATCCCTGGCGCAGCGAGTGGGCACCGGTCATCACGAACGAGTTCCTGTGCTCCGTCTGCTGGGACGCCAGGTTCCGCTCCCACCACGCACCACGCATCGATAGCCTCCCGTGCTTGTGTGCTAGGAAACGACGCGATGGGCTTGCTTCTCTGCTAGTATGTAAGAACTGGTATGACGAGGGCGCGAGAGTATGTGTTCTAGCTGAAATAACCGTGAATTAATTCGCCGACTGACGAATCTAGGTCTTGTACTCACGCAACACCTTCGCGTTTGCAACCCCGGGCGAATGCACCGAATTCTTTACCAATTTGAACCCGCGCTGGTCCGCCCTCGTCAGCAAGGTCAGTTTGCTGACTCTCGCACCCGTCCGCGAGGATGATGAGTCCACTGGCGACGAGCTCGAGACTGCGGCCGTCGATACGCGGGAGATGCGCCAGGCGTGGGACAAGCTATGGAAGCTGCCGGCGCTCAGCGAGCTGGAGCTTGACTCTCTATTTCTGACACGCTTGGATTGCGTGCGCATTTTCCGCGGGAAATCGCTCAAGAATGTTCGGAAGATCAAATTCACACAGTCTCTGCCTCTGCTGCTCAAAGAGGCGCCGAGGGAGTTTGTGTGGCCACGTCGGGCGCTCCGGGAGGCGATTGAGAGTAACGACTTCTCGGTCGATGTGGCTAGGGGGATCAAGGGTTTGCGGTATGGCTGGGTGAAAGGGGCGGATCGTGGTGATGCTCAGGCGGTTGTGAAGGAGAAGAAGCGCTATAGTGCTAGATTCGCGACGGACAGGGTTGAAGAGGACGAAGATGAGGAAGAGCGGATGAAATCTATCTAGTGGCTATGGATACATCTAGGTACGGTGAGAAAACAACCACGGATCACGGACGCTTAGCATATTGTAAAGTCATCCGCCTCATCTAAGAAAAGCATTTTCTTGGAATGAATTCATGTACCATTCACGGAAACTCATGGGGAGGTTAGTTTGGCTATAAATGAACCTAAACCTCAAGAACCCAAATTTGGTTAGTGCATATTGGTCGGATGCTTGTAGTATCACGTTGACGAGTTAGTTGTAAGCTGAACATGGTCATCCTCACGCGAAGAGCCCTTTCAAGATGAAGGACCGCTTGGGTAAATAATACAAACTGTGATATTATATATACTGTAGCTATATATACGTCCCCCCACCATATATATACTGGAACTGTGGATACATAATGTTACTTTTGCATATAATGAGGTTTGTATCCTGTAGTCGTGAGAGCAGCGGACACGCTCTATATTGAGCATCATGCGCTGAAGTCGTGTGGCCTAATTGAGGGTAGAGTATGGACTACCCAGGGTTGTTCACGCCACCGCAGTCAAAGGAACACTACTACTTCCAGGGCTCCTAGGTAGGTCTTCTTTGAGTGACTGTGCGAACGACGAGCGCCTGCGCATCGACGGGCCTTTGAAATATATGGCGAAGGTTGCCACAACCAAAATCATACTAATACAAGCAAGAACAGAATTGGCGGTCTGGAGAGCATGCTTGCCATGGAATGCGTTGTAGTATGGACCTGCAAACCAAGTCAAGATGCCTGCCAAGAAGTCGCGTGCAAATCCATTACCTCCTGTGGCGGACGCCGAATAGGGGCCGTAAGACGCGACCATGTAATCGATCGTCGCCATGTAGATGGTATAGTTCGCAACGCCGATCAATACACACCCGATCATCGGCGTGATCCACGGGACAGATTGGGTACTCGTCCAAGCAAATATGAGCAATCCGATAGGAAGGCAGGGTGCGGTATAAAGTAGCCACCACATTCGAGATTCGTATTGGGCATGTTCGCAGTCGGGGTTCTGTATTCGAAGACGACGGTTGCGTCTGATAACGGGTATGAAAAGAACATACGCCAAGATGTATGCTAGGCCAAAGGAGATGAAAGCCTAGTAATGACCGGTTAAGGTATGCTCAAATGGGCGGGTTGAATTGGGACAACTCACTAATCCTGTCTGAATAGTTGAAAAATTCCATAATCCGAACACCAATCCGAACGATTGAATTTGCATAAAGATCAAAGCATCACTAAACCCAGAGAGCGCGGATAAAACCAGGACTATAGGCTCCGTGATGAACATGCGAAAAGGACGAAACCAGATCGTCAACATTTCTCGGGGCATCAAGAACTGCTTCCACGTCTTATGCTCGGTTGGGCCAGATACTCCGGGTATGATTCCGGTTTTGCGTAGATACTTGGCATGAGCATCGAGACGCACGGTATCGCGAGTTTCCGGCACCAGAACAAGATGTAGAAGTTGAACGAAGGCACCGAAGATTAACTGGATCCAGATTGTCCACCGCCACTCTAAATATGTCTGGACGAAGCCACCGATGATTGGGCCAACGATAGATCCACCAACAGACGATAGAACAATAAATGCAAGGGGATACTCTTGTTCCTTTGCCGGGAACATATCTGCCACCATGCCGAGAGTGACGCTACCCCCGGCGGAGAACAGTCCACCAAAGGCACGACCGACGAATATCGATGTGATGCCGTTGGGGGCTAGTGCTACCGGCAAGCAGCAGATGTTGACAAGGAAGAGAGAGCCCTGAAGAACAATCTTCCGGCCAAGTTCCTCAGACCATGGTGCCCAACTAGTAAGAAGTATTAGTAAGCGGATCGGGCACATAGAGATGAATGGATCGACTAACAGCTCGCAGCCGAAGGCATAGGCTATAAGAAAGATGGCGGCACCAGTAACAGTCGTTTGATGGGAGACATTGAATTCCTTGGCAATACCGGCCTGTCCATTGGCATATAGAGAGGTGTTGAAATTCATGGAAGTCTGTACAAGGAAGATGACACTGAGGATCATCCACTTCCTCCAAGTTGAAAACCGCAGTGCAAGGACCTCCGGGTTAGTCTGCTGGGTGATAATATGCTGTAAATCGTATTCCGGTGGAGTAATGACTGCTTCTAAACTATTGTCGGAAGGCACCGCCTTCTCATTGGGTAATATGCCATCTGCTGCTAAAGGCGATCCCCTTTCTGGCAACGGTGAGGGCAACATCTTGCGATTCCAGGAATGACTCCTGGTGGTGAAGACAATAAGAAATCCGATATGAAGGCAAAGTATCAGAGGGAAGTCTAATATGGACGGAGGAGAGAAGGAGGGAAGGAGGGTGGGAGGCCCAGTTCCGCAGTTATTTTCCTAGACACGAGACGGGAGGGAATGTGTTCTTAAGTAGCCATAGGAAGATTCAACAGAGGTCGATTAACGAAGACTGAAGTGTACAGCCCGGACCGGGATTCGGGTTTTTAGAGTTTCTATATGCAGGCCACGCCCCACGAACGGACAATGTACGGTCACTCGGGTCATCTTGGCCGGTTTAGAAGAACACGAAAAGGGATGTGCCTTGACCACGGTCTCAAGATGTGAATACTGACGTAGCCGATTTAGAAATCAACAAGGTGGCATACAGGATGCGTTCAACAATACAGTAAATAATAGAGCGGCAACGCCAGTCTCTGTCGAGATATAGACCCTCTAGCCCGCTTCTTGCTGGTATTACCGAAACTCAAAAAGTGTAGAGCTCACCTAATCTATGTCATCTGACACTCTTATGTATGGTTTCGGGGCCGTCTAGATCAGCCGGCACGGGCATGAACAGGGTAGCGCTGGACTACGAAGTTAAATATGGGCAAGCTGTGACGCACGGGGGCCATTGTAGTTGAAGTATAATCAATAGATTATCACCGCCAGCTCAGCATCATAACAGGTTTTATCTGGAAGTCGTTTAGCCTAGATTATAGACTTCTAGCATAGCAAATCGGCGAGAAGAATTGGAGAAACGGGAAGAGACATTGGAGATCACAGAGCAAAGTGACCAAGAGCTGAAAGGTATCTCGCTAGAGTTTACTAAATTGTGCACAAAAAATTTATTATGTTGGGGAAAGAAAGATTTCCTCGACAGGACGCAGTTGGTGGACCAGGAAGGTCGTCGTTGATATCTAGCCTCCAGACCAGGCACCAGGGACAGGGGTATAAGGGGCGATCCCCAAGATTTGGCCAGTTTAGCGCCGATTTTCTGGGGTGCTTAAGGTACAGCCTTGATTCATGAAACTATAATAATAGTGATAATCCTTGATAAATGGTACCTTGCTGGCTATGGGTTGGAAAATGTCGTGGGATCGTAGAAGCAAGGAAACTATCATGGCAAAATCATGATGGTTTCCAATTCAGGCTGGTTCTCAGCCGTATTTGGATTTTATGCTTCAAGATGGCTATGAATTCGAAACTGCCATTGAAGTATAGCAAAAATAACGCTGCTATTACTCCGTATATGTCTTAGGTGGTAAGTAACCAAAATGGTTTTCTGATACGATAGCATTGATCGTCTCTCAGGGGCACCTCAGGGACCCAGGTCCTGGGATTGGAGCGTAATCTCGTGAATATAATATCCATTGTATATGCAATTATGCAAATAACCCAGTATACCGCTACGAAGGTATTACATAAGCAGAGAGAGACCATTATTTCTGTTGATAAGATAAGGTTCTTCAGCCACATTCAATGGGCAGCGGCAGCCCCAAACCTTCGCCTCTTCCCGTGACAACATCTCTTTCAAGTCATCACGAGCTACGAGCGCGACTCGAGCTGCAGACATCGCCATGCCTCCCCAAATCAAGCAAGACCTGAACCGCTCAGGTTGGGAGTCTACGGACTTTCCGTCAGTCTGTGAGAACTGCCTGCCGCCGAACCCTTACGTCAAGATGCTCAAGGAGGACTACGGCGCCGAATGCAAGATCTGCACGCGGCCGTTCACCGTTTTCTCGTGGCCCGCCGACCGCGCCCACGGACGCAAGAAGCGCACCAACATCTGCCTCACCTGCGCGCGCATGAAGAACTGCTGCCAGTGCTGCATGCTGGACCTGCAGTTTGGCCTGCCCATCCAACTACGAGACGCCGCGCTCAAGATGGTCGCGCCCGGCCCGTCCAGCGAGATCAACCGCGAGTACTACGCGCAAAACAACGAGAAGGCACTGGAGGAAGGGAAGGGCACCGAGGAGTACGACAGGGCCGACGAGAAAGCCCGCGAGCTACTAAGGAGGCTGGCGACCAGCAAACCATATTTCAGGAAAGGACGGATGATCGAGGACGGCGGCGCATCTTCGAGCACCACTACGGGAAGCGCTTCTGGCGGGAATGCGGCTGTCGGTGCTGGCGTGGGAGGACCCGGCCCCATACGAACACGCGACTCTCGAGCAGCCGCTGCAGCTGGCGCTCGACCGGGGCGGAGGCCATTCCCCAGCGCATCTCAACTACCACCCGGCCCGAAAGACTATATACCTCCGGAAGACAAGTCCATTATGAGTCTGTTTGTGACGGGTATCGAAGACGACCTACCCGAGTACAAACTTCGCGACTTTTTCAAGGAGCACGGCAAAATCAAGTCACTGATTTGCAGCCACATGTCACATTGCGCCTTCATCAACTACGAAACGAGAGAAGCGGCCGAGAGGGCAGCAGAGGCCTGCAAGGGGCGGGCCGTCGTTGCAGGTTGTCCCCTCCGGATTCGATGGTCCCAGCCTAAGCCCATCGGCACCATGAACAGGGAAGAGAGAGCTGAGATGATTCGAGACGGACGATCCGCATTCGCAGACCAGCGACGAGGCCAAGGAGGCCGGAGGGCGATGGAAGGAGCGGGAGCGCAAGAAGGTTCTGGTGCACCGCAGAAGGAGATGGCGAAACTGACTGCCATCGCCGCACCCCCGGGCGCCAGCGACGTCAACTACGCCAGCCTGGCAGGTGATTAGGGGTTACGACTTCAACGAGATGGATCGGGGCATGCATCAATGGCGTTCGGTGTAAGGATCAACCAAAATGGGCTCTGGTGGCACGACACGGGCCGTGTTTTATTATTGTACATCTGTGAAGCGGTTCGATATGATATCAGAAGGGAGAGAAAGAGAGAGAGAGAGAGAGAGAGAGAGAGAGAGAGAGAGAGAGAGAGAGAGAGAGAGAGAGAGAGAGAGAGAGAGAAGTCATGGTCATGCATTTCGTTGACACACTGGGTATCATGATATAATACAGGGTTTTATATGAGGGACTTGGCCCGCAATCAGCTTCCACAGGTAGAGAAGATATTCTACCTACCACCGTCGGTAGTCATCATCTGAATATATATTCATATTTGCTTGCATAGAGTCAGTGACTGAGGCTACGGCTAGCTGCTGCAACACTTGCCACCACCCCCGCCGAGCGTGGTGCCGGGGGTCTTGATGGTGTCGTTGTCGCCTCGTTCTGTGTGCTCATGTATGCGTAATTCTGTGCACGTGTTAGCAAGCAGCATGGAGGGGTGTTGGGCTGCACGGACTGTATCGATCACCATCCTCTGTCTTGACCCCTTGCACCACGTTCCGCAGTAAGAAGGTGGCGGTGGTGTGTGCTTGCTGCAGGGCGGTTGACGCCTCAGGACTCGTGGGCTCGAGGTCGGCATTCTCAAGGAAGCTCTCACGTATCAGTGAATGAGAGGTGTTTAGCATCTTGACATCGCCTAAGATGTATGTTATGTCAGGGAATGACCACAACCGATCAAGATCGGGTACCTCTGGGTATATTACCAGACGCACCTTTAAAGGTCGTGCGTGCTGCACGGAGGAGGTTTCTATAGGCCAGGCTAGCCGCAGGCATTGTGGCGATCAAGTTGGGGTGATCTATGATGTTGGGGGTATGAGCTCTGTGTTTGTAAGGAATCTGTATCAGAGATGTTGCAGGTGGTTGATGAGCCTTAGCAATCAATTAATGGTGAAAAGCAATCAATGTACTGGTAGGTACTGTACGGTGCAGTAATGCTGAGCTGATGAGCTGCTATGTCCCCACAATTGGCTTGTCTGCATGCTACCGATTGGCTGACCGGGACTTGGTGGGCAGGAACGCCGACGCGAAAAATCAAGTTCAGAGATAAAAAAAATCAAAGTAAAAACAGCTGCCCCACGTTGTGCGCTTATCGTCGTCACCATTACTCCCACCAACACCGACACCAACACCAACACCGACGCAGCAGCAGCAGCACACACAACAATGGCCGCAGCAACGGCAGCATTACGGCCCCTGCCGTCGTTGCCCTCCGGCTGGTCGGCCGAGAAGGACTTCAAGCCCATCGGCACCATCACGGCCTCGACCCAGCGCACCGTCGAGCCCGTCGGCCCTCACTTCCTTGCCCACGCCCGCCGCGCCCGCCACAAGCGCACCTTCTCCGAAGATGACCGCATCCAGGCCCAGGAACGTGCCCAGAAGATCGAGAAGGACGACGAGAGCGACGAGAGCGAGCCTGAGGACCCCATGATGCTGCAGCGCGAGGCCAAGGACTGGAAGGTGAGTTGAGACACGCACACCCCCCTTCTGTCTTGACATATATATATACATACATATATATACACGCATATATCATGCACATGCCATAAACATCTATCTGACCCCGTCCCTATGCATGCAGGCACAAGACCACTACCAAGTCCTCGGCTTGTCCAAGTACCGTTGGAAGGCTACCGAGGACCAGATCAAGCGCGCCCATCGCAAGAAGGTCCTGAAGCACCATCCCGACAAGAAGGCCGCCCAGGGTAGCACCGAGGACGACAACTTCTTCAAGTGCATCCAGAAGGCCACCGAGGTGCTCCTCGACCCCGTCAAGCGTAGACAATTCGACTCGGTCGACGAGAAGGCCGATGTTGACCCGCCTACCAAGAAGGAGGCCGCCAAGGGCAACTTCTACAAGCTCTGGAGCCGCGTGTTCAAGTCCGAGTCCCGTTTCTCCAAGGTGCAGCCCGTGCCTATGTTCGGCGACGACAACTCCACCAAGGAAGACGTCGACAACTTCTACAACTTCTGGTACAACTTCGACTCGTGGCGTTCGTTCGAGTATCTTGACGAAGATGTCCCCGACGACAACGAGAACCGTGACCAGAAGCGGCACATGGAGCGCAAGAACGCCAATGCCCGCAAGAAGAAGAAGGCCGAGGACAACACACGCTTAAGAAAGATGCTGGACGAGTGCTCGGCCGGCGACGAGCGCATCAAGAAGTTCAGACAGGAGGCCAACGCCGCCAAGAACAAGAAGAGGCTGGACAAGGAGGCTGCCGAGAAACAGGCCAAGGAAGACGCGCGCCTCAAGAAGGAGGCCGAGGAGAAGGCCGCCAAGGAGGCTGAAGAAAAGGCCAAGACAGATCGCGAGGCCAGCAAGAAGGCCAAGGAAGCCGCCAAGAACGCCCTCAAGAAGAACAAACGTGTTCTGCGAGGCTCCGTCAAGGACGCCAACTACTTTGCGGGCGGCGACGCCTCGCCCGCGCAGATCGACGCCGTTCTCAATGACGTCGACCTGGTGCAGGGCAAGGTCGACGCCGACGAGGTCGCTGCCCTTGCCGGCAAGCTCAATGGTCTCACCGTCGCCGACCAGATCAAGGGCGTGTGGAGCGCCGAGGTTAAACGTCTTGTAGACGCTGGAAAGCTCAAGGAGGGAGAAGTCAAGACTCTCGTATAGACTTTGTCTTGCACTCGAACATAGATTACGATGATGCTTAGAATCAAGATTAGCACAAGCTATAGACATCGGACAAAGGCAGCCCTCGATCCCATCGATTCTGCCTATCTCAGTGATGTTACTTGTAGAACAGTGTATTGCTTACCATCCTTCTCGGGGCAGGTTAAACGCCTTGATAATTACGAGTAGCGATGCTCTTTGTTATTACGTACATATTGAGTTTGACGTGAATATGCAGTGCTGAAATAGATGCCGTAATTATCGGTAGATATTTCTATTTGGAATCGTTCTATGCTTTTACCTCATATCTATCAGTATAGGCCAGGGCAACAAAGCAATACGGATTCTTTTTGGATAGCTGCGGAGTAGCAGCCAACAACCCAACGCTTCCTAGTGGCCGTTGTTTCGAATTGGGTATAAAGGCTCGTCTCTCCCCCCTTTTTGAGTTAGACTACAGCTAATCTAAGCCACCCGTAATAGCCATCTAACCTCGCGCCAAACCAAAGCATTATCAGTCGTGTGCCTTCTGAACAAGCACGTCCTCGGGCGGGGTATCAGAGTCCTCTTTGCCCACGGCCTGGGAAACCGGCAACACCACCACGGGCTTAGGCGGCGCCCACCAAAACACCGGATACCGTCGCTGGAGGTTATTCGTGAGCAGCGCCACGGCCACCATGACGGTCGACGACAGCAGAACCACGGGAAGCAAGTACCAGCCGAGATTATTGATGGCCGGCTGCAGGATGGGTAGGAGGGCTGTGGCACCCGCTGGCGGGTGCGTTGTTTTGGTCAGTTGCATGGCTGCGATGGCGGTTGCGGTGGACAGAGACGCTGCCAGCCAGGCGAGCCGCGGAGCCGCCTCGCTGTCGCTTAGGTTGTAGAGGCGGAAGATGCGCGTGTAGATTATGCCCGTCAGCGCGCTGATGAAGTGCCCCCCGACCACGGATCGTGGTTGCGCCAGTGGTGATTCGAGCACGCCGAAGCAGAGGACTGCTGATGCTCCCTGTGGACGGATTAGTGGATTGCCTAGGAGGTAGGTGTTGTAGGAACCCACATAGGATGCTATTAGAGGAGGGACACCTCGCTGAATGAAATAGCCCGCCTGCCCGAATATGGCTTGTAGAACGGCGAGACCTGAGAAGGCGCCTATGAAGGCCCATATGTAAGGCACATAGGCTTTGGGTGGGTTCTTGGCCGAGGAGGCATCGCGGATGCCTAGCCAGCGTGTGATCCAAGGGACACATGGCTTCAAAGAAGAAGGGACATTCATTGTTTGTTGTTATGCTTGCCTGAACGGGCTTGGAGATATTACGAGGTAGTCAGAGGAGACGGGAGCTAGGTTACCTGGTCGTGAGAAACCACAAGCGCCCCCGCTAGAGATTACCTACCTATTTGAGGGAGCTATGATGAGACATACCTAGATGTGGGTATGCACAGGTTCAAGCTGAACAAACATTTACGTATTTTAACCCCCTGTTTTAAATCAATCTGTAGGGGTGCGGGTGCGGATTTATAATGTCGTAGCCACTAGCGTACGCACTTGTATTCGGAAGTGGCTTTTTATAACCACTAAATGTGTTACCGTCTTAGCGAGTGTAACAATAATTCGCGTAAGATCGGGGCCCGAGACGCGTAATAAGGCTACAAAGTACACGAGACTCCTGTATGTGGTTAGAGTAGTTCCACGAAGACGTTTAAAGGCGTTCATGCAACCACAAGTCATTCACGTACAGGGTTTTTGATGAGGCTCTCCGGATACCGTTGAGCGGTTATTACACATGGTAATTAGAGCAGGTACAAAGTTGAGCTAGGTAATAATCCTTTGTCAGACGGTCGGTGGTTAGCGTTTTCCCGCCGTTCCGCTAGCTTTCAAATATATACAGGAATCTGTCCCAATTGCTTTTCCCCCTAACGCTAATAAAAGTTACTATTTTGTAGAATTGGCGTACACAGGTTGTATGCTCGGATGCGGCTATATATATCGTTGGGAACCCCAGATATCCTACTTTGGGATATAGTTGTCATAATGGTAGTCTTGTAGCTACTACAGTAATAAACCGACCAAAAGATGCGGCAATATCCCAAAGTAGGAGATCCGGGACTTTGTACGAGATAAATATCTCCTACCGTTACAAATTTCCTAGAAACACGGCCCCCCGTCAAATTCGTCAATATTCACTAACTCCGAGATCTACCCCTGGTAGGGACACAAGGAGGTTTGTCGCTTACCAAGACTCGGGCTCGCTGACAACGGCCAGAGCGACACAACCGGCGGTGTCGGGAGGATAACTACTGGAGCGGCTTCAGGGATGGAACGAATGTGTGGAGAAGTTCCTGACCAACCGCCATCGAATATGACTGCAGCTGATCAAAAGTGTAACGGTTCTTCTATTTCCTTTCCCCTTCCATTTAATTCTTAGTACATCGCAATGTTACCATACTACATACCACTCAAAGAGGCAAGGAGGAACGGTAACCATCTATGAGGACTACTCAGTCTTCTCTGTTGACTTATAGGCTGTTAGATTAGTTCGATCACCACGATTACCTGCAACAAAGGGTATGTATTGCCTATATACCTACCCGGGGGCCTTCGCAGGATGCGTTGTGCATAGAGTGAAAGAAGTAGTATGGTGGCGTATGATGTTATAATGCGCACTTGGAAGTGTACCAAAGGAGAATTTCGTAAATAGGTACCCAAGTTAATCCCGCAAATGTAATTTTAGAAGTCCCGTGTGTAACAACAAGTGTCCACGATCTGCCTCAAGTATAGGGTCTTTTAATGTATGAGCTTGCGTAATGCTACAAACAATTTCTCATAGGAGACACTATAGACCTCCTATTATTCTACCACTAAAGTCCATTAAAACATCTAAGAGGATCAGCTAGCTGGCTTACACACTTTTAAGGACCTTGCTTATGTTTTTCTTGTAATGAATTTTAATACGCAATTTGTCTCGAGTTCTCGAGTTCGTCTTCGGTAGTAATTCGCGTGCACCGAAAGGAGGCTGCAAAAGAGGTCGCCGCTAATTCAACACGCTTACTTGCTGCTTATGAGTTAGACATGTACGTTATTCCTTACTACAGACTTAGAAATGGCGGCCTAGTTTCCCCCAGTCTGCGCCACTAGTTATTACGAGAACATCTTTCATATTGTAACTGTCAGGAGCAATTAGACCAACAAATTACTGCCTAAGAATATACAAGGGCGTGCTATCGAGCTTTATAGAAGAAGGATTGATGGTGTTCATGAGCGCGGATGAAATAAATAAATTGAAATGGGACACTCTTCTGCATGTATTCGGACAGTGCTGAAAGTACAGAAATCCCGAGCCGGAGCACTAGGGTTCAATGATTGATCTAATTCCCTAATGTAATACTACCACTAAAGTCGAGGAAAGCGGGCCACAAAGTTACAAGATGGCGCATTACACAAGCATGTATAAATATGTCACGAACCAAGTATGCGGTAGGCAATAGACTCTTGTTGCTGCACGAGGGATCTCAAGGCTACGTGAGGCTGACATAGATACATATACAGAAGTCCCTTTGTCTCCATGCCTTGTGACAAAATAAAACGCTCATCGAAGTAGGAATTGCACGGGACCAATGTCGAACCTAGTTGATTTCTTCCCCTGCTTCAGAGAATGCCGACGCGAATGTGAAAGCGCGGCCGGAAACTCCACGATGATCTTGTCGACACTTACGGTGGGATGATTTTCGACATCGATCGCCGGATTCGCCTTGGTGCTGATGTCCCTGAATGCCTCGCGAAAACACTGCTAGCTGTTCGTGACGAAGAAGACCTCGATGATCTGGACATGGCTATACTTGCCTCCGCGTTCATGATCGATGGCGTCGAAACGGTATGTGGCATATTCACCCCCCTTAGATGCGCGCGCGTGCGGAAAACGGATTTTCTAGACTGCCTCTATCATACAATAGTTCTCGGCGTTAATCTCGTCCTATCCCGACGTCCAAAAGCGAGCGCAAGAGGAACTCGACAGAGTCGTTGGCAGGAACCGGCTGCCGAATGTCGATGACGAAGCCATGTTGCCCTATTGCCATGCGATAGTGAAGGAGATCGAGCGATGCCACAATCCGTTCTGGCTGGGCACCCCGCATGTCGCCTCCGAAGACTTTACGTACCAGGGCCAGTTCATACCGCAGGGAACCGTCTGTATCCTGAACACATGGACTATGCATCATGATCCGGAGCGGTATCCGGGACCCTATGCCATTTGGAGTAAGTTTCGTTCGTCTTACATAAGAGGAGTTCTACAGCTCTCCATTAGCACCTCTTGTCGACCGAATCAAAGCTGACCTAAGCATACAGCCCGAGCGGTTCCTCCACGACCCCTTATCGTCAGCCCAGAGCTCAAACCTCCCTGATCCTACAGAGCGAGACCATTGGATGTTTGGCGCTGGGCGACGTATCTGTCTCGGCATGGCGGTGGCGAAGCGCGAGATCTGGTTGGCCGTATCTCGGATGTTGTGGGCCTTTGACATGGATGCGTCGCCGGACCACCTGATCGCCCTGGCGGAGTACGATGGGCTGTCCGGACGGTCTCCGGTCCCGTTCAAAGTCTATCTCAAGCCGAGACACGAAAATGTCGAGAAGGTTTTGCGGGAATCTGCATCTAGCGTGAAGGGTCTTGACATGATGGAGCCCAAGGTATGAGTATAGGGCTACCCCAAAACAACTAGGAGATAGGGGGGTGGGAAGGGCGCGGTTCCGAGGGAGCCTAGCTTGTAACGTTGTATTGAGAAAAAAAGTTTCCCAATGCAAACATGCAAAACGACCCTATAATGCAGGTATTTGGAATACTCGCATGGTAGTAGTATTCTGGGGCGTAGAAGGGGCTATGGAAAGGGCCCGTAATCAAGGACTTAGAAGGTGTCGTAAGGATTGGGTCCCGGAGTGAGTAGTAGATCTGTATACAGCCAAGAGAATAGAAGGTAGGAGGTTAGGGCTCAATAAGTAGTATATTGATTCCGGAACCACCTAATTCAAGGGGGTTCACTGCTGATATATATACACAAATACTGCTATAGCTATAGCTACCCGTAGGGTAGCTAGCACCTAGTCACCTGACAGAAGGATGTTTAGAGTACTATCATCTTCTAGATGGTGCCTCAAGGATCTATGAGCTCCAGTCTCATAGGGTCTACAGCCTTCATGTCTAAAAGGCCCCTCTTTCAATTGCCCACCTCATGTCCTCTTATCTCATAGTTTGCGTACAGTCGCCTTAGGCGACCAGGCGGTTTGTAGGCGAGCTCTATAGTTGCCCATTTATATGATTACTCCTATTCACGATATTCAGGTCTTAGTACCAGAAGCCTCTTAGGGGTTCCGGTCCCCAAGTACGCATGATACGTGGAAATGAGAATGATAGGTTTAAGTTTGCTCTGGTGTGGTGAGATGATAGCTAGTAGTTTGCTGTTATTGCTTAGCATTCAATATAAACTTGGCTCTTATATCAGCCCCTGTCACAGTAGCGAAGGTCTTCAAAATGCGATGGCCTAAGCCACCGCCACCTACTGAGTTTATCATGTTACAACCTCAAGTAACTGGCTCGCTTAACCCATGCAGACGTGGCTGACGCTCGCCTTGCTTGATCCGACTTTTTGGAGAGTGTAGTGCTGGTGGTCTTTTCAACCCCGCTTCAAACCATCTCTAACATTTTTCACTACTCTGCTCCTCATCGCTGCCACTGATGCCGCATAATTATCTTGAAAACCACAGCTCATAGACCTTTATCGTTCTGTGCCCAATTTAATTACTCGCGGAGGTATGGATGCGCAGATAGGAAACAATGGCGTTGTTGTCAGGGAGAAAGGATTCACTATCCTTGCTGATCCGGACAGGGCTACTGTCGAGTACGGACTGATCCTTCCTCGAATTAGCAATTCACTAACCAAATTCATAGTATAATCCTGATCCACGGCCTCCAAGGCCATCCTAAGAATACCTGGTTGTATTTGCCACCAAGAAAAAAAGCGTCCTTCTTCTCTTCCAAGTCGAGGAAAGCACAACCCCAAGAGATCGAACCGCAAGAAACGTTTTGGCCCCTTGATATCTTGCCCCGAGATTTTCCGGTTGCGAGGATCATGACGTATGGGTATGACTCGCATGTCACACATTGGTTCAAGGGTCCCGCAATGAAGCTTGATATCGACCAGTACGGAGAAAGTTTCCTGAATGCTATGGAAGCTTCCCGACGAAGCAATCCTCATCGCCCTCTTATCTTCATTGTCCACAGTCTTGGAGGGCTGATATTGAAGGATGTAAGCCTCGAAAGCAATGCCATCCTGTCTTGTAACTAACTAGCCTACAGACTCTCCGACGTGCGAGAAGCTCCAGTGAGGAGCGCTTTAAGCATGTTTACAAGTCCACCCGGGCTCTCTTGTTCTTCGGAACACCCCACAGAGGAGGGTCGTACACCGAGCTTGCCCTCACCGCGAGGAAAATTGTAGCCATGGCAGGATTCGATTCGAACAAGAAGATCCTTCGCAGCTTATCCTTCGATGCCACTCATACAAGGGTCCTTCGAGAGGAGTTCGCAGAAGTTTTGAGGGATCTAAATCCGAGATTATTTGTCTTTCAAGAAGGACTTGGCCTCGCTGGATATGGGCCGCTTAAAGGAAAGGTTGTCGATGACTACTCTTCTGCTTTAGATGTTCGTGAGCAAAAGGAAACAATTGATGCTAATCACATGAACATGTGTCGCTTCAAAGGGGACGACGACAACGGTTATATTAAGGTCAAAGGAGCATTGGAGCTTACTATGTCTGAAATTTCCTCTGTTCTGCCTCAAGGTATGGGCAGCCGTACCACGGCCTAATCAAATACCCACATATTCTTTTGCCACAAATTAATCTAGTTTTATTTTCTTAGCACCTATTTCCTTTTGCTAGTCATAACAAATCTACATTCGAAGACTCTTCAGAGGAACCCAAACTAACCTCAATTCTTACAGGCTGTGGTCCCGTGAAGCTAAACCTCATTTATCCAGTCGATCCCACCATTTTTATGGACGACATTATCGAGAACAACCAGCTGTTGGAAGGTACTGGATCTTGGATTTTCAAAGGAACCGCGGCAGCCGCCGGTGGGGATTCCAGCAGCGAACAGTCCGGATCGGCAGCGGAAGTTTTCGCTCAGTGGGCAAATCATGACGTCCCGCGTGTCCTTTGGATAAAAGGCGAACCTGGGAAGGGGAAGACAATGCTCACCATCTCTATTGTTGCCGAGCTCCAACGACGCGACCAATATGATGTTGCGTATCTGTTCTGTAAAAATTCTGAGGATAGGAGGAACACCGCAGTTGACATTATTGAAAGCATCCTGCGTCAAATTTACTCCCGGCAACCGGAGCTTCTCTCTCATTTCGATGCCTTTGAGAAGGATTTATCTGGGATAACAAATCTTGACCTGAAATCTTCCACACTGTGGAGATTGTTAGACAACACCATTAGTGATTCGAAATTCCGAAAAACCTATTTCATAATCGACGGCCTCGACGAATGCGAAGATAAATCGGCCGTAAGATTTCTGAAGCGGTTACGTCTCGAGCTAGACAAACAGACCGACCGAAGTACGACGGTCCAATGGCTCATTACTAGCAGAGACGAAGGCACTACCGGGCGGGAGCTTCGGGCATTCCAGCCAGACAAGGCATCGATCATAAGTTTGGAGGAAAATTGGGAGGAAGTACAGAAATCTGTGGTGCAATACATCGCGGATAGAGTTCGAAAATTAGCATCACAGGAGGACTACGATGAAAGTCTGCACACGATTGTTGAGGATTACCTACGAAAACATGCTGATGGAACCTTCCTTTGGGTTGCTATAGTGTGCGAAGAACTCACGGGTCAGCCAGCTGACGTCGTGAAAGAAATACTCAGTCGATTTCCTTCCGGGCTAACAAAGTTGTACAAGCGAATACTTGGCCAAGTGCTGAGCAACAAAGATAGACGACAAGCGCGCTTGGCCAAGCAAATATTGCAAACTATGGTGCTCGCCTTTCGGCCACTCACCCTTCGGGAGCTTGCAGTAGCTGCTGACCTACCGAAGGGAATTCGAGATAAAGACGAAGACATCCGATTTTACATTCACTTATGCAGGTCCTTTCTGAGAATTCAATCAAATAACGTCTCCATAAGACATCAGTCAGTGAAGGACTATCTGGTTCCCAAGCACTGCGGGGGCGCCTGCTCTAGAGAATACGATTTCAAGGTGTTGTATCACCCAAATGGGACAAGTTGCCAGAGTGATCATAATTTGTTGTCATCAGAAGATTACCCCACAGTCGATCCAGCATCCAAAATCGTCTTTCCAATAGATGAAGTGAAAGGACACTGCGCAATCATATCGCGGTCAATTGACTCTATGGCAGACGTGCTGCGAAAGGATATATACAACTTACCACAGCCAAGCTGTTCTGTCGAAGACGTCGAGGTCCCTGACCCAGACCCACTTGCTTCGATTAAGTACGCTTGCTTCTATTGGATCGACCATCTCAGTGCGATTGAAAGTTGTCACGACGGTGTTAGCTTCAGCAACATCGGCGAAATCAACCGCTTTTTGGAGAACCTATTCCTGTATTGGCTTGAAGCAATGAGTCTAATGGGCAACATCCCGTGGGCTATCTCTCTACTCATGGGTCTGGAGGATGCTCTTGCAGTAAGCATCTTGATTCGAACATATTCCTTTAAGCTATTAACGGTAAACTAACTAGTGTGAAGCGCGACAAACAACATGATGAACAACGAAAATCACTATCATCCATAGTTTATGATGCAAAGAGATTCACGCTCGCCTTTAAATCAATCATTGAAAAATATCCTCTGCAAATCTACAACTCAGCGCTTCTTTTCAGTCCCGCTAAAAGTACCATCCGAAAAGAATTTTCTAAAGAAATACCGGCCTGGGTACACAACCAGCTACTTCCGGCACCGGAAGAAAGTTGGACTCCTTATTTACATACCCTTGAGGGTCATACCAGCGAGGTGCTCTCAGTCGCGTTTTCATCAGATGGCAGTCTGCTAGCTTCCGGATCTTGGGACTCCACAGTTCAGCTCTGGGACCCCATTACAGGGGCAGCATTACATAAGCTAAAGGGCTATCCGCATAGGGTTTGTGAATTGGCGTTCTCCCCCAATGACGTCCAGCTAGCGTCCTGTTGTGCAGAAGGTCCAGTCCAGGTGTGGGACTCTACCTCAGGAACGGTGATACACACGTTGGGAGGCGATTCCGAGGAGTTTTGCGCGGAAAATTTGGCCTTTTCGCCCGACGGCAACCAACTAGCCTCTGGAACATTTGGCGGCACAGTCTATGTTTGGGACACAGCCGAGGGCACAGTTCGGCATACACTAAAGTGCGACGGGATTTCATCCGAGACCACATGTCTAGCCTTCTCGCCAGATGGTAGCCAGCTAGCCATCGGATTAGCGGACATGTACAGTAATAGAGATATTGGGGGTGATAGTCCTCTTGATCTTTGGGATCTTAGCACCGGAAAACGACTGCATCTGATTGATGGTCACGTGAAGAGTGTTCACACCCTATCATTCTCGCCCAATGGCAAACAGCTGGCTTCCGGATCAAGCGATAGGGTTATCCAACTATCACAGTTCTAACTGCTGGTAGGGCCAGTGTTAACTTATTATTATTGCATAAAAAAAAGAAAACCCCTTTTCTAAGCTAAGGACTATCTAGCTAGTATATATATACACGGGCTATAAGCCCGTGCTTAATATTTCTGGTTCCTAGGGGTTAATTTATAGCGTTTTATAATAGTATTTTTTTTTTTTAAATTATAATTAATTTTAACTATAAAAAATAAATTAATTATATATTATAATTAAAATAGTTTTTTTTAAGTTATATATATATAAATAATTTATTATTATTATAATAATATTATTATAATAAAAAATTATATTATTATTGATTTTTTTTAAAATAAATTATAAAGTTTATTAGCGTAATAGCGTATAAATATTAATTTAATTTAGTTATTATACGTAAATATTAGCTCCTTGCTATTATAAATTTTTTTTTTTCGCGGCTTTTTATTTTTATTTTTTTTTTTTTTTTTTTTATTCTATATTATTATTTTCTTACCCTGCCGCACTTTTTAAAGTTATTTTTCTATTAATTTTTTAATCTTTTCTTTTTTATCCCAGCTTTTTTATTTTATCTCGCTAACAACTCGCCGGTTATTATATCTGTTTATATTTTTATTTTAGCAGGTTAAAACTTTTATATTTATTATTTTTATATTTAATTATTTATTTATAAATAAAAAAACCCGGTTATTTAAAAAGCAACCTGTTTTTAAATTATATATATTTTTAAAAAAAATAATCCTATTTATTATAAATAATATATTTAATAAAAAAATATTTATAATATAATAAATTATTTTTTATTTATTTATATATTATAGCTTTTTAATTAATTTTAATATATAAACTATAATAAATATATTTAATAATATTATTAATTTTTTTGCGGTTTTTTTTTAAATTAACAAGTTTTAATTAAACTAGTTTAATATTAAATGTTTTAATAATAATAATAATAATAACACTTTAGTTTTTCTTTTAAACTATAATTATTTATTAGTAATATACTAAAAGCTCGGTGAAACTATATTAAACTTTTATAATATTTTCGAAAATATTAAAAAATAATTTTAGGTTATTTATTATATTTTAAGCAGTAAAAAATTAAAAAAAATACGTTTTTTTTTTTATTCGCTGTTTTATTTTTAAATTTTTTTAACTAAATTAAAAAAATAACTTTATTTATAAAACTTTTTTAACTAATTATTATTAATTTATTTTAATTTATAATTTTTTTTTAGTTTTATAAGCTATTAATATATAAATTAAATAACTAAACTTTTAATTTTTTTATTTTTTTTTTAATAATAATAACTATATATTTTAATAATTTATTAAAATATAGTTTTTT